>OX235279.1:72740928-73340928 GCA_944472155.2 Trichobilharzia szidati
CTGATGGCCTGATTTTTATGAAGGAAGAAGTAAAACTTAGTCACCCTGAATTTGATCCCATATCATAGAAGCTTATTAGAAACAACACACAGTGATGCACTATTACGAAGTGCATGAAGTTCTTCATGGTTAACTAGCTACCGTAGGCAGCTTGTCTTTCGTGGTTTTGTGTCAGGAAAGTGGGTCGAAACGCCTCTTCGTAATATAGAAACAGATAGAAGTGACAAATTATTTTCGGTCGTGTCATAATCAACATATAAAGCACTGAACATTGAAACTGAGCACAGCTGGCAGTTTTTGTTTTAATCCTCGTGTCAATTCATCAGTTCCGTTGGCACAAACATGGCTAGTCGTTGGGGTCGTAATGGTAATGATTATTTCATATCTTTTTCTTATGTTTCCGTTTTTCCTCGCTGATACTAATTCTTAAAAATGTTTTCAGCACCTTATGGTGGTGGTGCAGGTGGTGGCAGTAGTGGCGGTGGTGGTTATATGGGTTCTGGGGTTGTAGGTGTGGGATTTTACATGGGCGGACCTTCGCCGAACGATCGCAGACCCTACAATGCTACACCTGTCGCTAAGCCTTTCTATGGTGGATATCGAGATGATAATTACAACAGACGGTCAGACCGACGAGATGATTTTCGCGGCGGTAAGCGTGGTCAGCCAAAAGGCCGTAGTCCAGAGAAACGTTATCATGATCCTGCATCTAACCAGCGTAAAGACCATAGACCTTTCGGGAAACGGCCATCGTCCTTCGCACGCTACGAGGTGAAGATTCCAAAAAGTCTTTTCAATATATCTTCGGCGTCACTGCCTGACCTTCGACACCGGTATCCTCGTTTAAACATATCAGCCGACTTCTACGAGTGCACGTCCTCATGGGTGGATTCGTTTCCCATGCACAATCCCTTTAAGCTGGGAAGTGGGACTGATTATCATGTAAGTTTCATCCTTATATTGTGATATGTCCGCCAGGTTTTCCATCGTGATGTTGATTCTCCCACTCAACCAGACTCCACTCTCCTGAACCCTCCTGATGCAGATTATTCCTACTCAGCGAGGGTCATGCTAATGGCATGCCCTCAACTCGGTGAGTTGTACAAGAATACTTGTAGTATGGCGGATGACGTCAGTGGAGCTGACAAGATTCTACCTGATAAGAGCATACACTTTTTGGTTGGTGGTCGAGCGAAGAGTGAAACTATGGCTCTTGGTGGACCCTGGTCACCAAGCCTAGATGGACTCGATCCTCAGGGAGATCCAAGAACACTTATCAACACAGCTATCCGGACGTTCAAAGGCTTGACCGGACTAGATTTGTCTTCTTGCACAGAATGGTTAATTGATTTGAATTACCTATTCACACTTACTTTATAGGGTCAGATTTATGGAGATCAAGTACTATCGCATGCCTGATACGAAAGCTCCAGCTTTCACGGAAGCTGAGGAAGAAAGAGAAATAACTTCGGAGCGTCCTGAGGTCGTAGTATTCTTTATTCCGAATGCGGCCCACCTAATTCCTTCAGAAGAAGAATGGGCTAAGACTAAAGAGTACTACAATTCTGCGCTTCAGAAGCTGTTGACTGACGAGAAGGCTGAGCAGGACGGGGTGGTTGAACAGCAAGACGGCGAAACAAGTGCTATGGATGCCAGTATGGAGGAGTCTGAAGAGGCCGGCACACGATCAGATATGGAGCCGACCCATTATTCTAAGCTCGATGTAAATAGTCTGAAGGTAAGTAGTAACTCATCCATTCACACTCTCTTAGGTCAGTGACCTACGAAACGAGCTAGCAGCTAGAAAGTTGGATACTAAGGGTTTAAAGGTTAATCTAGTGGCCCGCTTACAGAGTGCTTTGGATGAGGAGAAGAAGGCAGATGCACCGGAAGAAATGAAGGTTGATGAGGATTCTAAAGGTAAGCACTGCCATATCTTGTGCTCCCTTCTGCATTAATTAAGAGTTGATAGGACCACAAGAACGGCTGTGGATGTTTTTATTGTGATAATTAACCAAACAAATGGTTACAAAACTCATATCGCCCTTCTTTCTGCTTGTATTCAGCCGAACAGACTCCGAATAAGATCGCTTCGCCGTCTGCGACGCAACCAAAGGATGATTCAAAGGACCTCTCTGAGAAAGAACGCCGGCGTTTGGAACGCCTCTATCGTCTTGGTGATAAGCCAGCCATCGTTATCCATCCAAACAAGTCAGCTAAGGGGGGTCGATTCGACTGTCATCGTGTTTCGTTGTTCTCTCTCCTCGACTATCGTACCGAAGATCAAAAAGAGCACAACTTTGAAGTATCCCTGTTCGCTGAACAGTTCCATGAAATGCTCCAGCGAGATGCAGCCTTCACAATTTTCAAGGCGATTCACGATGCGCCTGAGAAAGAAACTAAACCTGAACAGGATGGAAAGTACGACGATATTCTACGTAACGTAGATGTATTTAGGTCACAATTATTAATTAGTTGATCTGGCCTTCCTGATTGTCGTTGTCCAATAGCTGGCGCGTCATGAATGGATAGGCATAGATATTTATTGTTCATGTTTCGCCTTTATTTTTTTCTGCACATAACACAAGCTTTTATTTTGCAGGCTCGAAAACGGCATCGATTCTGACGAGCCTGATGCCAAAAGACGCAGAAATGACAGCCAAAATGGCCACGACGAAGAGGAGGAAGTCAAGGTGCGTCGCCTTAGGCGCACCGTGAACCCATCCCTCCTGTTTGCCTTCACCTACCTTGATGTGAGCCGCGCAGGGTATATACGCGAACATGATTTGTGCGAAATCCTCCACCTCCTCGGGCTAAGATATTCTCGTACTCAGGTGAGTTGACTTTATAATATACTAGTGACAGTGGTGTAAGCGTCATGTCATACTCGACTGTCACTGCCTTCATGTTCAGTCGCTGTGGCTGCTCTAGTCAGCAGTCGTTTGAATGCATGTCAAATCCCAGTTCTGATAGTTGCATTGTTATGCATGAAGTGCGGTCAAAACGGTGTGTAGCAAAGGGCGACACCTCGCGGGACGCCCAGCCAGCAAAGTCCATGGGAATTTCGTTCAGGTGGGCTAGGGCATACAGCTGGAGTACTGCTTTGTATTTGTATTGCATCCGGCTTGTGTAGGAAGATTTTGACTCCAAACAAGTTTTGCTTTTGCATTTTCACCAAACTTACCCTCACATGTGTCTTTGTAATTCACAGATGCGCAAACTTGTGGCCAGAGTAGCTACACGCCGCGACCACGTGTCATACCACAGCTTGACAGACAGTGACATTGTCGAGGGTGATGACAAGGATGTTGTTTCCATGGATTTAGCAGAAAAAGAAGATGTAGAAGTAACAAGAATGCTTGCACTTGGTAACCGAGCTCTTTTCGACATGACAGTTCCAGAGACACCTGCAAGGTAGGTTCGATTTTCTTTATAACACTGTCAAAGAATTGTTCTTGGGGGTGGGGATTCAGAACAAATGTTGAGACGTATGGAGCAGGCTGAGGCTATTAAACAGAAGCTAGAATTCCAATTCTTCCAGATAAAGGATGAGCTAGGTATGGGCATGCGTTTCATCATACTTTTTTCTAGAGAAAACGCGGGTCAAGGTAAACTCGTTCAAAGACACAGAGGATGAGCTGAGGGCGGAGAATCGTGATTTGACCTCTCGCCTGAAGACCGAGCAGAAGCTAATGCACGAGTACAAAAGTCAGGCAAACACTTACAATCACTTGCTGCGTTCAGCTAGAGATCAAATGGATCGTGTTCTTTTTGACATCAACAAGCAGTTCGACAAAGAAAAAGCAAAACGAGAGGCTGAAAAGGCTGCAGCTGATGCGGAGAAGAACAAGACAGAGGAAGAAGCTAACAAGCAGAAAGTGGAAGAAAAGGTAATTCATGATACAGGCTGACTAATTTTTGCAGGATGATAAAGTCGAAGATGGCGCAAAACCTGAAGAGAAAGAGTGGGAAGTCGTTGACGCTGTCTGATCCTGGATACTGCATTTATTGTTAAGCGTTTGGCTACTCACTTTTCGTATGTACGTCATTTAATTAAAACTCAGTTTCGCCATGCACTTCAAATACACTGCATAAGTATTTTCAAACCCAGACTTTTGACAGCTCCACAGTGGTCTTGTTTCTAACAGGTTTCGTGGTATGTATATGGGTATGTTCCGAGTTAGGTAGGTGTTGGTTACCTCTGTACAGCTTGGGTCGACGCCGGGTAGCGTGCTGGGGATTATTATAATTATACTACACACTGAATTGATTCACCAAATGAAACAGTGAGGAAAATTAATCAAGTAATCGCCTTCTCCAATGCACTGCACTTGCAACAATCATGAGAACCACTTACATATGTTAGACAAGCCTAGCTAGCAGTTAGCTAAGCACACAGTGGCACAATCCTAATAAAGTTGAGATATTTTTTATACATTGAATCCACATAACCCATATAACACTGCACCAATCAGTGCAAATATATATTAAATTCACTTAGAGATAACCTTTCAACTTACGATAATTCCTGTCCAAACACAAACACGGTGAAAGGCACATCTACATGATAACTTCTTTTCCCACAGAAGGTTCCGTTAGCATTCACAGGTGATTTCCATGTGCTGATAGCATTCACATCTCAAATAGTACTGTTCTTCACACGAAAATACTGAGACGTGAAGTATTCATTAAGTGATACTATGCCGAAAGGTGCAGCTTCTACATGAAGTAAACTATTTGTGTAGATGACATTACTCTCCAACTGTCCCATTATGCTCAATATAGCGATATTTTGAAAAAGCCCACCTGAAACACTGATCATTGCAACCAATGTGCTAAGAGTGCTAAGTGCTAAGTGGACCTCATGACGTGGACATCAACATGACATGTCAGGAAATGAGAATTCCTATCAATCCGGAAAACACACAAGACAAATTTATCAGAAATTATTGACAAAAGACGTTTGCCGAGCGGAATTTCAACCAACATGCTGGATAAGTCCAGCCCGATTATTCAGTGGATATTATGGTACGCGACTGATGTCCTCCAACGTATATGTACTTTTTTGATGTCAGACGGCAAACGAACGATAAGCAAGGCAAAACAAGAGCGATATTCTACCCATTGAAACCAGAAGTATATTTGGACATTGTTATCGCCAAGTCGATATGCGTGCTTAGTTAACTGGGGATCACGCAAACCAGCTGAACGTGACGTGACAGTGCGGTAGGAGGAGGGCGATTGGCTGAGCGTCTTCAGCATAACGAGTCCACTAAAACATCGAAGTCATCACCTAACGTCGAATATCGATGTAGCCCTAATCTATTGATTTGTCAAAAGTCTCACTAAAAATATTCGTCGTTGGTATCTCCTGAGTCTGTACTTCCCAATATCCAATGAATCATCCACTTTTACCCCGTGAAATAGTACCCATCAGCATCATTTGAGAGCCTCTTCAGTTTTGAAAACTTGGATCGAGGGGATTAAAAACTGCCATGTATGCGTTGTGATAGGACACCTAGGCCACACCTAAAAGACTGGAAAACACCTCATCTATCAGAGTGTCTGATGGCCTGATTTTTATGAAGGAAGAAGTAAAACTTAGTCACCCTGAATTTGATCCCATATCATAGAAGCTTATTAGAAACAACACACAGTGATGCACTATTACGAAGTGCATGAAGTTCTTCATGGTTAACTAGCTACCGTAGGCAGCTTGTCTTTCGTGGTTTTGTGTCAGGAAAGTGGGTCGAAACGCCTCTTCGTAATATAGAAACAGATGGAAGTGACAAATTATTTTCGGTCGTGTCATAATCAACATATGAAGCACTGAACATTGAAACTGAGCACAGCTGGCAGTTTTTGTTTTAATCCTCGTGTCAATTCATCAGTTCCGTTGGCACAAACATGGCTAGTCGTTGGGGTCGTAATGGTAATGATTATTTCATATCTTTTTCTTATGTTTCCGTTTTTCCTCGCTGATACTAATTCTTAAAAATGTTTTCAGCACCTTATGGTGGTGGTGCAGGTGGTGGCAGTAGTGGCGGTGGTGGTTATATGGGTTCTGGGGTTGTAGGTGTGGGATTTTACATGGGCGGACCTTCGCCGAACGATCGCAGACCCTACAATGCTACACCTGTCGCTAAGCCTTTCTATGGTGGATATCGAGATGATAATTACAACAGACGGTCAGACCGACGAGATGATTTTCGCGGCGGTAAGCGTGGTCAGCCAAAAGGCCGTAGTCCAGAGAAACGTTATCATGATCCTGCATCTAACCAGCGTAAAGACCATAGACCTTTCGGGAAACGGCCATCGTCCTTCGCACGCTACGAGGTGAAGATTCCAAAAAGTCTTTTCAATATATCTTCGGCGTCACTGCCTGACCTTCGACACCGGTATCCTCGTTTAAACATATCAGCCGACTTCTACGAGTGCACGTCCTCATGGGTGGATTCGTTTCCCATGCACAATCCCTTTAAGCTGGGAAGTGGGACTGATTATCATGTAAGTTTCATCCTTATATTGTGATATGTCCGCCAGGTTTTCCATCGTGATGTTGATTCTCCCACTCAACCAGACTCCACTCTCCTGAACCCTCCCGATGCAGATTATTCCTACTCAGCGAGGGTCATGCTAATGGCATGCCCTCAACTCGGTGAGTTGTACAAGAATACTTGTAGTATGGCGGATGACGTCAGTGGAGCTGACAAGGTTCTACCTGATAAGAGCATACACTTTTTGGTTGGTGGTCGAGCGAAGAGTGAAACTATGGCTCTTGGTGGACCCTGGTCACCAAGCCTAGATGGACTCGATCCTCAGGGAGATCCAAGAACACTTATCAACACAGCTATCCGGACGTTCAAAGGCTTGACCGGACTAGATTTGTCTTCTTGCACAGAATGGTTAATTGATTTGAATTACCTATTCACACTTACTTTATAGGGTCAGATTTATGGAGATCAAGTACTATCGCATGCCTGATACGAAAGCTCCAGCTTTCACGGAAGCTGAGGAAGAAAGAGAAATAACTTCGGAGCGTCCTGAGGTCGTAGTATTCTTTATTCCGAATGCGGCCCACCTAATTCCTTCAGAAGAAGAATGGGCTAAGACTAAAGAGTACTACAATTCTGCGCTTCAGAAGCTGTTGACTGACGAGAAGGCTGAGCAGGACGGGGTGGTTGAACAGCAAGACGGCGAAACAAGTGCTATGGATGCCAGTATGGAGGAGTCTGAAGAGGCCGGCACACGATCAGATATGGAGCCGACCCATTATTCTAAGCTCGATGTAAATAGTCTGAAGGTAAGTAGTAACTCATCCATTCACACTCTCTTAGGTCAGTGACCTACGAAACGAGCTAGCAGCTAGAAAGTTGGATACTAAGGGTTTAAAGGTTAATCTAGTGGCCCGCTTACAGAGTGCTTTGGATGAGGAGAAGAAGGCAGATGCACCGGAAGAAATGAAGGTTGATGAGGATTCTAAAGGTAAGCACTGCCATATCTTGTGCTCCCTTCTGCATTAATTAAGAGTTGATAGGACCACAAGAACGGCTGTGGATGTTTTTATTGTGATAATTAACCAAACAAATGGTTACAAAACTCATATCGCCCTTCTTTCTGCTTGTATTCAGCCGAACAGACTCCGAATAAGATCGCTTCGCCGTCTGCGACGCAACCAAAGGATGATTCAAAGGACCTCTCTGAGAAAGAACGCCGGCGTTTGGAACGCCTCTATCGTCTTGGTGATAAGCCAGCCATCGTTATCCATCCAAACAAGTCAGCTAAGGGGGGTCGATTCGACTGTCATCGTGTTTCGTTGTTCTCTCTCCTCGACTATCGTACCGAAGATCAAAAAGAGCACAACTTTGAAGTATCCCTGTTCGCTGAACAGTTCCATGAAATGCTCCAGCGAGATGCAGCCTTCACAATTTTCAAGGCGATTCACGATGCGCCTGAGAAAGAAACTAAACCTGAACAGGATGGAAAGTACGACGATATTCTACGTAACGTAGATGTATTTAGGTCACAATTATTAATTAGTTGATCTGGCCTTCCTGATTGTCGTTGTCCAATAGCTGGCGCGTCATGAATGGATAGGCATAGATATTTATTGTTCATGTTTCGCCTTTATTTTTTTCTGCACATAACACAAGCTTTTATTTTGCAGGCTCGAAAACGGCATCGATTCTGACGAGCCTGATGCCAAAAGACGCAGAAATGACAGCCAAAATGGCCACGACGAAGAGGAGGAAGTCAAGGTGCGTCGCCTTAGGCGCACCGTGAACCCATCCCTCCTGTTTGCCTTCACCTACCTTGATGTGAGCCGCGCAGGGTATATACGCGAACATGATTTGTGCGAAATCCTCCACCTCCTCGGGCTAAGATATTCTCGTACTCAGGTGAGTTGACTTTATAATATACTAGTGACAGTGGTGTAAGCGTCATGTCATACTCGACTGTCACTGCCTTCATGTTCAGTCGCTGTGGCTGCTCTAGTCAGCAGTCGTTTGAATGCATGTCAAATCCCAGTTCTGATAGTTGCATTGTTATGCATGAAGTGCGGTCAAAACGGTGTGTAGCAAAGGGCGACACCTCGCGGGACGCCCAGCCAGCAAAGTCCATGGGAATTTCGTTCAGGTGGGCTAGGGCATACAGCTGGAGTACTGCTTTGTATTTGTATTGCATCCGGCTTGTGTAGGAAGATTTTGACTCCAAACAAGTTTTGCTTTTGCATTTTCACCAAACTTACCCTCACATGTGTCTTTGTAATTCACAGATGCGCAAACTTGTGGCCAGAGTAGCTACACGCCGCGACCACGTGTCATACCACAGCTTGACAGACAGTGACATTGTCGAGGGTGATGACAAGGATGTTGTTTCCATGGATTTAGCCGAAAAAGAAGATGTAGAAGTAACAAGAATGCTTGCACTTGGTAACCGAGCTCTTTTCGACATGACAGTTCCAGAGACACCTGCAAGGTAGGTTCGATTTTCTTTATAACACTGTCAAAGAATTGTTCTTGGGGGTGGGGATTCAGAACAAATGTTGAGACGTATGGAGCAGGCTGAGGCTATTAAACAGAAGCTAGAATTCCAATTCTTCCAGATAAAGGATGAGCTAGGTATGGGCATGCGTTTCATCATACTTTTTTCTAGAGAAAACGCGGGTCAAGGTAAACTCGTTCAAAGACACAGAGGATGAGCTGAGGGCGGAGAATCGTGATTTGACCTCTCGCCTGAAGACCGAGCAGAAGCTAATGCACGAGTACAAAAGTCAGGCAAACACTTACAATCACTTGCTGCGTTCAGCTAGAGATCAAATGGATCGTGTTCTTTTTGACATCAACAAGCAGTTCGACAAAGAAAAAGCAAAACGAGAGGCTGAAAAGGCTGCAGCTGATGCGGAGAAGAACAAGACAGAGGAAGAAGCTAACAAGCAGAAAGTGGAAGAAAAGGTAATTCATGATACAGGCTGACTAATTTTTGCAGGATGATAAAGTCGAAGATGGCGCAAAACCTGAAGAGAAAGAGTGGGAAGTCGTTGACGCTGTCTGATCCTGGATACTGCATTTATTGTTAAGCGTTTGGCTACTCACTTTTCGTATGTACGTCATTTAATTAAAACTCAGTTTCGCCATGCACTTCAAATACACTGCATAAGTATTTTCAAACCCAGACTTTTGACAGCTCCACAGTGGTCTTGTTTCTAACAGGTTTCGTGGTATGTATATGGGTATGTTCCGAGTTAGGTAGGTGTTGGTTACCTCTGTACAGCTTGGGTCGACGCCGGGTAGCGTGCTGGGGATTATTATAATTATACTACACACTGAATTGATTCACCAAATGAAACAGTGAGGAAAATTAATCAAGTAATCGCCTTCTCCAATGCACTGCACTTGCAACAATCATGAGAACCACTTACATATGTTAGACAAGCCTAGCTAGCAGTTAGCTAAGCACACAGTGGCACAATCCTAATAAAGTTGAGATATTTTTTATACATTGAATCCACATAACCCATATAACACTGCACCAATCAGTGCAAATATATATTAAATTCACTTAGAGATAACCTTTCAACTTACGATAATTCCTGTCCAAACACAAACACGGTGAAAGGCACATCTACATGATAACTTCTTTTCCCACAGAAGGTTCCGTTAGCATTCACAGGTGATTTCCATGTGCTGATAGCATTCACATCTCAAATAGTACTGTTCTTCACACGAAAATACTGAGACGTGAAGTATTCATTAAGTGATACTATGCCGAAAGGTGCAGCTTCTACATGAAGTAAACTATTTGTGTAGATGACATTACTCTCCAACTGTCCCATTATGCTCAATATAGCGATATTTTGAAAAAGCCCACCTGAAACACTGATCATTGCAACCAATGTGCTAAGAGTGCTAAGTGCTAAGTGGACCTCATGACGTGGACATCAACATGACATGTCAGGAAATGAGAATTCCTATCAATCCGGAAAACACACAAGACAAATTTATCAGAAATTATTGACAAAAGACGTTTGCCGAGCGGAATTTCAACCAACATGCTGGATAAGTCCAGCCCGATTATTCAGTGGATATTATGGTACGCGACTGATGTCCTCCAACGTATATGTACTTTTTTGATGTCAGACGGCAAACGAACGATAAGCAAGGCAAAACAAGAGCGATATTCTACCCATTGAAACCAGAAGTATATTTGGACATTGTTATCGCCAAGTCGATATGCGTGCTTAGTTAACTGGGGATCACGCAAACCAGCTGAACGTGACGTGACAGTGCGGTAGGAGGAGGGCGATTGGCTGAGCGTCTTCAGCATAACGAGTCCACTAAAACATCGAAGTCATCACCTAACGTCGAATATCGATGTAGCCCTAATCTATTGATTTGTCAAAAGTCTCACTAAAAATATTCGTCGTTGGTATCTCCTGAGTCTGTACTTCCCAATATCCAATGAATCATCCACTTTTACCCCGTGAAATAGTACCCATCAGCATCATTTGAGAGCCTCTTCAGTTTTGAAAACTTGGATCGAGGGGATTAAAAACTGCCATGTATGCGTTGTGATAGGACACCTAGGCCACACCTAAAAGACTGGAAAACACCTCATCTATCAGAGTGTCTGATGGCCTGATTTTTATGAAGGAAGAAGTAAAACTTAGTCACCCTGAATTTGATCCCATATCATAGAAGCTTATTAGAAACAACACACAGTGATGCACTATTACGAAGTGCATGAAGTTCTTCATGGTTAACTAGCTACCGTAGGCAGCTTGTCTTTCGTGGTTTTGTGTCAGGAAAGTGGGTCGAAACGCCTCTTCGTAATATAGAAACAGATGGAAGTGACAAATTATTTTCGGTCGTGTCATAATCAACATATGAAGCACTGAACATTGAAACTGAGCACAGCTGGCAGTTTTTGTTTTAATCCTCGTGTCAATTCATCAGTTCCGTTGGCACAAACATGGCTAGTCGTTGGGGTCGTAATGGTAATGATTATTTCATATCTTTTTCTTATGTTTCCGTTTTTCCTCGCTGATACTAATTCTTAAAAATGTTTTCAGCACCTTATGGTGGTGGTGCAGGTGGTGGCAGTAGTGGCGGTGGTGGTTATATGGGTTCTGGGGTTGTAGGTGTGGGATTTTACATGGGCGGACCTTCGCCGAACGATCGCAGACCCTACAATGCTACACCTGTCGCTAAGCCTTTCTATGGTGGATATCGAGATGATAATTACAACAGACGGTCAGACCGACGAGATGATTTTCGCGGCGGTAAGCGTGGTCAGCCAAAAGGCCGTAGTCCAGAGAAACGTTATCATGATCCTGCATCTAACCAGCGTAAAGACCATAGACCTTTCGGGAAACGGCCATCGTCCTTCGCACGCTACGAGGTGAAGATTCCAAAAAGTCTTTTCAATATATCTTCGGCGTCACTGCCTGACCTTCGACACCGGTATCCTCGTTTAAACATATCAGCCGACTTCTACGAGTGCACGTCCTCATGGGTGGATTCGTTTCCCATGCACAATCCCTTTAAGCTGGGAAGTGGGACTGATTATCATGTAAGTTTCATCCTTATATTGTGATATGTCCGCCAGGTTTTCCATCGTGATGTTGATTCTCCCACTCAACCAGACTCCACTCTCCTGAACCCTCCCGATGCAGATTATTCCTACTCAGCGAGGGTCATGCTAATGGCATGCCCTCAACTCGGTGAGTTGTACAAGAATACTTGTAGTATGGCGGATGACGTCAGTGGAGCTGACAAGGTTCTACCTGATAAGAGCATACACTTTTTGGTTGGTGGTCGAGCGAAGAGTGAAACTATGGCTCTTGGTGGACCCTGGTCACCAAGCCTAGATGGACTCGATCCTCAGGGAGATCCAAGAACACTTATCAACACAGCTATCCGGACGTTCAAAGGCTTGACCGGACTAGATTTGTCTTCTTGCACAGAATGGTTAATTGATTTGAATTACCTATTCACACTTACTTTATAGGGTCAGATTTATGGAGATCAAGTACTATCGCATGCCTGATACGAAAGCTCCAGCTTTCACGGAAGCTGAGGAAGAAAGAGAAATAACTTCGGAGCGTCCTGAGGTCGTAGTATTCTTTATTCCGAATGCGGCCCACCTAATTCCTTCAGAAGAAGAATGGGCTAAGACTAAAGAGTACTACAATTCTGCGCTTCAGAAGCTGTTGACTGACGAGAAGGCTGAGCAGGACGGGGTGGTTGAACAGCAAGACGGCGAAACAAGTGCTATGGATGCCAGTATGGAGGAGTCTGAAGAGGCCGGCACACGATCAGATATGGAGCCGACCCATTATTCTAAGCTCGATGTAAATAGTCTGAAGGTAAGTAGTAACTCATCCATTCACACTCTCTTAGGTCAGTGACCTACGAAACGAGCTAGCAGCTAGAAAGTTGGATACTAAGGGTTTAAAGGTTAATCTAGTGGCCCGCTTACAGAGTGCTTTGGATGAGGAGAAGAAGGCAGATGCACCGGAAGAAATGAAGGTTGATGAGGATTCTAAAGGTAAGCACTGCCATATCTTGTGCTCCCTTCTGCATTAATTAAGAGTTGATAGGACCACAAGAACGGCTGTGGATGTTTTTATTGTGATAATTAACCAAACAAATGGTTACAAAACTCATATCGCCCTTCTTTCTGCTTGTATTCAGCCGAACAGACTCCGAATAAGATCGCTTCGCCGTCTGCGACGCAACCAAAGGATGATTCAAAGGACCTCTCTGAGAAAGAACGCCGGCGTTTGGAACGCCTCTATCGTCTTGGTGATAAGCCAGCCATCGTTATCCATCCAAACAAGTCAGCTAAGGGGGGTCGATTCGACTGTCATCGTGTTTCGTTGTTCTCTCTCCTCGACTATCGTACCGAAGATCAAAAAGAGCACAACTTTGAAGTATCCCTGTTCGCTGAACAGTTCCATGAAATGCTCCAGCGAGATGCAGCCTTCACAATTTTCAAGGCGATTCACGATGCGCCTGAGAAAGAAACTAAACCTGAACAGGATGGAAAGTACGACGATATTCTACGTAACGTAGATGTATTTAGGTCACAATTATTAATTAGTTGATCTGGCCTTCCTGATTGTCGTTGTCCAATAGCTGGCGCGTCATGAATGGATAGGCATAGATATTTATTGTTCATGTTTCGCCTTTATTTTTTTCTGCACATAACACAAGCTTTTATTTTGCAGGCTCGAAAACGGCATCGATTCTGACGAGCCTGATGCCAAAAGACGCAGAAATGACAGCCAAAATGGCCACGACGAAGAGGAGGAAGTCAAGGTGCGTCGCCTTAGGCGCACCGTGAACCCATCCCTCCTGTTTGCCTTCACCTACCTTGATGTGAGCCGCGCAGGGTATATACGCGAACATGATTTGTGCGAAATCCTCCACCTCCTCGGGCTAAGATATTCTCGTACTCAGGTGAGTTGACTTTATAATATACTAGTGACAGTGGTGTAAGCGTCATGTCATACTCGACTGTCACTGCCTTCATGTTCAGTCGCTGTGGCTGCTCTAGTCAGCAGTCGTTTGAATGCATGTCAAATCCCAGTTCTGATAGTTGCATTGTTATGCATGAAGTGCGGTCAAAACGGTGTGTAGCAAAGGGCGACACCTCGCGGGACGCCCAGCCAGCAAAGTCCATGGGAATTTCGTTCAGGTGGGCTAGGGCATACAGCTGGAGTACTGCTTTGTATTTGTATTGCATCCGGCTTGTGTAGGAAGATTTTGACTCCAAACAAGTTTTGCTTTTGCATTTTCACCAAACTTACCCTCACATGTGTCTTTGTAATTCACAGATGCGCAAACTTGTGGCCAGAGTAGCTACACGCCGCGACCACGTGTCATACCACAGCTTGACAGACAGTGACATTGTCGAGGGTGATGACAAGGATGTTGTTTCCATGGATTTAGCAGAAAAAGAAGATGTAGAAGTAACAAGAATGCTTGCACTTGGTAACCGAGCTCTTTTCGACATGACAGTTCCAGAGACACCTGCAAGGTAGGTTCGATTTTCTTTATAACACTGTCAAAGAATTGTTCTTGGGGGTGGGGATTCAGAACAAATGTTGAGACGTATGGAGCAGGCTGAGGCTATTAAACAGAAGCTAGAATTCCAATTCTTCCAGATAAAGGATGAGCTAGGTATGGGCATGCGTTTCATCATACTTTTTTCTAGAGAAAACGCGGGTCAAGGTAAACTCGTTCAAAGACACAGAGGATGAGCTGAGGGCGGAGAATCGTGATTTGACCTCTCGCCTGAAGACCGAGCAGAAGCTAATGCACGAGTACAAAAGTCAGGCAAACACTTACAATCACTTGCTGCGTTCAGCTAGAGATCAAATGGATCGTGTTCTTTTTGACATCAACAAGCAGTTCGACAAAGAAAAAGCAAAACGAGAGGCTGAAAAGGCTGCAGCTGATGCGGAGAAGAACAAGACAGAGGAAGAAGCTAACAAGCAGAAAGTGGAAGAAAAGGTAATTCATGATACAGGCTGACTAATTTTTGCAGGATGATAAAGTCGAAGATGGCGCAAAACCTGAAGAGAAAGAGTGGGAAGTCGTTGACGCTGTCTGATCCTGGATACTGCATTTATTGTTAAGCGTTTGGCTACTCACTTTTCGTATGTACGTCATTTAATTAAAACTCAGTTTCGCCATGCACTTCAAATACACTGCATAAGTATTTTCAAACCCAGACTTTTGACAGCTCCACAGTGGTCTTGTTTCTAACAGGTTTCGTGGTATGTATATGGGTATGTTCCGAGTTAGGTAGGTGTTGGTTACCTCTGTACAGCTTGGGTCGACGCCGGGTAGCGTGCTGGGGATTATTATAATTATACTACACACTGAATTGATTCACCAAATGAAACAGTGAGGAAAATTAATCAAGTAATCGCCTTCTCCAATGCACTGCACTTGCAACAATCATGAGAACCACTTACATATGTTAGACAAGCCTAGCTAGCAGTTAGCTAAGCACACAGTGGCACAATCCTAATAAAGTTGAGATATTTTTTATACATTGAATCCACATAACCCATATAACACTGCACCAATCAGTGCAAATATATATTAAATTCACTTAGAGATAACCTTTCAACTTACGATAATTCCTGTCCAAACACAAACACGGTGAAAGGCACATCTACATGATAACTTCTTTTCCCACAGAAGGTTCCGTTAGCATTCACAGGTGATTTCCATGTGCTGATAGCATTCACATCTCAAATAGTACTGTTCTTCACACGAAAATACTGAGACGTGAAGTATTCATTAAGTGATACTATGCCGAAAGGTGCAGCTTCTACATGAAGTAAACTATTTGTGTAGATGACATTACTCTCCAACTGTCCCATTATGCTCAATATAGCGATATTTTGAAAAAGCCCACCTGAAACACTGATCATTGCAACCAATGTGCTAAGAGTGCTAAGTGCTAAGTGGACCTCATGACGTGGACATCAACATGACATGTCAGGAAATGAGAATTCCTATCAATCCGGAAAACACACAAGACAAATTTATCAGAAATTATTGACAAAAGACGTTTGCCGAGCGGAATTTCAACCAACATGCTGGATAAGTCCAGCCCGATTATTCAGTGGATATTATGGTACGCGACTGATGTCCTCCAACGTATATGTACTTTTTTGATGTCAGACGGCAAACGAACGATAAGCAAGGCAAAACAAGAGCGATATTCTACCCATTGAAACCAGAAGTATATTTGGACATTGTTATCGCCAAGTCGATATGCGTGCTTAGTTAACTGGGGATCACGCAAACCAGCTGAACGTGACGTGACAGTGCGGTAGGAGGAGGGCGATTGGCTGAGCGTCTTCAGCATAACGAGTCCACTAAAACATCGAAGTCATCACCTAACGTCGAATATCGATGTAGCCCTAATCTATTGATTTGTCAAAAGTCTCACTAAAAATATTCGTCGTTGGTATCTCCTGAGTCTGTACTTCCCAATATCCAATGAATCATCCACTTTTACCCCGTGAAATAGTACCCATCAGCATCATTTGAGAGCCTCTTCAGTTTTGAAAACTTGGATCGAGGGGATTAAAAACTGCCATGTATGCGTTGTGATAGGACACCTAGGCCACACCTAAAAGACTGGAAAACACCTCATCTATCAGAGTGTCTGATGGCCTGATTTTTATGAAGGAAGAAGTAAAACTTAGTCACCCTGAATTTGATCCCATATCATAGAAGCTTATTAGAAACAACACACAGTGATGCACTATTACGAAGTGCATGAAGTTCTTCATGGTTAACTAGCTACCGTAGGCAGCTTGTCTTTCGTGGTTTTGTGTCAGGAAAGTGGGTCGAAACGCCTCTTCGTAATATAGAAACAGATGGAAGTGACAAATTATTTTCGGTCGTGTCATAATCAACATATAAAGCACTGAACATTGAAACTGAGCACAGCTGGCAGTTTTTGTTTTAATCCTCGTGTCAATTCATCAGTTCCGTTGGCACAAACATGGCTAGTCGTTGGGGTCGTAATGGTAATGATTATTTCATATCTTTTTCTTATGTTTCCGTTTTTCCTCGCTGATACTAATTCTTAAAAATGTTTTCAGCACCTTATGGTGGTGGTGCAGGTGGTGGCAGTAGTGGCGGTGGTGGTTATATGGGTTCTGGGGTTGTAGGTGTGGGATTTTACATGGGCGGACCTTCGCCGAACGATCGCAGACCCTACAATGCTACACCTGTCGCTAAGCCTTTCTATGGTGGATATCGAGATGATAATTACAACAGACGGTCAGACCGACGAGATGATTTTCGCGGCGGTAAGCGTGGTCAGCCAAAAGGCCGTAGTCCAGAGAAACGTTATCATGATCCTGCATCTAACCAGCGTAAAGACCATAGACCTTTCGGGAAACGGCCATCGTCCTTCGCACGCTACGAGGTGAAGATTCCAAAAAGTCTTTTCAATATATCTTCGGCGTCACTGCCTGACCTTCGACACCGGTATCCTCGTTTAAACATATCAGCCGACTTCTACGAGTGCACGTCCTCATGGGTGGATTCGTTTCCCATGCACAATCCCTTTAAGCTGGGAAGTGGGACTGATTATCATGTAAGTTTCATCCTTATATTGTGATATGTCCGCCAGGTTTTCCATCGTGATGTTGATTCTCCCACTCAACCAGACTCCACTCTCCTGAACCCTCCCGATGCAGATTATTCCTACTCAGCGAGGGTCATGCTAATGGCATGCCCTCAACTCGGTGAGTTGTACAAGAATACTTGTAGTATGGCGGATGACGTCAGTGGAGCTGACAAGGTTCTACCTGATAAGAGCATACACTTTTTGGTTGGTGGTCGAGCGAAGAGTGAAACTATGGCTCTTGGTGGACCCTGGTCACCAAGCCTAGATGGACTCGATCCTCAGGGAGATCCAAGAACACTTATCAACACAGCTATCCGGACGTTCAAAGGCTTGACCGGACTAGATTTGTCTTCTTGCACAGAATGGTTAATTGATTTGAATTACCTATTCACACTTACTTTATAGGGTCAGATTTATGGAGATCAAGTACTATCGCATGCCTGATACGAAAGCTCCAGCTTTCACGGAAGCTGAGGAAGAAAGAGAAATAACTTCGGAGCGTCCTGAGGTCGTAGTATTCTTTATTCCGAATGCGGCCCACCTAATTCCTTCAGAAGAAGAATGGGCTAAGACTAAAGAGTACTACAATTCTGCGCTTCAGAAGCTGTTGACTGACGAGAAGGCTGAGCAGGACGGGGTGGTTGAACAGCAAGACGGCGAAACAAGTGCTATGGATGCCAGTATGGAGGAGTCTGAAGAGGCCGGCACACGATCAGATATGGAGCCGACCCATTATTCTAAGCTCGATGTAAATAGTCTGAAGGTAAGTAGTAACTCATCCATTCACACTCTCTTAGGTCAGTGACCTACGAAACGAGCTAGCAGCTAGAAAGTTGGATACTAAGGGTTTAAAGGTTAATCTAGTGGCCCGCTTACAGAGTGCTTTGGATGAGGAGAAGAAGGCAGATGCACCGGAAGAAATGAAGGTTGATGAGGATTCTAAAGGTAAGCACTGCCATATCTTGTGCTCCCTTCTGCATTAATTAAGAGTTGATAGGACCACAAGAACGGCTGTGGATGTTTTTATTGTGATAATTAACCAAACAAATGGTTACAAAACTCATATCGCCCTTCTTTCTGCTTGTATTCAGCCGAACAGACTCCGAATAAGATCGCTTCGCCGTCTGCGACGCAACCAAAGGATGATTCAAAGGACCTCTCTGAGAAAGAACGCCGGCGTTTGGAACGCCTCTATCGTCTTGGTGATAAGCCAGCCATCGTTATCCATCCAAACAAGTCAGCTAAGGGGGGTCGATTCGACTGTCATCGTGTTTCGTTGTTCTCTCTCCTCGACTATCGTACCGAAGATCAAAAAGAGCACAACTTTGAAGTATCCCTGTTCGCTGAACAGTTCCATGAAATGCTCCAGCGAGATGCAGCCTTCACAATTTTCAAGGCGATTCACGATGCGCCTGAGAAAGAAACTAAACCTGAACAGGATGGAAAGTACGACGATATTCTACGTAACGTAGATGTATTTAGGTCACAATTATTAATTAGTTGATCTGGCCTTCCTGATTGTCGTTGTCCAATAGCTGGCGCGTCATGAATGGATAGGCATAGATATTTATTGTTCATGTTTCGCCTTTATTTTTTTCTGCACATAACACAAGCTTTTATTTTGCAGGCTCGAAAACGGCATCGATTCTGACGAGCCTGATGCCAAAAGACGCAGAAATGACAGCCAAAATGGCCACGACGAAGAGGAGGAAGTCAAGGTGCGTCGCCTTAGGCGCACCGTGAACCCATCCCTCCTGTTTGCCTTCACCTACCTTGATGTGAGCCGCGCAGGGTATATACGCGAACATGATTTGTGCGAAATCCTCCACCTCCTCGGGCTAAGATATTCTCGTACTCAGGTGAGTTGACTTTATAATATACTAGTGACAGTGGTGTAAGCGTCATGTCATACTCGACTGTCACTGCCTTCATGTTCAGTCGCTGTGGCTGCTCTAGTCAGCAGTCGTTTGAATGCATGTCAAATCCCAGTTCTGATAGTTGCATTGTTATGCATGAAGTGCGGTCAAAACGGTGTGTAGCAAAGGGCGACACCTCGCGGGACGCCCAGCCAGCAAAGTCCATGGGAATTTCGTTCAGGTGGGCTAGGGCATACAGCTGGAGTACTGCTTTGTATTTGTATTGCATCCGGCTTGTGTAGGAAGATTTTGACTCCAAACAAGTTTTGCTTTTGCATTTTCACCAAACTTACCCTCACATGTGTCTTTGTAATTCACAGATGCGCAAACTTGTGGCCAGAGTAGCTACACGCCGCGACCACGTGTCATACCACAGCTTGACAGACAGTGACATTGTCGAGGGTGATGACAAGGATGTTGTTTCCATGGATTTAGCAGAAAAAGAAGATGTAGAAGTAACAAGAATGCTTGCACTTGGTAACCGAGCTCTTTTCGACATGACAGTTCCAGAGACACCTGCAAGGTAGGTTCGATTTTCTTTATAACACTGTCAAAGAATTGTTCTTGGGGGTGGGGATTCAGAACAAATGTTGAGACGTATGGAGCAGGCTGAGGCTATTAAACAGAAGCTAGAATTCCAATTCTTCCAGATAAAGGATGAGCTAGGTATGGGCATGCGTTTCATCATACTTTTTTCTAGAGAAAACGCGGGTCAAGGTAAACTCGTTCAAAGACACAGAGGATGAGCTGAGGGCGGAGAATCGTGATTTGACCTCTCGCCTGAAGACCGAGCAGAAGCTAATGCACGAGTACAAAAGTCAGGCAAACACTTACAATCACTTGCTGCGTTCAGCTAGAGATCAAATGGATCGTGTTCTTTTTGACATCAACAAGCAGTTCGACAAAGAAAAAGCAAAACGAGAGGCTGAAAAGGCTGCAGCTGATGCGGAGAAGAACAAGACAGAGGAAGAAGCTAACAAGCAGAAAGTGGAAGAAAAGGTAATTCATGATACAGGCTGACTAATTTTTGCAGGATGATAAAGTCGAAGATGGCGCAAAACCTGAAGAGAAAGAGTGGGAAGTCGTTGACGCTGTCTGATCCTGGATACTGCATTTATTGTTAAGCGTTTGGCTACTCACTTTTCGTATGTACGTCATTTAATTAAAACTCAGTTTCGCCATGCACTTCAAATACACTGCATAAGTATTTTCAAACCCAGACTTTTGACAGCTCCACAGTGGTCTTGTTTCTAACAGGTTTCGTGGTATGTATATGGGTATGTTCCGAGTTAGGTAGGTGTTGGTTACCTCTGTACAGCTTGGGTCGACGCCGGGTAGCGTGCTGAGTAATGAACCGGTGTTGCTTCGAATCAGTATAGCGTGGTTATATCATCAGTACCTTCGCTATTACGTGATTTTCCGTTCCTGTTTATTGTGAAAAGGTTCACACGGTCTCGAGCCTATCTAGGAACGCGTTTTTATTTGTAATTCCCCCATCTGTAGTTAGGGTTTGTCGCTTTTCAGGTCGAGGTGATGTGATTTTGTTACGGGAGATAGTGTCGTCGATGAAAATACAGTATTGGGCATTCTGGCTGCATGTCATTGGCACTTTAAAGCATATCATTCGTTTGTTGATATAATATGCTTGTGCTTGCGTGATGTTTCGTAAGCTCATCAATGTTATATATCACGCTTCAGTTGTACGTGTAGTTGGATAGCTTTTTTCCCAAATGCGCTGAGGGTGGTTGAATCGGTGCATATATGTGGTGTGTCCTGAATACCATTTCTTGTATATGCAAAGGAATGAAATAGTGGTCTATGCGTAAATTTTGGCTTAGTTAGTAGAAAGTCAGCTATATACGTTGCTCTGAGATTTTTTCCCTTTTCACTTAGGCACTGCATTGGATAACGAAGTATACTCGGCCTACCGTTGCTACCAATAATGACAGGCTGACCAAATTGTAAGGTCTGAACGCAGTAGAATTATCTTTCATTTACTAACGTTGAGTGTTTTTGCCTAATTGGGTACAGCATTGTTTGCAGGTATGCTCTTGTTTCCCGAGTCAGTCCACTGCATATGCTCATCTCTGATTGCATTTGAAAACATTTTTCTATTCAGTGTCAGGAGTGAAATCGTAGTTAGGTATGTACGACCTTGCGTTCGTCGTATGGCGTTTGCTGATTTATTTCTGTAATGTCATGAAGGGACCCTGTGATGTCATCAACCTTATGGATGTATACCTTCTAATATTTATTTGGTGGAATTCAGTAGTGTTAGTAATATACCAGCTGCTGTTCCAGTTGTTGGTAGATACGATATTGCGGTTGGCTTCATTCTCCGAGGGTCATAGAGACGAGCACAAATCCACTCTTCATTATACCCAAAATTCTCCTGAAACAGTTTGTCCGTTGCTGTGTTTTTATATATGTGCTGCTGCACTACTTAATCATTGTTCATTTTTTTTAATAAGCACATGTGGCCGGTTACATGCTTGTGTCAAGTTGAATCGAAATGATACTCAGGCTATTTGGGCGATCTTGTTTAGGCCTAGTTTAATGTTTATCCGTAGTTTTACAGTCTTGATGTTATAATCTCACTGCGAAGCACTGATTGTGAAGTATGGAATTTGTGTCACCTATCGAAAATTCTCAGTGTCTGCCATTTCGCTATTTTCATTTGCCTACTGAACATCACTCCTTATGCCATCGGTGGTAGGAGTTAATTTCATCACCATTTATTAACGCTAAAGCTGTTACTCGCGTTTTCATAGTAAGTAGCTGTCGCACTGAGAAGTGATGGAAACAATTTGATATATATATATATATATATATTTATATATATATAATTTGCTCATGCCTCAAGTGTCCTTTAAGTTTGAAGCAGAGAAAATTCATAGGCTAGTATGAATTCCAAAAGGGGTATTATATCATTTGTCAGTGGTGGTTGAGTGGCACCGGTCGACAACTGCCCCACCTTTCTTGTTTGTAAAACTATGCGTTAGTATACCTCGTATTTGTGCGAAAAGCATTCTCGGACTACTGTCCATGTACCTAATTTGTAAAAGTGAGTAGTAGTCAACGATTAATAGCCAAATTTTTAGTTACCTCCTGTTTGTCTCAAATGGGTTATCATCTTAGAACGGGTTATATTATTATTATTGTTCCCTTGAGTTCCGAGTGGAACATGGGGCTTCAACAACACTTCGTTCTACTTACTATCATTTTCTTCAGCGGGGTCCACGATTTCCTATATTATCTGACCCCCTCATCGCATGATTTTCTCCACGTGACCTTTCGAAGTTCCACTCGTTCTTTGCTAGTTTTGATGCCGTAGCGTGATATCATTGGACTTTCTCATTATCGCATATCCAATCCTTCTCCATTTCTCCCTGGTTTTTATTTAAAGGATGTTCTTTTTAGGTTGTTCCTGTCAGTTTTGGTTTCGATATTCTGATAGTGATATGATGTTAAATGTCGCACCTTCGAAGGCGGCATTTGATAAATATCTGAAAGCTGTTAGAAATCTTTTTCCTTATGCTGTATGTTAAATACCGGCTTCCCATACATTTTGGAATTTCGAACATTGTTTTACTGCTGCGGAATGCAGGAGATTTTCAAACTGGTCCCAGGTTGATGAAAACGTGTCTTGCCTTTCTGATTCCGCCTAGCTTTGTCATCTCCATCCGTACCGACTGACTGTGGTTGAAACCGTGCTTCTTGACTGGATAAGTGAAGGAAGTAAGATATGTCAAATCTCTCCCATTGATGGCAATTTGCGCTGGTTGTTGTTGCTGTTGATTGTTTATCACCCCCGTCTTTTCTATGCTTATCTGGAGTTCTGTCCTCGCTGCCTGCCTCTTCTACCAGTTTGTTGGTTTTCGAGTGTGTTACATTAATCATCCGCGAATTCCAGGTTATCGCGAGTCTTCTTATCTGTCCAGCGTTTTCTTGTCTTATCACTCCCCACAGTCGGACGTATAATACACTCACTCACAATCAGGAGTATGATAATTTAGCGAAAATATTTATTTAGACATCTATAAAACACAAAATAACTGAGCAAAGAATATCCTTTTCGATAAATTCCTCTTCTGGCTCTACGATTATATATATATTACAGTTCATTAATTCAACTGCGCTTGTGGAGCGAGTTATATTGGCCGTTGCCCTAGGAACTTTGATTTTTCGTGCTCGAGAACATATCCCACTATGGCTAAGCAAAGGTGTAGTTAAAACTATTAACAGCTCGATATTAGACCATCTGGTGAAAACCGGTCACAAAGCGAGCCAGCATAGAAGAATCCTTCTCTATAATATACCGGGTGACCAACAAATTACCAAAATCGTCGAAGTACCGCATGCTTCAAACAGCAGAGGCTATCGTAATTCGCTTCAAACAACCAGTGCTCTGTGTTCAAAAGAAACAAGTCCAGCTCCTACTACTGCCCTGGCCTGCAGTAGAAACTATAAACTCATGCATTTGTACTATTATCTTTCATAATTCTTCTGACATTCACCTTATTTATGTTGATGCTGTTCAGCTGTAATCTATCAATATTATTGATTTGGTGTTTTTTAAACATTAATGTCGTTCATAAGACTAATTCATTCATTCATTATAATGTATATATAATTGTAGAACCTGATGATGAATTTATCGAAAAGAGTACTCTTTGTTGCGTGTCCATTCTTTTGAAAATTTTAATGGGCATTTTTAATCAGTTTATAATAATAATAAAGATATAGTAGCAAAAAGAATATCAACTAAAATTAGGACATTCCACAAAAAATTCAGGATCATTCAAACCAGGATGGCCAAGGTAAGGATAATGACTGAACTAACTTCTTTGTGATGCACAAATTAGGCTTGTTAATATGGATCCCCACAGCCTCAGCAATATTTAGAAGTCGAACTCTTAAAGCGAAATTGAGATTTGTTGGTATGCGGCAAATGACTCTGAAAGCCTGGTTAACATCAATCTTGTGTTCTGCATCCACAAGATGAGACAGAATAGCGCTGCGAATAGATTTTGTTTGTCCTTTGCTTAACCACAGGGCCTTTGAAGGTTGTTATAAATGAACTTGAATTTTATTGTCGGTACATGGATGATACATTTTTGATTATGGAAAATGAGGTGGCAATTACACCCTGTATGGTTAAGCAAAGGGCAAACAAAATCTATTCGCAGCGCTATTCTGTCTCATCTTGTGGATACAGAACACAAGATTGACGTTAATCATGCTTTCAGGGTCATTTACGCATACCTACGAATCTCATTTTCGCTTTAAGAGTTCGACTTCTAAATATTGCTGAGGCTGTGGGGATCCATATTAACAAGCCTAATTTGTGCATCACAAAGAAGTTAGTTCAGTCATTATCCTTACCTTGGCCATCCTGGTTCGAATGATCCTGAATTTTTTGTGGAATGTCCTAATTTTAGTTGATATTCTATTTGCTACTATATTTTATTATTATTATTTGAGCATCTTTAATGAACTGTAATTGCATTGATCTTATTTTACGCATCGATATTATTTAAAAAACATTAATATTGTTATTGACTACTAATCTAGAATATTCTATGTATATAAACATATATAAACAGTATTCACTTTAAAAGCTTCGCTAAGTTTTCCGATACAGATCAACTCACATGTGGCATTTGTCATGTAGCTGTTGAATGAGGTTTGTAAAGATTTGGGGCGCGGCATGTTGTTGGAGTAGTTTCCAAATTGATATGGATATAAAATTTAGGCACTATGGTAAGGTTTTATTTTGATATATCACACGGTGTTGTACATAAATATTTACTGATGATGTTTCAAGCACAAATTATTGCTCATAATCATCAAGTCACGCACACAACTTTGCTTCATTTATATAAATGAGTGAAATTCATTAGACATTTGAATAAAATCAATACAAGGTAAAGTGCATCTTGAAATAATATTAGTGTTATCAATAAAATACAGTCAGATGGGAAATAAGATGTTTTCATAGTAAAATAAGTAACATATTAGAATGTTATAATTTGAACTGAATACATTTCAACATTACTTATTATCCTCTGATTTGACTGGTAATAATATCTTCAATATCTCTGGTATTTGTATGCATTTACTCGCAATAGGATGAGACAGAGTCAAAATTCTAAAGAGTAATAAAGGTAGTTGTAGAGAGAGATTGATTACTGAATCCTGGTTCATCGTGTCTACACCCAACACAACACATGCAACAGAAATAACTCTACGCAAATACCAGAGATATGGAAGAAATTATTACCAGTCAAATCAGAGGATAATAAATAGTGTTAAAATGTGTTCAAATAACATTATGGTATTCTAACAAGTTACTTATTTTACTATTGTTTTCACACAATCTCGAAGATCTACAGGCAGAAATCAGCAACTTGGCAGAAGTAGCAACGAAGACAGTACTTCAAGTGAACTTAGAGAAGATATAGGTGATGAAGATAAGCAGCAACAACAACGAGCACCTGTCACTATCATTGGGGGGGGGGGGAATCTAGAGGAATTCTCCTTTTTCACTTACCCAAGTAGCATCGTCTCAACAACAAGGGGATGACGCTTATGAGGTTGTTAAAAGTAGGTAGAATCGGTGAAGCAAGACACTGTGACAAGTGCTGCTTATAAGGTTTATCAATAGTATATAATGGGACGTTCATCGGCACAAACAACATCAAATAGCAGGTAGATAAATAGTAAGAGAAGTAAAGTTCTCAGACAGTATAATGTGTGTTTTTTCATTCTGTCAGACTAGAAATAGTGGAAGCTATTGAAAGGTGGGCAATCTATCCTAAGTTTCGAGTGAATGGTTGAGAATTAGTATGTCTAATAGGCACAGGGGCCGCAATCTCACTAATAGATCAGAAGCTATGACAGACCGTCTTCATTGACACTTCAGACAGTAGGTTGACACGTGTTAAGTATCGCCGGCACGTTAAAGTGCAGCGCTTTAATTGGCTATCGCAAAGTTATGTTTCCCTTCATTGTTGTGTTCGAGTAACGATGAACAATACTTGGGGTTGATTTTCCGCGAGAGGTTAGTGTGGTGATTAACACTAAGGAGAGGGCAGTGATTACGAAGTACGCACCTATCAGTATGTATGAGACAAGCGAGAGAGCAAGCGTTACGGAATCAAAAGCACAGAATATGAGTGTGCTAGTTAAAGAATACGATTATCCGTTCGCTGGAGATGGTAACCTCTACAGTTATTGTAATAAGGCGAGGCATGAAATCCCACTGAGTGGTCGCAAGATGGCACCATTCATAACACGAAGAGTCCCATGTCACTTGGAAGGCGAAGTCGAGCTACAAGTGAAGATGTTACAGAATGATATTATTGAAGAAGCTGACAGTCCGTATAACTCTCCAGTTCTTTTAGTGAAGACAGCAAACGGGAAGTACAGATTCTGCGTGAAGTTCCGACAACTAAACAGCATGACAGAGCTGAGACCGTGTGCCATGTCAACTGTAATCGAGACCTTGGATCGTCTACAAAGCGTGAAGTTTTTTATATTGCTCGACCTCTGGTCAGCATATTGGCAGATGCCAATAAAACAGAGTGACAGAGATAAGACGGCGTTCATCGTGGAACAGAAGCAGTATTGGTTTAAACCCATGCCATTTGGACTAGCAGGTGCACAGTTTACCTTCATACGACTGGTGGAAACTTGAAGATTGGGGAGGTGTGTGGTGATAATCTCGTCATCTACAGTGAAAATGAAAGCGACCATGTGACCCGTGTTAAAATACATTGGAGAGTTTCGACTGCGCATCGACAAAACAAAATCTCAGATAGCCAAATGTAGTGTTACACTTTTGGGTCATAAAGTAGCCGGCGGCAAGATGAAACGACGTACGAGAAAATCTTATGAATAAAGGCGGTTACGGCTCCGAATTCCAAGAGGAAGCTTAGGCAGTTCCTAGGGAGATCTGCGTCTTATAGTCGATTCGTGAAAAACGTCAATGAGATAGCCGCCCCCTGTACGGGCTATTAGGTGAGTCAAAGTTTGTTTGGTCGCAAGATTCACAGAAAATATTCGACAGCATTAAACGGCTTTTGAACCACCAGCAAATGACGCTAAGACTGCCTATACCCGGAAAAAGGTTCACAGTGTGTACTGATGCTAATGACTTCGGCATAGGCGCATTACTTAGACAGGGTGAAGGAGTTGTCGGATACACCAGTAGCATTTCGAAAAATACAGAACAAAAATATTCAACGATAGAAAAAGAATGTTTAGCTATAGAAAGGGCGGTAGCCAAATGGAGACCGTATTTACTTGGTCAAAGATTCCAGATCGAAACGGATCACAAGCCTCTCCAGTTGCTAAGATCATCGAGAGATCCACGTTAGAAATTGTTGCGGTGGATATAGCGCTTGCAGGAGTATAACTTCATGATCTCACACGTCCCTGGCAAAGAAAATATTTTGGTTAACTTCTTATCTAGAGCGGAGGGCTAAGCTGAGTTACCGAAGATTGTTTACGAAGTGCATGCACTGGAACAAGACCCATTAAGACTTACCGGCAGTCAGGATTCAGACCCTACCATGAATACAGTCATACAGGTGATCTCAAACGGAATATAAGTAAACCAGCCTACGGCGGGTTAGGATCTGATTACGCTACTCCGACAGAAAGATCGATTACGACTGAATGCCTACGTAACTCTGACCTAGCGACAGAACGATGGATGCTGGTTGGCGGTAATACCTCATTCTCTACGCCATGAGATCATACGAGAATATCAACAGCTAGCGCATATGGGAGTAGCCAGAACAACCGACCTCTTGAGACAGAGCACGTACTGCACAGGTATGAGAGAAGATATGGCAAAATATATACTTTGATGTCCACAGTGCCAGTTGATGAAAGGAGATCGCTGCATACAACCGCCTCTGCAGTTCATTCCAGTTGCGGAAGTAGGTGACTTGTGGTACGTAAGTGTGATGGGTCCGTTTCTGCAGGAGTCCAGTGGCAATCAGTACCTTCTGGTGATGATGGAGCACGCTAAATGAAGGGAAGACGCCGTCGCGATCGCTGATCAGGGTGCGAGAACCGTGACTAACACAGTAGTTTCATACATCGTTTCAGACCATTGTGTACTATAGACAGTATTGACGGATCAGGGCCCTTGTTTTGAAAACAAAGAATTCACTTCCCGATTGCAACAGCTAGGTATCACAAAGATCAAAGCAACACCATAGCATCCCCAAACTGGAAGAAATAATCTTACACTGAAGGAGTGCCTGGGCTCGAAGGGAGGTAACTGAGAGACAGAGCTTCCATTGATTCTGCTAGCATATCGTGTGTCCACCCAGGAAACAACAAAGAAGTCACCGTTTCATTTGGTCTGTGGGAGGAAATTAATACCCAACACAACCTGGCCCGTCCATCAGGAGTGGAATATGACGAGGCTGCGAACAGGACGGAAATACGCCGTCAGGAATGTGAAGCGCAAACAGAAGAAAGACGCCATGAAATCAGGACAAAGAGAAAAGATACCATTCAGAACCTTTGAGATCGGCAATCATGTAAAGTGTAGAGAAAGAAAAGACGCGAGTGGATGTGAGCTAGGTTCATGGAAATTCCTCCTGTCATCGAGAAAAGTGGTCCCGTTTATACCATCAAAAGAGGAAATAAGCAGAGATGGGTTGACATCAGCCAAATGCAGAAACGGATTCAGTGGAACAAAGGAGCCTGAACCAAGGGAACAAGTCTTTCGTCTTCTAACATTACAATACCTTCAATAATCTGAAATCAGTGTGGAAAGCTGCTGCACTCTGCATAAGAAGCATTATTCGGATTTTCAACATTGATGACAAGTCGGTGCTTCTACGTGGTTCAAAGACTTCGCGCCTCACCAAAAGCTGTCTAACAGGCTTCTGAAAACCTTTATCAACCTCTGGCTGCAGCCCAATGAAGAAATTTCCACCTAACACATGCCGAAGGAATTCTATGGACATCAGACACGCACTAATGAGATAACTGAGTGACAGGTCCTCAAGTGGGATTCCGATGGGAAACGACGAAGTGAGCGTGGGTCAGACTGGGGCATGGAGAAGATAAGAGCCTATTTACAATCACGGAGCCAGCCATAAAGACTGCAGAGAAAAGAAGGAAATGGAAATGTGCTATTGAAGCTCTATGTTCCTCTCGAATTCTGAAAGAATAGTAATAATAATCAGCATAACTAGGACTTCTGTCTGGTAAGAATTACTGCATACGATGTCTTATACTTGTGAACATAATTCAGTGTACATTAAGAAATCACCGGTTTTGTCTTTGGAATATTTTATTTTGAGAAAGGGTAGTACAATTTTTATTATAGATCGGTCAGGTATGGTCTTCAGTCAGTATCCTGCAAAAAAAAATCAAAATTAGTCGTGGATATTATACACTCATAAGACATTCAACAGTTACACTTGGAAATATGAACTTACATAACTGCAACCTTTTTCTCCCGAAATGGTTTTTCATTTGCCTGGAATTAAAAGATCAATATTACACGTTGCCTAGTGAAACTACCAAAGAAGGGCGACTTAGGCCTCACTCTGCAAGAACTGGCGAGGAATCATGCTCCTGTCGACGCCAAGTAAAATCCTGAGTCACATCATCCTGGAGAGAATAAAGGACGCACTGGATACAGAACTCCGACCAGAACAAGCTGGATTCAGGAAAGGCAAATCATGTTCTGACCAAATTGCAACTCTACGCATTATCATCGAACAAAGCATGGAATGGCAATCAAATCTCTACCTCAACTTCATAGACTTTGAGAAGGCCTTCGACAGCGTTGACCGCGAAGTAATTTGGAAACTACTCGAGTACTACGGCGTACCCCAAATATTCATCGACCTTATTCAACAGCTGTACGACAACGGCACATGTCAAGTGATTCACAATGGAAAACTCAGCGAGGCTTTTGGAGTAAACACAGGAGTCAGACAAGGGTGCTTATTATCACCAATGATATTCCTAATTGTGGTGGACTGGATTATGCGTCAGACAGTGGGAAACGAGAAGACAGGGATATCCTGGACCGACGTGAATGACCTAGAAGACCTGGATTTCGCAGATGATTTATGTTTGATCTCACACAAAATCGAAGACTTACAAGCGAAAACCGACAGACTGGTCGAAGAAGCAGCAAAGACAGGACTCCAGGTGAACATAGACAAGACGGAGGTTATGAAAATAACCAACCAACCAACAACAACAACAGCAGCAACACCCAGTGCCAATCACCATCAACGGGAAGGATTTGAAAGAGGTTACTTCTTTCAATTATCTAGGGAGCATTGTCTCAACCACAGGAGGAACGGACGAGGATGTCAAATCGAGAATCGGGAAGGCGAGAAACACATTCATCAACCTGAAACCAATCTGGAAATCTTCGTCACTCAGCATCAACAACAAAATTCGAATTTTCAATACAAACGTCAAGTCAGTCAGTTCTTCTATACGGATCAGAAACTTGGCCAGCGGGTCACAAAGAATATTTTCAACAGGTTGCAGACGTTTATCAACAACTGTCTTCGTTACATACTGAAGATTAGATGGCCGGAAAGAATCACAAACAAGAAGCTATGGGAACAAACAAAACAGGAACCAATCGCCCAACAAATATGCAAGAGAAAGTGGAGATGGATTGGACACTCGCTGAGGAGGCCGTTGGGTGACATCGCGCGTCAGGCCAGTGCTCGAGTGGAACCCGAAAGGGAAGCGGCGAGTGGGACGTCCAAGGGTGACATGGAGGAGATCGTGTGATGAGGAACTGAAACAGTATGGATTAACATGGATGCAAGTGAAAAGTACAGCACAAGACAGAAGCAAGTGGAGGCGTGCAGTTGAAGCCCTATGTTCCACTAGGAACCCAAGCGAACAATAATAATTATAATTACACGTTGCATAAAGCACGATATTTAAAGTTAACCCTGTTCCTTGTGAAATTACCTGACTCTCTTTCTTCTTCATATACCTTTGAACGATACAGTCAAAATTATCAACAGAAAACTTGGCGGTTTTGTCCATTATGTCTCCGACCTCCTTAGGCGACATTAGTTTCTAGAGAACCACCTCATAATTACAGCTCTATGAATAATGATCTCATCAATCAACCTTATATTTGATTATTTTATAGAAGTCTTAATGCTGAACTTATTCATAATCCCCCTAAACGTGAAGATCAACCCTGTCTCAGGCTTCAGAATGTTGAATCTCTTTGAAGGCAGTTTATCATTATGCCCGGTTATAAAAAATAAGTAAGCTAACTCTGTAATATCCCGATAAATTTGTCGTCTCTTAAAGATGTTGAGTGATATCATTCGTCATCTTTAGTCACTAACTATAGCTGATTCGATACACCTAACTGGTTCATCTTATTTTGTCCAAATCCATTCAGTAAACACATATATGCCTAATATTAGTCTACTCATCGCAGCATTCATCACCTACTTGTGTTTTATATACCTACCTTGTCATTTGGAATACTTTGTCTTCATTTCTTATTTCGCAACTGATGTCACAAACCTCTTCTTGTTAAATAGTATGCTTTTTAAATAAAAATTAATTTAAGCTAATGTTAAAAAAATATTTTATAATGTGAAAATTGTTTTTAGAGCACTTAGTGCTCTGTGACTTGTTATCTAAGGTCACATAATGAGAAAGGTCAATATTTAGTCACCACAGTCGATGAAAAATAAGGGCAGATGTGTTTTATATTCAGTATATTAATGATGAAAATATCTGTAATATTGAAGGTTATGGTAAGATGAGTCATTGTGACCTAGTAAACGAAACTTTGGGGTGTCTATTCACCAACTCAGACTTTAATCGTATTTCCTAATTAAATTTACTTGTAATTGGTGATGACTGTGGTTTCTAAATATATTAGTTGGAAATCAATACTTTCCAATGTACTACTATATACTCAAGATATAAGTATAAAACTTGGGCACTGTGGTAGAGCATAACTCCATTATGGATAAGATTTTATTTTTAGAAGTGACTGACTTTGAAATTCTGACTCTTGCCGTTATATAATGCAACTATCTGGGGTATGGCCCCACTCATGTTTATGAGCACTCACTACTAACCATTACTAAGCAAAGAAGAAACAGTTGTTCTTATAACCGTAGTACCAAACTGTTTCCCAGGAGATATCGATTTATGGTGAAATCTAGTTAAGAATACATAATCTCAAATGGTTCGTTCACCATCCAAACCACAGACAGTCCCTTAGATTGACGATTCTGGTATTGATCCTACACAATATCGTGGATACGTGTCACCAAAATGTTATCTGATTTTTAATGTTTTACTACTGATAAAAGCTATCCTTGATTCCATCAGTTCTTCACAAGCCTCTTAAATGAAATGAATACGTAAGAAAATTTCAAAAAACATTAAATTGTTAAGATTCTGCATCGATGTAGATATGATTACCATCATCACATCAATTCTTATCACAATGGTTGTCGTTAAAAAATCGATAAGAATTTTGTTTTGTTTTTCATCCTGCAAAATTTCATTCTTTTGTATGCATGATTTTTGTACTAGTATTCTTTTTTTTCTTTGAATGACACTATTAATTATTTTCAGAAGTTGATCATTTCAAATCAATTACAAAAACAATATTGGTTGACAGTCTAGTAAACGATAGAAACATATACAGACACATACTTGCAAGCATGTACATCATAAAAGCAATCACACTCAAAAATATTTTATAGGCGTAGTAGTAGCACTATATGATTGATAGTATGTTTCTGAATCAACTCTAGTTGAAACTATGAATAAAGATTAGCAGAAATGACTTTGATAAAACATATATATATATATATATAGGCGTTGATATTATTGACTAATCTTGACAAAATTGTCATCATCGTCAATGTTGAGACAATCGTGTTGCTTAGAAATTGAACCATTCTTGTTTTGATTAAGTGATTTGACTGATTCAAAGCAATCTGTTAATAGCTAGAAAACCAAGATGTAATAAACAGCTATTTCTTCCTATTTAAAGGCTTTGGAATAACGAACACATTGGCTGCTTTGTGAGTGTTCGAATCCAAGAACACTAGGCGTGTCAGTAAGAATATTGTCATTAGTTTACTGGGTTAAGATCCAGTTTCTCATGTCTCTCAATACCACTTCGTTATATATGTACGTTGGTGGTTCAGGAATAGAATACCCGTCAGCTACACACATGGTCCATGCTCGATTCTCAACGGATGCACTCCTAAACCCCGCCTAGCTGATGGTAAAAGAGGGAAGGCTGGACGTGAGGCTAGTAACCTGCCGCCGTCAAAATACCAGCGCTGACAAAACTTTAAAGCTTGAGCCCCCATATTACACTCACAAAAGAAAAGCATTAAATGAAATGAGAAATATTTTATATAGCACAGTCACCATCTAACGTCACCATTGACGACATTTCCCAACAGTAAATGAAGTGAATTATCCTAAACCAAAATGAGAGTATCAATTTTTCTACAGTTGTAACATACGTGTTCATTGATTATTAACTACCCGTTTTCTTTGTTTTGCCTGTTTCTTCCCGTAACAGACTCTTTGATAATTAATTATCTTTTGGCTCATGCAGTGAGTGAATTTGCCATGCAGCTCTCACTGATTCTTATCGCACAAATCATTTAAGGCACATTTTAATGAATGCTGAAAAGTCTCTTTCTCAGATTTTATTCATTTTCAATAATATATACGCATGATCTTTTATGCATGTGTATAATAGTTTTCCAATTTTTGTAGTGAACACACAATCTGACATTAGATATTAATAGACGGAAGACTGTGCACTCAGAACTCCTATTTAAAGTTATTAATCAAAAAGGCGAAAATGCAACCTTGAAGATATACAACATTCCCAAGGATATCTCTACTGTACTACTTGTCGATTCATTCAGAGAATTTGACATCAATCTTTTCAGGGCACAATGAGTTTTAGGCTGATAGGAATATGTTGTCTAGCAGCAAGCATTCTTTAACTTCACTCAAGTATACATGGAGTCATGATCATATAATATAACAAATGGCTATCTATTCCTATTTCCGTCTTGCCTTATTCTCGAAGTGCGATTACTAACAGCCAGTTGTTGTTAGCTGGTAGCAGATTACAATTCATTTCTCCAGTTTATTGAAAAAAAAAATAATTTAACAGAGTAATATCTATCAAATTACATTGAAATAAAAAGCTACATAGTTCACTTAAGCTCCCGGTAGTCTTCTTACTGAAGTTAGTTCACGATAAAATTATCTTTACTGAACTTTTTGTTTTTTCTTTCTAATACCGTGCTGGGTATTTTTCACGATTTAATCATTACTATGTACACTTAGTCATAGTATAACCGACGTATAGTATAGTCTTTATCGATTTTTCTCTCAGTCATTTTATTCACAAGTGAAAATCACAGAACAGACTTAACATAAATGCATAAATTACATTTAGTTGCATTTTGTTCCTGCTGAGGTGACCTTTGACCTTTTCCACAGTTTATGACTGGTTTTAAGATGACCATAAGGACAGTCTTTGTTAAATTTAACTGGATGAAAAAAAAGAGAAAATGACCGTTGAGCTTATCATTCATTAAAGTATGCTGAAATTCACTGTAGTCCTTTGAATAATTTTGAAATGGAGTGATAGTTTTATTTCTCAAGAGTTGGTTTGTAGGGATTTGACTTATTTTTCAAGCTTGATCACGGATTGATATCAGTTAGAGAACCATTGAAAACTAGGAAGTACTGGACGCCTGTTTCATCCTCGTTTGGGACTGGGTTCAAAACACGATGGGTGCGTACTGCCGATGAGTCCCAAATTAGGACGAAACAGATGTCTAGTACTTCCTAGTTTTCAATGGTTCTCTAACTGATATCAGTCCGTGATCAAACTTGAAAAACAAGTCAAATCCCTACAAATCAACTCTTGAATTTTTTAATCTTATGCTCGCTAGTTGCTGGCTACAGGATGGAGTTTCGTGGAGTCTTAATGGGAAGTGGCCAGTGGGGTCCATCATGTCTGGAGTGAGGACAAATGCTAGCCGATGTCATTGGCTGGTGGTCGCACTGAAATCACAAACTGGTAGAAGTTAGAATTCATGGGCCACTGCGTTGCGTTCCAGTGGCTTAATGGTCAACAGGCTTGTCTTGTAAATGGAAGGTTCTGGTTTCAATACTCGACAGGTGCGTAGTGTAGTTCTATGTTTAATCACAGATTGATGTCAATTAAGTTAAACTTGAAGCAAGTCAAATTCTTGTGATCTAACTTTTCAGTAGTAATAGTAGTAACTGATGAAGTGGTGATCAAAATTCATCAGTGAAGTTTGCACTCCAGTTACTCAGCTCATTCGGACAATCCTATACTGTAATTTATTTAACCTTTTAGTAGTCTATTGAAGACAGTCTTCAAGCATCCTTCTTGGAACTAGATTTCATGTTTATTTGTACACTATGAAAAATCAGCAAAGGAATTCAGTAAATGATGCTTAGGTGTTCTGTAGGCAGATATCATAATAGAATGTTACAGCCAACTGTAAAACTTTGAAGCAGTCTAGTTCCAGAGTGACTAGATACTATCTTCACTGAAAAGAACCATCATAAATCCGCAATTTCGAATAAATGCATTTAGTTTTCAGCATAAAGGCGGTTACCAAATAAACACACTTACACACATTAAGAGATGAGGACTAACTTAATTTTGCTACCCATACAAAAACTGATTTATCATACAGACACGAAATTAACCTTAAAATGCGTGTACAATGGCCTTTTGTATCTACAATGAGCAATCAAAGCTGAGATTCAGTTGATAGATTTAATGAAACTTAAAACTCTTATTTGAATTATTAAGCTTATTAATTTGTTTACAAATAACCAGAGATGTTATACTTGTTGGAAATTTCTTGAACTTACGTTATTTACCATAGTTCAATGTGTTATTTTGAACGTAGTTGGATTGATGATGTAATATGCATAATTTTCTAGGATCTGAAATCTTGTTGAAAATAATAACTTTATCGTTGACCAGTTCTAGAAACTGAGCATCATTCATCTATACCGAGTAATACCAGATAGCTGAAGCTTCAAAACTACCCATCATGACTGGAATTTATACACACATTTTTTCAAAGGTTGATAGTTCCTAGCCATTCACATTCATCAAAATGATGTTTGATCCTATTATTTTTTCATTTTAATTGTTGTCACACCATATATATATATATATATATATATATATATATATATATCTGTGGGATTTATAATCACCACGGTTAGTTTTACAATCGATATGTAAATGTGAATAGGTGGTCAGTGAATCATGTGACGTGCGCAAGCTATATTAGACAACTTTAATATATTCAATAGTAGGCAGTAAGACAGTTAAGTGAAACAGTCTGGCATGTTAAAACAGAAAGCAAATTAGAACTGTAGGCATTAAACTAGGGTGCAAACCATTATCAGAAGTTGGAAAACAAAGCGCGTTATGTTGTTACCTTATTTAGATTTACCATTCTTCAGTGTCATGCGTGCTAATCAGTGAAAAGTAATAAAGTTAGGTGTTTATTTGAATAATTTGATCTTTTATTCTTATCCTGTGCAGTTGTGAGATGACGCAAATTATGTAAACTGAGAATTATATTTAATTAACTAAATGATATTCTACTAGTATGCTAAAAGCATCCGATCACAATCGAAGCATAAACGCCAGTGAAACTCATTAATTTTTAGTGACTGGTTAATGCACGAAAGACTAGTCATCTTTATCGTATCCGTTTTCTTTCTCTTCTCTCTTATTTCTGTGCTTTCATTCATCAATTAGAGAGGCACAGAGTATTGGTGAAAACAATTGCCCATATCTTCTTTCTTATACAATTGCGTGAGATTAAATGAACAATTTGGGTTGATCATCCAGTCAAGCCAAGTATGTAAATCGAATGATAGCAATAGAAACATACCTGATTTTCGGGGATTTTATACTGAATTGTCTTTTTTGTTTTCATAACTTAATGATTATTTCCGATTTTATACGAGTGAATCAAAGCAATCTGTTAGCTTGCTAAATGCTCTTGTGTCCTATCACCTTCCCACGAAAATCAAGACAGTTAGTGTCTTTTGATTTTCTAAAGTTGTATCCTTTTAGGCAAGGATACACAAATTTTATCGTAAGCGTTATCATCCCTTTAAGAGACTGACTACACACCACCAAAAAAAATAAGTTGAAATGAGGTTTGTGTTTATTTTGTTGGGAAATCAATAGATTTTCCTTTGTTTTTCTCGATTAACTAAATGAACAACGTCCATTCTATTTTGAATTATCAAAAACATAGCGTACTTTTGAAGATTATGAATTGAAAACTTCTGACTACTTTATTTCAGGATTCATTATGACTCAGTCATCCACTGAGCTAATTATCTCTTTTGATCACATGTTTCTCCAAACCATAAAATCGCAAAATGGATTACAGAGGTCATTACGCCTGTAAGAGATTTATTATCAAATCATTCTGTAAAAATTATATTTGTAAAATCTCAGTGAAATTGAAATATAATTTTTACAAATGTCTACTTCTCACTTGGCGCCCAGTTATTTGAGAACCATTTTGTAAAAAGTTCATTTGATCTGATCAATATACTAGACACCTTGAACATTAAGGAAAGTTTATGTGCTCAATCGATACAGAATTTTCATTCACCAATGTTCCTCTTCATGCAACTGTTGATTTCGTTTCCGATTACATCAAAAGCAATGGGAGCATTTACCTATTCCTGACACTTACATCAGAGACATTATCTTAATATGTACAGAAAATATCAGATTCACCTTCCAAGAAAAGAAATACAAACAAATCGATTGCGTTGCCGTGAGGAGCCCTCTTGGGCTCCTGTTACGAGGTATATTCATGTCGAAATTGGAGAAACAAATGCAGGGTATGTTAGGAAAATTTACGCTATATAAACGTTACGTGGATGATACACTCATTACTGGTAATAGTATCAAGTCTGTCGAAAACTTTATTACTCTATTTAATCATATTTAGCCAAATATCCGAGTGACTTCCAAATTCGAATCGAATAACAAACTCGGTTTCCTGGATATTTCAGTGACCAGGAGAGACCATGGAACGATTAAGCAATCTATAATTCGTAAACATACATGGAGTGGACAATATGTTCATTTCACCAGTTTTGTTCCTATCCAGAATAAACCTTCCCCAATAAAATGTTTGTTTTCAAGGGTCTACAAAATATGTACGAGCGACTCATTGATGGATGAGCTTTGACACACACATCCAGTTTTATTAGCTAATGGTTATCCAGATAACTTTATCAATTTTCACTGTAAGGATAGACCACATCTGTACCAGAGAAAGTTATCTTTATTAATCTACTACTCAAGGGTGATCAAATTATGCAGTTGACAGCTCAAGTGCACATTCTACGCCACATTTCTTTCCCTCATATCTCAAACATTTTCGACCCCTGTACCAACAATTAAGGGACGAAATTCTGTGGACTCCACTTCAAACTGTATCTACAAGTTCACCTGCAGTTGCAATAACACGTATATAAGTAGAACCCATAGAATGTTCCAATGTCGACGAAAAGTACATGTTCCAAAATGGTTATTCAGACACAGAAAATCACAATGCAAATAGTCTGAATAGAAATCCATCATCATTTATTGCAAAGTACTTATTAATATCAGGTCACAAAATCAGTATAAATGACTGCTTCACAATTAATTCACATAACTCTGATTCAAGGTTATGGAAGGTGATGGAAGCACTTTGTATTGATCACATACATCTTAAACTATGTGTACAACAAACAATAGACTTCAACCTTCGCCTACCATGGACTACTTGACCTATTTAAATAAGATTGGTCATTAGTATGTACTTTTGTTTTATATAAATGAGTAACTGTCATGCATTTTATTTTATTAGTGTAAACCATTGTAGTTGTAAGGCGATTGTGGAGAGACTACGAAATGATATCATCTAGAGAAATTTGTCTTCTAAATGCCTCATTCAGTAAAGAAATGTTTCCTAATGTAATTATTATCTTGGTATTTGGTCGTGTGAGGTCAAGTATGTAGGCCAATCAAAATCAATTAAAGTATCAATCCGTGGTCAGACTCATAAAAAACTTAATCCTTACGAACCAACTCTTAAAAACTTAGCCAAATTTAGGATGACAGATACTTAAAAGATAATCGATCGAGAAAAACTCGGACTTTTGCTACCCATGCGCCGACAGACATATACAGAGTTGGGTAGGACAGAGTTATGGATTTAAAGGTCAATCTAGTGAGGTGGAATGCTTACTAAGTCTTTGTTTTTGAAACCGAAATGCAAGAAGCAGAATATTGTGCGACCACCTTGAGTTGAGTTTATACATTAAAGTACCCCCCCCCCAAATATCGCGTAGTGAACAATTCTGTGCCACCGTGCTTTATTAAATAAGCACATTCTACCATAGTATCCAAGTTTCCCTTTTATAGATAAAATACTGATGTATAAATAATCTTGCAAAGCCTGAGAAAAAACCTATTGGAAAAAAAGTTCCCTGAATTATTTTTTGTTATTCTCATTTGTGACTTAGATCTGTTGGTCAAGTTTTTGATTTAGTCACTGAGCTAAGATACTCTAAACTGTTGTACAGCTTCTTTTATATTAGATTTTAGAAGTCAGTCAACAGGAAACTATCCTCCACCTACGTTTTATGTTTTGTGGCACCAATCAACAAGATGTATCCCTAACTTTGAATTGGGATAAAGAATTATGTTAGATTATAACCTACATTTACTGTGATAAATAATTCAGTTACCATCAGTTGGCCAATCCAGACAGATAAGTCAGTTCTTGTCAGGGTTCTTTGTAAGTTCAGTTGTGTTGTTCTATTTCACCGAAATAACGTACACGTATATCCTAATACTTCTTCGCGTTTATTATTGTGTCCTAAGGTTGTGATTACTCAACACCTACAACGCAAATCATAAGGCACTTGAGAAGGAGTACGAACTAGTATTCTCGCAGTAGTCAAAATTCAAAAGTTGAGCGAGTATAATGTATCACTTGTTAACACGCAGTCCTTAGTGTGATAAACAAATCAAAGTCCAGTTAGATAGTGAAAGTATACTACGATGATGAATAATAAAATGGGTCACTACACAGTAGCCTAGTTGACACAGGGTTTGAGAGAAACTCGAGTACACCAAGGTTTACAAATCTATCTACATGTCTAAAGAAGCGCGAGAAGTAGGTCATGTATGATAAACTAGTCAGAAATGAGAACTAGGAAGCTTATTATGCGTCAGTTATCGAAATATTATGTCCTTTATTATTTATCAGTAATATGAATATGCAACATTCGAGGGAGTTATTTTCCCTCTGCAACACGAACCTGTGTTTCACACACTACCATAGTTTGTTACTTTATCACTATGACATTCAAGTCACAACTATTCACTTCTGTTAGACTGACCAGTGAATAGAGATTGATTGGGGGATAACATGTGTTAGCTGGAGCCTATTGGTCAGGTGTGCAATACGATTACTCAGCAATGTCATACAATACTAGTAGGTTTCAGTTTTTTATATCTACTTTTGAATCACCAAATCTCTTGCCCATTGGTAACTTATCTCTCAGTGAATTACAAAAATTTCTTTCAAGAAAGATATCATTTGTCAAGAGAAACAAAAATACTACTATGAATAAATTTCTTTATTTAGATGAAACAAATCCAGGGTACATCGAAGAAGAAAAAAGCAAATCAATCTGTGCGGGGATTGCCATCCTATCAGACTTTAACAGTGCTTTAAGTTAATTGCCTATCTTTAACGAAATTCTCTTCTAAGTGCATGAATGGACATGTTCTATCCTAAAACCTTTGAACAAACGAAATTCAATAATAAATAAAATGTGAGTCAATATTTTGAAGAAAAGAATTAGATGTCAGATAGAAGATTAAAAAAACCTCTAGAGTTGATCAATAATAGAAAAAATTAAACCACTCTAAAACAGAAACTATCGCTCCATTAGTTTTTCACTGGTTTTTTCTTCTTCTGTGTTTGCCATTTGTACTGAAGAGATGCATAAAAACACGGCTAAAGACATAATCTCAAGTAGACGCTAATAAACAAAGTGAACTTCTTCGTGAAGAAGATATATATATATATATATATGCATATGCCAAATTGTATGAGGTCTTTTGTGCACCGTCTATGTTAAATTAACATTTAGATAAATGAATGATGAAATAAAAATATAAATGATGTAAATTATGCGAATTTATGACGAATGGTTGAAAAATATTGATTTCTGTTTTAGTATCAGTAAAAAGTTTGAGCATTGTGGATTAGATCAAATAAAGTATAATTATATTTCAATAGTTTACACACAATGATAAGTTTTGTTATTGCTAATATTTCGGGTAGTAATTTTGCTCGAAATATTAGCAGTAACAAAACTTATCATTGTGTGTAAACTATTGAAATATAATTATACTTTATTTGATTTCTGTTCTTCAAGCAGTGTTTGAAATAAATTGTTTTCTACTCTCTTCTTTCACTATTTTACTCGTTTCTTTATGATGTCGATTTGACGAGACATTCACCTCTCTCTAGGGAAGTTTTGAAGATTTATTTTACATATACCTTTAGAACACTTGTATTTTAAAACAAGCTGATTTATTTAAGATGTCAGTATAGAAAAAATCCCCCATTTAGACATTTAGAAAACAGAAAGATTGAGCGAAGAAATATTTACTTTTCAGTTAGATCCTCATCTCTGGCTCTACTCCAATATATATAGCATTTTTATTACAATACACAGCAGTTTACCAGTCAAGTGGCGATATGTTTGTTAACAATAATTAGTCAGTGTCAAACTGTCAGTGGGTTGATAATAAACGAAGAAAGTCAATACACATTTAAAAGGCAGAAATGGTTAGAATAAATTAATTTTACAAGGATAACATATAATTAAAGATGAAGTGGTCAGAAAAAATAAAATAATTTGGACAATTATAATTTTTATAATTTTGAAGGTTTAGGGGGAGGGAGAGGAAGTAGTCCGCTTTATACATTCATGTAACGATGGCCAAGGTAAGGAAAGTGGCTGTACAAATTTCTTTTGAACACACAGGTTTGGTTTCTTCGGGTGGATTCCTATTGCTTCAGCTGTCTGTAGAAGGCGAACTCGTAGAGCAAATTAGGATTAGTAGGAATGCGATAGATAATTTTAAATGCTGCATTAACATCAGCCTTATGCTCACTATCTACAATGTGTGCTAAAATAAAGCTACGAATAGATCTTGTTTGTCCCTTGTTTAACCATGTTGAAAGATGTTCGGAAATACGATGATGAACGTGCCTAATTGTACGCTCAGTGTAGCTGGCTCCGCAGCTGCAGTCAAACTGGTAGATACACATAGGAGAGGCAAATTTAGGTAGTTTATCCTTATTTCTCGAACGTAGAATAGGGGTGGTTGTGAAGAGACAACGTACCTCTGCTGCATAATAAGCTCTTTTAACTGCATTCTTCAGTCGCTATGTTATTATTTCGCTGATGTTGTCACTGAGCAACTGCAGTTTTGTGAACACTGAATTCAGAGAAGAGTGTTATAGAAACGCTGTGCATAAACACAATCATCTCGATCACAGCAGTCTCAGTGTACTTTTTCAGGCTAGTGGAGTTAATAAGGGAAGTAAGAAGTTACAGATGTTAGGCAATAAACAATATCTTGAAGGAAAACAGTCACTTTTTTGAATCAGTGGTTCTGGTTTACACTGTTAACCACTGTTCACCAAATAACTTAACTAAGAGGACGAAATGAATAGACGTGGTGTTAAGATAAAATGGATTACACCGAGAGGCGAAAAGTTTTATAATGTCTAACGAAATATAGTTTTCATATGTGAAGTCGTTTAAAATAACTGCTGTCTTGTTTGAGAAAACCAGTTCATCGAAAAAGGCATATATCAGTTCAAAGAAATAAATTCTTGTAATCCAATTTATTTACTTATGAGTAGCTGAAGTCTTTAAGACCAATTTTGTGCCCAGCCTATGTTCTACGCGATATTAAATAGGCAATATGTAATTTATGCACAAATTACACCATTTACTTTTAAGTATTCACATTTTACAGTGGCCCATTTCACTCACTTTTAACTTCAGCACCTTAAAAAAAACAGCAACAGAGAAAACATAATTTAGGGTGGTGCATTTTAGAACGAATCAAATTACCTGAGACATCGCATGTTAGATTGTGGCTAACAGTGGTGTCCAGGACGATCATTTCATCCTATACGGAACCCGTCAGCTGTATGTACATGCATCTCAGTGGGCTCCAGTAAATTATTACAAGTGTATTTGTAGATGCCATTTAGTCACGACAAGAAATTTTAATTTTGGTATTCAGTGCTCTTGATCCTAGCAGTCGTTAAAAACTGAGTATGAAATTTGGATTTGTAATTTTTATGCAAAAAGAATATCAAAAATGAAATTTTTCATATGTAAAACTTACACTTTATTTTGTAATAATTCCAACAGTCTTTCCGGAGTAGTAATGAAACTGTAAGGGACTGGTAGTGTTCTTGATACCTTACATTATATCATCCCTATTAAATCCAACATAATTAATCACCCTCTTAATTAGTACCAATATCTAACCTGCACGTACTGATAACCAAAACCGAATAAAAAAGGCTGATTTATTTAGAAGTACTCTCTGATAAGCAGTATGTTTAAATACAAATCAACTTTAAGATTGAGATTATTTCTGTATAAGATTTTATGAACTTTTCTGGATACTGTCCAGAAATACAGATCCTGAAGAATATGTGTGTTACCAGTACAGAGGGGAAGTGCAACAGAGCATCCGGCCCAGTCGGATGAGTATCTGTTAAAGCAATAATTAGAACACCTGAAGCATCATCAAATGGCTTATAAATTTATTGAAAATTATTGTTAAGTCATTTCGGCTTGATGTGTTTATTTAAGCCTTAGATTTACTTTCATGCCGTGAAAGGTGCATTAGAAGGATGTGATATTTATAAAAGTACGAAAGGTTGTGTTTAGAGCATTTTGCTTCGTGCTTTTTAAGAATTTGAGAGATTGACGATTACCAGAGAGTCACAGAATTTACTAAAAGGGAGAGAAATGTGATGAAGACGATTACGAAAGGTTTATCTGGTGGGTTTTAACCAAATATATTTTCCCACTTTCTGTCTAATGGAATATATTTTTTTGAAAAGATGATTGATTGTGATTTAACGCTTTTTAGAGCGTAGAACGCAAACACTAATGGGTTTATTGAACTAACCGATGTATAAAGGTGTACTTTACCCACTGAGAATCATTATAAACGTATAGTAAGCAGTAACATGTGCTTGTTGCATATCTGTGAAACAATGCTTTCATTATAGTGCTTTTTACTGGGAATTTATGTAATCTAGATAATGAATTTATAGATGTTCTTGGATATATCTAAGTCTATTGACTGTGTGTAGTTTTTATGTCTCTGACAATGAGAAACGGGCGTTTCAATTTTCATGGCGAATATGCTGAATTTCGAAACAATGGGATCGCTGCCACTGAATGCAACTTTGGATTTTAGTCAACTGACGATGCACTTAAAAATTAATTCTCCATTGTTATGGAGGCCAGTGCAGTTAATGAATAATCACTTGATTTTACCTAGAATAGATCAATTGTTACACGTATACATTTCCAAAAATATAAAAAAGCACAAAATTTAGGTCACACAGAGTATCTTGTGTCTACCTCTGATAGTTTAAAAATCCGCAACTCTATGAAATATGAACCACATCGACTTATTTAGGAAAAACAGCTAATTAACCCTTATTCATCTAATCTACCATTTGCATAGAATTTTCATAAAATGTTTGAATAAACAGCACAGTGAAATCCACTATAATTCAGTGTTACAGACTTGCTCAAACCCAATGAAAATTGGATTTCCTCCATTCAACCCCACACAACCATCCAGCAAAGTACTGAAATTTAATCCTCAGACATCGTTGAAGAGTTCATACTAGGCAGGAGCCGATATGGCTGTCAAAAGAGGCCGGACATCTCTGTCCAATCATTAATTAAATTAATTAATTTAATTTAAAAATAATAATAACTGATTCCCGTTACACAAGAGGTGGCTCTTTTAGCCCAAGTAGTCTAGTGGATAAGGATTTAGCGTTCGAAACAATGGGTGAGTCGGAGTGAGTCTGTGTGGTAAGACCATCACTGACTGACTGGGGAATATAATGCAAATACATGCAGCTGATGAGTAAGTCCAAAATAGGAGGAGATGCTTATCCTAGTTTCCACCACTAGGCATTCTCCTGTATCCTGTTGTTTTCGATTTTATTTTCACCTTTATCTGAATTTTTCAACAATACTTTTTCAAATCTGTGTTTATCTTTTTGTCTTTTTCAATTTCTGTCCATCATTGTAGTTTTGCTTTGCTCATTTCGGAGTTCGATTCGTTGTAGAATAATCTCTTCCGTTATGTTGTTTACACATTGATTCTATCGATTTTCCTGGGCATAATCCACCGTTATAACACATGTTTCCAAGAGTTTCGTATTCATCAAATTTTATTTGTCCACACTCTAGTTTACTCATATTCCTATCTGACTGAATGGTGTCATAACACGCGTTACACTCTAAGCCTTGAAATACACTGATTTTTTTCTCCGCCATCTGTCTAATTCTACCTTGTTTTGCATTCAACATGACTGTATATAGGCTCCATTTTTGTAGTTGATTGAATGCTCTAATGTTATATTACTTTTTATGATACCAGTGCGAGTATATTCATATGAAATACATAATTATTGTGAAGATGTAATTCCTTGGTTTTAAAACCTAATTATCAGCCTGTGGATCCCAGATCAATCCTAGACAACTGGATGGTATCACTAGCTTCCACACATTTAGTGTGTCGAATAGCCTTGTAGTGGCTCAACCGAAGAATGGTCACCAACCATTCCCAGTCGGTGCGCACCTTTACCTCCCTCAGCTTGTCGTAAGTCGGACAAAGAGAGAAGGTTTATCATGAGGCTAGCAACTGTGCACCGTAAAAAGTACCACTGCTACCGAAACTTTAGAGCCCAAACCTGAAGCCATATATTCCACACGTAACGCATATGAATGAAGCAAAATAAAGTAGTATGTGAAAAATTTGTTTCGTGTGACTTAGTCCCAACTAAATAGACGCTTTTAAAGTAGGACATCTTTTCAGTTGTGTCAAAATGTTGACGAACGACATGGAAAACTTATTGTTTCGCTTATTCTGTTTATTTTCATACATTACTCTAAGACTGTACATGCCCAACTACTTAGTACTGTGAACAAAGTAACCTGTCATTCTTTGAACCAATCTCAGTGAGAATTGATACAATAATAGAACTTGTGCACTGTGGTAGAGTATAATTCCATTATGGGTAAAATTATTTTGAGAAAGTCTCACAGTGCTATAGAGTATTATTTACTGATGACGTTTCGAGCACAATTTATTGCTCATAATAATATCAATCAATAAAATTCTCTTGTCGTCCACTTGACCATTAACTACAGATTCTTATTTGTCGAATAAACACCAAACATAGAATATTCATTGGTGTCACACGAAGAATTAAACTACTAATAAAAATCAAAGAACAAGAACTAAGTAAGTTATGCAGATCAAGTGTTGAAAACTGTGTGTACGCACTGCTGTGGTTATGATTCAGTTATCCAGTAAATAGTAGTGTATCGGATAAATAAATGTAAAATAAAAGGTCAGCTGGTAGATTCCTAACAAGGGATATGAGGTTGAATGTTCATTTATGATGAAAATTTGTCTCCTAAACATTAATTCACTTCTACAACTAATGATCTTTTAGCTACAGGATTTCATCATAAGCTGACATTGGTCAGAAAACTACTGGAAAACCTGGGAGTACTGGAAAGCTGTTTTGTCCTAGTTACCTGGGAAGTCGTGACCAGTAGGGTGCAGCAGGTCGGGTGTGAGGACAAATACTCACCGAAGATATTGGCTAGCGGTTGCGCTATATCGTGAATTGGCAGAAGTTAGAATTCATGGGCCATTGGATCGGGTCCCAGTGGCTTGATGGTCTACGAGCTCACCTTGTAACCAGAAGGTCCTGGGTTCGAAACCCGGTGGATGCGTACTGATGAAGAGTCCCAAACTAGGACGAAACAACTGTCCAGCACTTCCTGCTTGTTTTCCAGTGGTTCTCAAACAAATATCAGCTCATAATGAAATCCTCTGAACAATCAATCAAATCCCTACAAACCTATACTTGAATATTAATAATTTTTTTATTTAGATAATTGTTTTACTGACCAGCTGACTTTTGGTTAGTTGTACACTACAAGCTGTCAGTCTTGGTTGAAATGGATTACTTCTAACAATCTCGTTTAGGACAATAATTAAACCAACACTGAACATGTAAGTGAAGAAACGGGATTTTATTAACTTTATATAACTACTTACTTCTATCTATTGGTGAACTCTAAATTTACAGTAAAATTATGTACTCATCTGTCTTCATAGTATAAATACCAAATACACTGTGCTGCTATAGCAGTGTAGGTGGTCTTTACTGTAGAATTGCACAGTTCCGCTTGAGACGATTTCAGGTTCTTGAGTGTTTAGAGATACTATTGATTTCATGTATGACTGAGCAAGTCGGACGCTTGGACAGTTACTCATCACTGAGAGTGGATGGCAGCAGTTGAAAATCATGAGCAGTTGGTTTCTATCTTAGTGGTTATATGATAACCTGTTCATTTCCTAATCGCAGAAGTCTTAAGATTAGTCGCACACAGGAGTATATAAAGGCACTACTGGAGATTTTTAAACTGGGGCTTACAGATTTTCAGTGGTTACCTAACATACAAAGATTTATTTAGCAATAACTCTCGATGTAAAGTACTGACTGATATTTGGCAGTCAAAACAATTTAGTGTAATAGGATGTCTGGTTGAATTAATAGGACAGCTGTGAACAACACGTCTTAAACAAACTCTGACAAGTTGAATGTGTTTCACTTTTATGTCTTATGATATCAAACAAAAGTAGAACAGAGTGGATCTCCAAGTAATCAGCTCAATGCTCGGTTTACCGAGCTATCACACTTAACTGCTGACTAGATTTTATTTTTAATTAAACCACTAATAGTTCACTACTGGATATCATGTTAATCAGAGTTGAATAATTTCACTCAGAACATTTTGTTTAACATAGATGGAAGCTTCATAAGTCTCCAATTATAAGGACGCTTCCTTCATTTCCCTGTCGTTCTTATCGATTTACAAGTTATGACGTTTCTTCTTTATCAAACTGCGTCGCTGACAAAAGTGTTTTTCATTTTTATAATGTTAAGTTTATCCTAACCTACCAAAACTATTTTCTCAACTTTGTTTAGAAAATTATAGTTATTCTTTACCATTTATAGGAAATCAAATTTTTCGCTAAGAATTCCCAACATTTTACGTCTGAAAGCAAATGTTTGATCATCCATAGCAATTAGAGCGTGAAATCGATAACTTTCATTAGCCTCAACCAAAATAACATATGAAATATGAAGTGAATCTTACCTGTGTGTGCGTGTGTATGTTGATTGTAGGCATAAGTGATCAATATGCATTTCTGAAAATTAATTTCACTAAACCGTAGATGTACTACTAATGATATTCTTATCAGTAGATTGAGTGAAAAGTAGGAAAAACGACTTTCTTCAGAAAATAATAAAAGAAAACAAGTGAAATAGGAGGAAAATATGCATAGTTTTGTTTGTTTTTTATGTAAAATGACACACCTGTTTACTTTTTGAAGGGAAAAAAATATGAAAAGGAAAAGGAAGAAAGACAGAACAAGAGATCAAGGGTTATAATAAGAGGATTACTGTAACACATGTTCAATTGGATAATGATCTTCTTTTTTTAAAATAGAAAATTGTATTGATATAAATATTATGAGTGAAGGTAGAGAGTGTAGTGGAGGATGGGAAAAAAGGGGTGGATTTAGTGAAGTCATAGAATTTCCTTTAAATCACTGAAGCTTATACACGTGTTCTTCGTGATATATGCCATTTTATCCTTTACATTTCAGTATATATATATATATATATATATATATATATATATATATCAAATACATGCACGGAGAGATTAGTAATAATCTTAGTGAAGATTATTCTCATTGGTATATTCAGAGAGATTGATTTTATAACTGATGATTGGCATAATTAATCTACCTCTTTTTATATCGTTTCCATACTACATCTACACTACTGTTTAAGCCTGTAAACTATTCTTCATTTGTCATTCAATAATTTTCACAACTCAACTCATTGAACACACAAGCAACCATGAAAGGTCAGTGCTAGTTTGACCTCACTTTAAGTCATTTTGATCTATTACTAAATCTACATCAAAATCAATCTAATCCCGAAAAATCAATAATTTCAAATTTATCGCATCCAAAAATACAAAATAAGAAACGTTCAGATAAAAGTAGTCTGGATTTAGGATAGAATGCTGTAAATAAAAGGTAATAATGATGCGAGACTATTTCGAACGCAAGCTATGTTAAAGTTAAATTACTGAGTTAATGTAACAGTAGGATTTACGCACTGTAGCAGAATAATAATTGCATATTAGATCAGTTTATTTTATAAAATACTGAATGATACGGTATTAATGACTACACCAGTTAGTGAGAAATGACTCTCACTTAAATACATGGAGCTACACGAAGAATAAAGTGAACAAGTAGTGTAAAGCTGTCGCTTATCTAAAGACAACAATGCAGAGTACTAGTAGTGCTCAGACGTTCATTTTTGGCAATAATATATAATTCAGCCACTGGGACCCGATCCAATGGCTCATGAATTCTAAATTCTACGAATTCGTGATTTAGCTAGAGAAGTCGAGGCAAGTGAGGTCCATCCAGTCGAGTGTGAAGATGGATGTCCCACCGACGACATTGGTTGGGGTCGCGCTAAATCACGAGTTGGTAGAAGTTAGAATTCACGAGCCATTGAAATGGTTACCAGTGGCTAGATGGTATACGAGCTTGCTTTGTAACCGGAAGGACCGGAGTTCGAACCTCAGTGGGTGTGTACTGCCGATGATTCCCAAACTAGGATGAAACAGCTGCCTGGCAGTACTCCTTGTGGCTGGTTTTCAATCGTTCTCTTACTGATATCAACCAGTGATCAACTCATAAAGACAAAACTAACTCTTACAAACCAACTATAGAAAAGTAATATATAAATCTGATTCGTAGAAGACGTTAAAACTTCTGTGAGTAGAGTCAACTATGGCTTGGATAGCTTACGTGTCAAGTGTTTAACTTAAACAGTGAATAATGAAGCAAAACTGAAGCAACTGATCTATCCAGATGACTCTTAATATCCAAAAAAACACAAAAATGTAATCTATTTGACTTTGAAGCAAAGACAATGATTAGTGCAGACGGAGATGATATCACTTTATTTCGTTATTTTCTCATCAGCCACGTACAACTTATAAAAACTCTTATCAAATATATGTTTAGAGCATTGGTTTTAGTGCACCTGCGAAGGTAATATGATTTCAGTCAACAAAATGTGCTCACAGATTACGCTTATATTATTCCATAACAGAAGGCAGTTTAATTATACACTGTTATCGCCATCATGATATCCTTTTCAGGCACATAGACTTAAAATATTTCAAATATTATGCAGACTGTACAGTTAGGCGTGTTTCTTGTCGGATTTCCTAACACCATCCTGCTTCTTTAAGTAAGAGACAAAGTCTATTCATAATTCTATACAGCATAATGAGGCAGATACAGAACACAAAATTGTTGTAAGCAAGGCATAAATCCTAACTTCATTCTAAGAATTCGTCAACTGCATATTGATAAGGCTGATGAAATCTATATTAGGCAGCCTAACTTATGCATCCAAAAGAAGTTGGTTAAGACGCTTAACTTATCTAAGCGCTCTAGATTTTAAAGATGGTAATCTCCCTTAGGTATTTCCTTAAGTTTAATGGAAATTATATTAAATTTAAAAATTCTATGCTTACTAAAACCTAAATATGCTACTTAAACCCTAACAGATTTTAAAATGTGGAAAGTAATTAAAAAACACCGACAAAGCATATCGCGAAAATTCCAGATCAGCTGAAAAATCTCGACAATAATGTCGGTGACTGTCAACATGATTTGAATTAATGCACCTATGGAGAAAAATAATACACAGTCATTTTAATTTCTAATACATTTTTATACTAGAATAAAGTGTTTGATAGTTTTGTGGAGTTTATCGTACTGGTTGAAATCTACTGATATAAGTATAAAACTTGCGCACTGTGGTAGAGTGTAACTCCATTATGTAACTGCATAGTTGAAATCTAAACATCAAAAATAGCTAGGTTCTGATTCTATTTAGGACATGAAAACAGTGATTAGTTTCATTTAGGCGAATTCATTCACTCAGCGGTGTTTGTGTACACTAGACTCGTCAAAAAAAGAATAAAAAACTAATTAGGCTTGTTGCTAAGGTCATGAAAATATTTTGAGAAATGTGATGAATACTCAAATTGTAATAAACTAGGGTGGAGGGTGGTGGTGAAGATTAGAAAGACGTTGGTAGTCATGACTTGTCTGAAAATAGTTGTCAATGTTAGTCAGTGGTGTATAAGGCAAGCCGAATAAGAAAGAAGTGTACTGCGGTTACGCAATAAGTGAAATAGTCAAAATTGACCTATTAAACTTTTCAACTGATTACGTAACTTCAATAGACTTATTTTGAATTCACTCATGCACTCAATAGCATTGAAAACTATTTTTTGGACAGGGGTCATTACTACCAACGTCTTACTAATCTGTACAAACGTCACCCACCCACCAACCCCAACCGCCTTCCACCCTAGTTAATTACAATTTGAGTATTCATCACATTTTTACCGAAATTTTTTTCATGACATAGCAACAAGCCTAAAAGTGATCACAATAAAAATAAATATTGACTGAATAAATAATGCTACTTATGTTTATCTAGAAAAAATTGCATTCTTCACCCATTTCTACTTCTCAATGAACTCATTGGAAGACACTAATTGAAATTTTTTTCGAACCAAACACAATTGTCGAGTAAGGTGAACCTGGTTCATATCCATAGTTAAGCAGAAATATCTCAGCATAAATTTGTGATACAACTGAATATTATTTCAAATTGATCACTGAATGCTTGTAGTTAATTAATTTGAATAAACCAACAACACAGAGAAGCCTTGAACATAATCGAGAGGAGAATAGTTTTAAAGTGTAACAGATTTAGTGTTGTTGTGAACGAGCAAAAGGTAACCCTCCCTTCCCCAAGACTTGAACTTTCAACTTAGCTGAATAGTAATAATAATAATTTGCTTTATTCCAAGCAGTACTTGTTATACAGAATGGAATTCTCAGCATTTTTACTACAGTATTGCATCCAGTTAGTACATTATCAATAAATAAATTTCTACATAGATGAAGGAAATCTCAGTTCATTATGACAACAAAATGTTGGCATGTCGGTAGCAAAGCCAAAGTTGAACACTGTTTGAAGGTGTTAGAAATGTAGGCGCTATCATATTCACTGGCGTAAGCGGAAGAAAGAAACAAAGCAGCACATAACGGAAAAAAAGAGAAAGAGTGAGAGAGAGAGAAAAGGAAAAGAAAGAAAGAAAATGTTGTACGTATAAATGATATGAGTTGGAAAGACGAGTTCCAGTTGTTCTACTGACTATTTAATGAATTATAGGTGTCACGCCTAATGATTTCTTTATCGCACAGAACACGAGCTAAGTAGGGTATGGTTGAGTTTTTGTACTTGCTGGTGCGAGCATATAGCTTTCTATATAGGCTTCTGGTTTTGCCTGATGAGATGCAATGGGAGAGTTGTGAGTGAAGAGTGTGGTGTGAGTTAGAAAAAATGGATTTGGCCCATTTTTCACATGAGTGCATGTGCCTGTCAAACAGAATATTAACAAGCTGGTTAAGTGGCACGCTGCTTACTCTGCTGACAACCTTGAACATCCTGCGTAATATGTTGTAGTCCTTCTTCAGTAGCCCGGGAAAAACTAAGGGGGAACAATAGAGAATAATAGGCAGAATGAGAGAGTTAACGAATTGTAGGAGTAGGACGGAATATTTTCTTAGAAATCGCCAAGATATGAGACGACCAGGAGAGATCAGCAGAGAGAATGACGCCTAGGTATTTCATTTCCGACTTGGTTTCTATTTCAGTGCCATCAATGTTGCACATCTCGTGAGAGCCAACCAGTTTGTTTAGGTCGGATTTATGCCTAAAGGTGAAGTTGACTGTTTGACATTTGGAGGGGTTTAAGGTAAGACCGTTTTCCTCGGACCACTGGCTGATTTCTAACAGAAAGCCATTTAGTTTGGAGCAGTCACTTTGACATTTGACAGGCAAAGATACAGTCAGATCGTCAGCATATTTGACAAAATTAATGTAATTTGAAGATGGTAAGTCATGTAGAAAGAAAGAAAAGAGAAGTGGGGAGAGCACAGCACCTTGGGGGACACCAGCTTCAGTGAGCGCAGCAGAGGAGGACTTACCTTTGTATACGGTGTACTGCATTCTGTTAGAGAAGTAGGAATGCAACCAGTTAGTGACCCAGGACTCAGTTTTTGTCATAGAGAGCTTATTTTTAGCAAAAGACATCTAGGTACAGAGTCGAAAGCAGAAGTGAAGTCGAGAAACGTGCAGCGGACGTATTTGGCACCTTTATCTAATGATGAGGCGATACTGTTGTGTAAGACAGCTGCAGCGTCCTACCCTGTCTATAGGCAAATTGTTTGGGGTCTTCAAAGCTTTTAAGGGAGGGTTCAAGTTTAAGAAGTACTAGTTTTTCCATAAGCTTTAGAAACGGGGAAGTGATGGCGATGGGTCTGAACTTTACGTTCTTGCCGTCTCCAGGTTTAGGGACAGGGACTATTTTAATGTCTTTCCATGAAACAGGTGCGACATTTTTGGAGGAAGAAGCATTTAGGATGTCAGTTAGTGGAGAAGATAAAGCATCTGCACATTGTTTTAGAACATATGCAGGTATACCATCAGGGCCAAGGCCACGTGAGGGCTTGAGCGTTTTAAGACATTTTAGAACATCGAGAGCATTAAAGTCATGAAAGTCATCAGATACATGATTGGTAAAATTAGAAGTAGTTATAGAAGAAGGACAGCGTATAAAAGACCGATTAAGAGCATTAACATCATAAGAGGGAAAAGCAGTACATCGCTTACTATTGCCAGTAATTTCATTAAAAGGTTTCCACATGCTGATAGGCGATTTGCATGATAAAAGTGTATCGTTGTAGATAGAATTAGGATTTTTGGCAATACCTCGCTAAATTTCAGTCTCTCTCTCTCCTTTCTCTATATATATATATATGTCTGTCGGTGTGACAGCGGTTAGGACTCTCTCGGACCATGCACATGATCCGGGATTCGATTCCCCGCCGCCGAACACCTGATATCAATAGTCAGCCTGCTAAATTTGGGCTACCGATATCATACGCTGAAAATTCCATAGTTGTACCAAAATACTGTGTGGAATCAAACCACTATATATATACATAGTTCATTAATGTAAATTGCACTAGAAAACAAAATGGACATTTATCTGTGTTATTTGTGTACTAATTTCATTTCCGTTAGTCAGTATTAGTAGTATGTAGAGTTCATCTACGGGAGTTCTGAGACCCAGTTGTTGACTTGGATATCTCAGATATTGCAACTACGCTTCATATATATAATTTAGTTGACAAAAGTTTAAGTCCTAAGCAAAGGGTCAATTCCCAAATCTGGATTATCATGTTGGTCACTGTCAACATGATTTGAATTAATGCACCTATGGAGAAAAGTAATACACAGTCATTTTAATTTCTAATATATTTTTATACTAGAATAAAGTGTTTGGTAGTTTTGTGGAGTTTATCGTACTGGTTTAGGGATCAAATTTGTGGAATCACCCTCAAGCAGTAAAATTACATAAACGTCCTCATGTCAGTCTGATTAAACTGTTATAGCCTTTATCTTGAAACATCCACAGAAGTGATTACAATTTCAGAAGAAAGTTTTTATTTAATAGTATGTCAGTGTGGTTTTGCATTTCCTCTCTCATGATATCCTCAATACGCATGTGTTGAATAAGTTTGAATAAACTAACGCTTTTGTATGCTGGAGTGGATATAAACTACGGCAATTTATATACTATCGCGTTTCACATGAACTTCCTGAAGACAAGTTGTCTTGTTAACCCAACATATCGGTGAGTTATGAGTACATCTAAAATCTGCAAACAGTCATTAATTTCTTTCCATTTGTTAACGATACACCATTTTATGTTATGTAAATCCGAATTTCTCTAGCGTTTGTCGACCTCTCAAACATAACTAAATACAAGTCAGTTTGATTGCATCTTTTGTCTGGATGATGAAGTGAAATTCTCTCATACTGGAGTGTGCCTGTATTTCAAACAGGTGAACTGTCAATTAGCTTTTTATCTATGCTCAGATTGAATGAAGCACAAACTAGGCAGAATTAAATTAAAATTGACTCTTATGCAGTGGAGTGATGTTAAACGTCTGACTGCAAGTTAATTTAAGTAATTAGTGCCTATTCACCACTTACGAAAATAAAATACAATACTCCTGTTTTTCTGCTAACACAACTTGTCTTTCGACTGTTTTTTATTTATTTATGTCTCTAAAATATTCATAGTTTGAAACGTTCTACTCATTCGTTTTATCCGTCAGTAATGTTCAACAGGTACGAATTTGGATAGTGACAGAAGTTAAGCTAAGACCTTGGTGTTACAAATGAAGTAAAAATGATACTGATTTGATTCTATGCTGTTGTAAATATCCTAAATGGACATGTCCCACAGGTACTAATCTACGATGACAATACCACAAGTGATTGTAAAGCTAACGATACAATGTAACATTGATCAGTTGTCCGTACTAAGTACTAAGATAAGCGTACGCTTATTCTACTATATTTCGTATTTCCATTCACACTTTACAATTCGCAATAGACTTTAACTGATTAACGCCAACATACACTATAGTATTATCACTGACACAACATTGGAAATCAAACTATCGCGAAAAGTGAAAGAAAAATCATACCGGTTGACAGAATACACTTATTTATTTATTTATGTATTAAGAAGCAGTATAACAACGCATTACCACTATAAGTCAACAAATTCCTGAATTTAAAATGTAACAACCTGAGTTGTCGAATAAATTTTTAAAAGAATGGTACCAGCAATAACAAAGAAAGATGAAGAGAGATTGGAGGATTTCGAATAACCACTATGCTAATTTTGTGGTACAGCAGCATACTGAAATTGCTCAGGTGATGAAATGTAATCAGCGACGTCCAAAGCGAGAATGCAACTTTCACGAACGACAGGCTCCTTATCTTTAGTGAATTCCTCTAATACATTACGTGCCTGACTTTCAAATTCTTTAGGTACATCACTTTTTACATTACTTGACAAATATTTCCCTTCCAATTCACCGAGAATTGAACCAAGAGCTTCAGCAGCCTCGTGTCTAACCATAGGATGTTCATCAGTTGCACGAACACAGGCAGAAAGTGGAGGAACAGTGCTGGCAACTGTTAACTGTCCAAGCACGAAAGCAACTTCGTGACGTAACAGTGCACTGTTTGGTGCTTTCAAACCTTCGGCTAGAAAGTTAGCTGCTTTTTCGGGTGATGTTTTGTCTAAAATCGCCTTTAAAACACGGTCTCGTAGAGTGAACATAGCACGGTAACGCGTGAACAATGTCTGAGTTGGATCCATCAATAAATCACGCAACTGTTCATCAGTATAGCTGTGATCACAACTGAAACTATGCGCAGGATCAACTGTATCCGGAAAGAACTGTAATGCCAAGTCATCGGTGGGAGGGTTGGATTCATTTTGTTGTTTTTCTTTTCTACTTTTGATCCATTCAATGCGGCACAGACCGACTTGACACGTTTCAGCTAACTGAAATACAAAAACAACTGATGAGATAGCAAAGTTGGCTGACCAAAACAAACGTATTTTACACAATTTCAAAACTAACTTACAGATAAAAACAGCATGAACAACAGAACCTAGGTGAGGTGGGACATTTTTCCGACGGATGCCTACCAAACTTCCAGTAGATCAACAGATGCATGACATTCGTTTCTATGGTCGAATACACATCTTTTACCAAAAACTGCTTAAATGAGTCAAGAATCAGCGAATAAACCAGAGAATATTAAAAGCTTATACGCGAGTTAACAAAACTGGAGGAACTATATATGGATTTTTTGAAAAGAACTGAACTGGATTTCCAACATAAAACTTTGCTCACAAACGTGTTTCAGTTCAAGCTGTCACACTTCATAAAAGCATGCATAGAACATCAAAAAAAAAAAAAGAAATAAAATGAAACTGGTGAAAGAATAATCACATGGAGAATAATACAGATTCAATATATCCGGAAGAACATTAAGGATGAATGAATCTGCACCAGTGATATATATATGGACCATATCACCAACGCTCAATGGTTCCTACAATCCCGAGGACACGACTGCATCAACATTAATCACTGATTACACACCTATCCTAAAAGTCAAAATATAATAAGTGTCAAAGCAACACAGCCTTATTTTATCAACATTTATGCGTGACGCGTGAACTGGTGTTACCAAAAAACTGTACTATAGAGACCAAGTACAACGAAACCCTTAGAACCGGTTCAAATGACTGTTGTTATAAAATAAGATAAATTATTGAATACTTGTCTGAAGAATGATTAAGAGTCAGTGTATCCCTATTATACGAAAAGTGAAAGAAGCGGTGAGTATGTTTTACCTTAGGCTATGGCACTAAAAATATTTACTACAGTGTTTATCATTCACGGGTTTACAATTGACCGTGAAAATGATGATTCATGTTTCCCACTGCGACACCGTACTCGCAGATACTCTCTACTAATGATAACTACGTATACATCTAAAAACAGAGATTTCATTTAAAGGTTGTAAAACCAAGCATTATAACATATATATGATCTGGCTATTCTGCATAAAATCACTCCATCGTCAATAGTCTCCACCTAGTGCTTATTATAATCCCCAGGAACCAAATACACTACTCAAAATCCCCATATACGGCTCAAACAAACAGTCAATTACTGTATGGATTGATACCTCCCCACACTTTGTCAACCGTATCCTGTTAGCTAACGTTGCGTCATAAGGGAGCCAACAACTCGGAATGCATGCGTAAAACGTGTCTCACCCACCTCAATCGATACAGTTCCCAACACTTAACACTATGAAACATATTATGCTACGTAAGGAGACAGGAAACAGAACGCAAAGATGGAGATTATTAGGACTAAATAAGAATAACAAAACTTATGAGGAAAACATGCACAGAAATAATGTAACTAAAAGAAACAGTAGTAGTGCAGTCATACAATCTGGGAACCTCTGGAATAACAGTGGCATTGAAACCCACAAACTTACTGGGAAATAAATAACGCCGGTTAAAGAAACTAGTGGAGTCCGTTGAACAAAGTAATTCAGTCTATCTAATAACATGCAGTGATTGAGATGTCAAATACATCGGTCAGAGTAATAGACCAGGACGAATTACATTAGCCAGAGCAAACACCTGGCTTAGTCTAGACTACTACACCTTGAAACCATACGAAATGAAAAAAGCTCAACCGCACAGCACTACAAGTGGCTACATTCGAAAATAAAACTGCGTCTGGTACGGTGGCAGACCCAGACCAGAATGAACCAGCATTAAACGAGAACCCAAAATGTGATGACCAATAAGTCAAGTCAATGAGAAAACAAAGAACCCAAGACACTCGTAATAATTCCATACAAAATAAAAAGCTCCGAAACAGAGAAGACAAACGGACCACAAAATGTTAATCATACAAATCCAATAGAGAATCAATATGCAATCACATACTACTATTATGTCCAAATTTTAACCACAACATCAACCATAAAACGACAGCAGTATCTACATTAAATCATCTATTAGATATATCACAGTGAATCAGCATTACTTACTACATGACGTCTCGAACACAGTTGATTGTTCACAATCATATCACAGTAGTATCTACACTGATAACTTCAAACTCATGTCCCGGTCACCGCAGTGGATTCACACGATTCACAAACAACTTCACTCACTGACGACTTGCATTATTCACTTAGTGACCTATAACCATTCACCGCTCTCACACACCACACCACACCACAAACACACACACACACACTCAACAACCAGGTCTACGAAACAATCTGGGGGAAAAATCCGCCAACCTCAACATTCACTCTCAAAATATACGAAGTTAAAGTTTAATTACGTCAGTGGCATCGTTACGAATAATGCTTTACTCTTTACAAGCTCACCTCCCACAAAACATACGTCATGCTCACCAACCGACAACAACCAACTCACAGTATTCAATCAATTCAATCTAAACACTTCCCTAATTAACTTGACAGCAACAACAACAAAGACCAACAATTTACATCGCCTTCTCAGTATGCCAATATTCCACTTCAGCTACGTCTATTCAGAACTACTGCCTTGATAAATAAGAAGTCTGAATAAAGTTCTACAAACTAATATAGCTGTCGACAAACATTACGTTTTACTTCAGTCTATACAGTCACACAACAATTTTACAGACTACGCCATTCACGGTAATTCTACTCTAACCCATTCGGTAACATCCACCTTTTACTACTAACTCTTCACAAGAGGAAAAAGACTTAAAAGAACAACACTTTTATTAATAATTAAAAAAATAAATTAATCTGACGTGGAATAGACCACTTCAACCAATGAGTTTTTTCTTTTTCATGTCAAGTATCTCATTTGGAGCGAGAGTCAAACGACGCTTAATAACAGCTTTCTCGCCCGACTGTGCTTTGTTTTTGTTTTCAATAGCCACCTTCGATTGATGATCATTAGAATCATTGTCGATAGTGTTGAAGTTCTTCCACCAACTACATACGGTAAGGCGACGGGCCAGCCTCTTGGTTTGTGATCGCGTCATATATTTTTTTGGTTCCAGCGACTCCTTTCCTGACTTCCTTTCCTTGTCACCTTCGACCGAATCCATTTGCATGCAGATTTCAGTATTTGTCATACGACGTTTGAATGTTCAAACAATACAAGTGACGAAAACTAAAAGGTTTACTGGTGAGATGACTAATTTATACATGATTTGATATTATGACGTAATCGGGTAAGAAAAACCAATAGAATTACAATAGTAAGCACCAATCATGTAAAAGTAGATACCAAATAAGAAATTAAATAGACAAATCTCGTTGGCTGAATTGATTTCATGCACGTGACACGCACATACATGCATACATTCATACAAACCCATGTACATTCATATCCTAAGACGAAATTCACATCTCAAGGTTTGAAAAAAATTCGACATCTGAGTATATGATGTTAAGTTTTATACAAAAAGTTTCGCTTAGCCTGCTTTTCTAAAAGGCAAACATTTGATAGAACTTATACTTTATCATAACTAGCCTCACACCCATCAAATCAACATAGTTAGTAGTTACCGAACTCTTGTACATGTGGAAATATAGACTTTAACATCCTAGTAGTTGTAGTATATTCATCTTTATGGATGCATTACTATCCCTTCCACGACTTCTCCAATAGGGGTGTGATTACGTTCGCCAAAGTCTCCAAGTCTGTTTTTCGTGCATCCAGGGAGATTCTATGTGCTCCGACTATCTTTCCGGCCAGTAGTGACTTCATGGCATTCAAGACTGCTGATTTTGTCCAAAGGTAGTTGTTTAATGGCAGTTCTGTGATCGCTAGTGCTGTTTTTGGACAAATTGCATTTAGTGGTCGATTCAACAGCCTCTCCAAGTAACCAGCAGACCGTCTCGTCCAATACACCTCCTCAGAAATTAAGATACCTTCTTTATCTTTCACAGGTTTCATCTGTCTTGATATCTTCCCGGATAGCGACCTGATTATTTGATAACATCTTTTCAGGTATCTTTCAACTGTAGTCTGTTCTACTTCATTTGGCGGTGCGTCTTTTGTCATTCCTATGGCTCTTCTTTCCTTTCCTCAGCTTAGTGAGTCCGAGCTTTTACTCAGGCTATACGGGCTTCTTTCCACATGGATCTCAGAGAAACTCAGTGTTCGTCTTCAGTGACTTCATCTCTGAAATTTTCCTTGATGACTTCAGTAAACGTATCCGTCGTAGCTTCGTCCTATAGTCTGTGAGTGTAGAACTAGAATTGCAATCCGACTTGTCCGGTTTCCCTGAAAATTGTCAACTCCATCTTGAATCTTTCTTGTGTTATATAGTGATCTGGGCGTCTACTGAGGATGTTGTTCAACAGGCTGTCTCGACTTTCAAGCAATCAGCGTTTTTGGTGTGTTTATCTGGTGAAACTTGTGGCATCCAGTATATCTTCGGTTTTATGTTCGCTGTTTCCAACGATCCTGATATCTGGTCAAAATTTCCTTAATTTTATTGGATATCCTACTTAATGTTGCCATGCTATGCTTAATACAACTTAACAATACTTCTTGAAAAGAAACAGATGTGAAGATATCGACAGTATTTCAAAAACACCGAAACATCCTATAGCGAATAATCTAGGTCAGCTCACACATCTGGATCATCATGTTGGTCACTGTCAACATGATTTGAATTCATGCACCTATGGAGAAAAATAATACACAGTCATTTTAATTTCTAATACATTTTTATACTAGAATTAAGTGTTTGGTAGTTTTGTGGAGTTTATCGTACTGGTTGAAATCTACTGATATAAGTATAAAACTTGCGCACTGTGGTAGAGTGTAACTCCATTATGTAACTGCATAGTTGAAATCTAAACATCAAAAATAGGTAGGTTCTGATTCTATTTAGGACATGAAAACAGTGATTAGTTTCATTTAGGCGAATTCATTCACTCAGCGGTGTTTGTGTACACTAGACTCGTCAAAAAAAGAATAAAAAACTAATTAGGCTTGTTGCTAAGGTCATGAAAATATTTTGAGAAATGTGATGAATACTCAAATTGTAATAAACTAGGGTGGAGGGTGGTGGTGAAGATTAGAAAGACGTTGGTAGTCATGACTTGTCTGAAAATAGTTGTCAATGTTAGTCAGTGGTGTATAAGGCAAGCCGAATAAGAAAGAAGTGTACTGCGGTTATGCAATAAGTGAAATAGTCAAAATTGACCTATTAAACTTTTCAACTGATTACGTAACTTCAATAGACTTATTTTGAATTCACTCATGCACTCAATAGCATTGAAAACTATTTTTTGGACAGGGGTCATTACTACCAACGTCTTACTAATCTGTACAAACGCCACCCACCCACCAACCCCAACCGCCTTCCACCCTAGTTAATTACAATTTGAGTATTCATCACATTTTTACCGAAATTTTTTCATGACATAGCAACAAGCCTAAAAGTGATCACAATAAAAATAAATATTGACTGAATAAATAATGCTACTTATGTTTATCTAGAAAAAATTGCATTCTTCACCCATTTCTACTTCTCAATGAACTCATTGGAAGACACTAATTGAAATTTTTTTCGAACCAAACACAATTGTCGAGTAAGGTGAACCTGGTTCATATCCATAGTTAAGCAGAAATATCTCAGCATAAATTTGTGATACAACTGAATATTATTTCAAATTGATCACTGAATGCTTGTAGTTAATTAATTTGAATAAACCAACAACACAGAGAAGCCTTGAACATAATCGAGAGGAGAATAGTTTTAAAGTGTAACAGATTTAGTGTTGTTGTGAACGAGCAAAAGGTAACCCTCCCTTCCCCAAGACTTGAACTTTCAACTTAGCTGAATAGTAATAATAATAATTTGCTTTATTCCAAGCAGTACTTGTTATACAGAATGGAATTCTCAGCATTTTTACTACAGTATTGCATCCAGTTAGTACATTATCAATAAATAAATTTCTACATAGATGAAGGAAATCTCAGTTCATTATGACAACAAAATGTTGGCATGTCGGTAGCAAAGCCAAAGTTGAACACTGTTTGAAGGTGTTAGAAATGTAGGCGCTATCATATTCACTGGCGTAAGCGGAAGAAAGAAACAAAGCAGCACATAACGGAAAAAAAGAGAAAGAGAGAGAGAGAGAAAAGGAAAAGAAAGAAAGAAAATGTTGTACCTATAAATGATATGAGTTGGAAAGACGAGTTCCAGTTGTTCTACTGACTATTTAATGAATTATAGGTGTCACGCCTAATGATTTCTTTATCGCACAGAACACGAGCTAAGTAGGGTATGGTTGAGTTTTTGTACTTGCTGGTGCGAGCATATAGTTTTCTATATAGGCTTCTGGTTTTGCCTGATGAGATGCAATGGGAGAGTTGTGAGTGAAGAGTGTGGTGTGAGTTAGATAAAATGGATTTGGCCCATTTTTCACATGAGTGCATGTGCCTGTCAAACAGAATATTAACAAGCTGGTTAAGTGGCACGCTGCTTACTCTGCTGACAACCTTGAACATCCTGCGTAATATGTTGTAGTCCTTCTTCAGTAGCCCGGGAAAAACTAAGGGGGAACAATAGAGAATAATAGGCAGAATGAGAGAGTTAACGAATTGTAGGAGTAGGACGGAATATTTTCTTAGAAATCGCCAAGATATGAGACGACCAGGAGAGATCAGCAGAGAGAATGACGCCTAGGTATTTCATTTCCGACTTGGTTTCTATTTCAGTGCCATCAATGTTGCACATCTCGTGAGAGCCAACCAGTTTGTTTAGGTCGGATTTATGCCTAAAGGTGAAGTTGACTGTTTGACATTTGGAGGGGTTTAAGGTAAGACCGTTTTCCTCGGACCACTGGCTGATTTCTGACAGAAAGCCATTTAGTTTGGAGCAGTCACTTTGACATTTGACAGGCAAAGATACAGTCAGATCGTCAGCATATTTGACAAAATTAATGTAATTTGAAGATGGTAAGTCATGTAGAAAGAAAGAAAAGAGAAGTGGGGAGAGCACAGCACCTTGGGGGACACCAGCTTCAGTGAGCGCAGCAGAGGAGGACTTACCTTTGTATACGGTGTACTGCATTCTGTTAGAGAAGTAGGAATGCAACCAGTTAGTGACCCAGGACTCAGTTTTTGTCATAGAGAGCTTATTTTTAGCAAAAGACATCTAGGTACAGAGTCGAAAGCAGAAGTGAAGTCGAGAAACGTGCAGCGGACGTATTTGGCACCTTTATCTAATGATGAGGCGATACTGTTGTGTAAGACAGCTGCAGCGTCCTACCCTGTCTATAGGCAAATTGTTTGGGGTCTTCAAAGCTTTTAAGGGAGGGTTCAAGTTTAAGAAGTACTAGTTTTTCCATAAGCTTTAGAAACGGGGAAGTGATGGCAATGGGTCTGAACTTTACGTTCTTGCCGTCTCCAGGTTTAGGGACAGGGACTATTTTAATGTCTTTCCATGAAACAGGTGCGACATTTTTGGAGAAAGAAGCATTTAGGATGTCAGTTAGTGGAGAAGATAAAGCATCTGCACATTGTTTTAGAACATATGCAGGTATACCATCAGGGCCAAGGCCACGTGAGGGCTTGAGCGTTTTAAGACATTTTAGAACATCGAGAGCATTAAAGTCATGAAAGTCATCAGATACATGATTGGTAAAATTAGAAGTAGTTATAGAAGAAGGACAGCGTATAAAAGACCGATTAAGAGCATTAACATCATAAGAGGGAAAAGCAGTACATCGCTTACTATTGCCAGTAATTTCATTAAAAGGTTTCCACATGCTGATAGGAGATTTGCATGATAAAAGTGTATCGTTGTAGATAGAATTAGGATTTTTGGCAATACCTCGCTAAATTTCAGTCTCTCTCTCTCTCTCTCTCTATATATATATATATATATATATATATGTCTGTCGGTGTGACAGCGGTTAGGACTCTCTCGGACCATGCACATGATCCAGGATTCGATTCCCCGCCGCCGAACACCTGATATCAATAGTCAGCCTGCTAAATTTGGGCTACCGATATCATACGCTGAAAATTCCATAGTTGTACCAAAATACTGTGTGGAATCAAACCACTATATATATACATAGTTCATTATTGTAAATTGCACTAGAAAACAAAATGGACATTTATTTGTGTTATTTGTGTACTAATTTCACTTCCGTTAGTCAGTATTAGTAGTATGTAGAGTTCATCTACGGGAGTTCTGAGACTCAGTTGTTGACTTGGATATCTCAGATATTGCAACTACGCTTCATATATAAAATTTAGTTGACAAAAGTTTAAGTCCTAAGCAAAGGGTCAATTCCCAAATCTGGATTATCATGTTGGTCACTGTCAACATGATATGAATTAATGCACCTATGGAGAAAAGTAATACACAGTCATTTTAATTTCTAATATATTTTTATACTAGAATAAAGTGTTTGGTAGTTCTATGGAATTTAGCGTCCTAGTTGAAATGTAAACATCCTACATAGTTTCTGATTCTATTTAGGATATAAAATAAGTGATTAGTTTCATTTTCGCGAATTCATTCACTCAGCGGTGTAATCGAAATTATATATCATCATTTTTTAAATTTGTGGTGAATAGCTTAATGAGTCACTTTTGTCTGTTTCACTTATTCCATAGCTGCAGTACCCTTGTTTCTCTTGCGTTATACATTGACTGACATTGACAACTATTTTTTGACAAAGTGTCGTATTTACTTGAAAGATAATATTAGTGGAACGAATCCGATAATATGAGAAATTTTCACACGCAGTATTCTACTGGTCATAAACTGAAAGACTGACAGTGAACGACACGTTGCCTAGTCATTCTAAATATATGGATTACGAGTGAAATGGCTTTCTGGCACATTTATGCTGATCTATTTGGTTAGCTTAGCGATGTGTCTTTAACCTTCTGTCGAATGCTATGCGTACAACTATGGTTAGATTAAAGCATGTCTGAAAAACTTTCAAACGAAATCACTGGATTTTATCGGTGAAATGAAAGTGTGGTAGAGTAGTTTCGTATACAGTGGTAAGAAATGTGTAATTCAAGAGACGAAATGACTGTTAAGAGATTCTGGACTATCTGTAATGTCGCACAGTGTTTGGCAGACTGATTGTTGTGCATGTAGATACACTTCATGCAATTAGAAACAAATGAGAAAAAAAAAACTATTTGATAAGTTTATTGGCAACTGACAGGTTTCAAAGTATATTTCATTATTAATTTACAAAACAGTGCGGCACTACAAAGCTACTTTGTTGAATCATAAGACTCTTCATCTTCAGTAACCTATAATAGTATACATGCTGTGTCAGTGACATGCAAGTTTCGAAGAGAAGAAATTGCCATTTGGACAGTTAATCGCGTATTTCAGACAGCATCAATCTGGATATCCTGCATCAATTATTCAACTTTATCAATTAACAACACTACTGATCCTGGTTTCGCATTAAAAGTAGGGAAATCTCTTTGGGATACAGTCACAAATACACACCAGATTAACAATGACTTAGGGGACGGTTGAATTCCATTGTGGGTAAAATTTATTTTGATAAATCACACACTGTTATACAGCAATATTTAATCATCACGTATAAATATTATGGGGAAAGTAACAATGATAACATAAATAAGAGAGAATATAAGGCATCTACAGTTCTACCATATTATAAGGAACGGACATCTGAGACCCTATGTAGGATTCCTAATAAAGCAGGAATTACAGTGGCATTCAAACCTACAAACTCACTCAGGTGGGACAAGCTCTGTAGGTTAAAGGACCCTGTCGGTTGACCCAATTAGACAAAATAATATAATGCAATGACTGTGTGGTCAACTACCTAGATCAAACTAGTAGATCGGGGTTGGTCAGATTGTCAGAACATAAAAATCTAACTAGGGCTAGAATGACTGACGCTGTGAAGATCGGTAATTTAGAAAAATGCTCAGCTATTGCACTGTACTGCACTGCACACATTAACACACAATCACACAATAGGATGCTAGAAGGGTAAAATTCTAAGAAGTATTCTAGGTAGGTGGAGAGAGAGGTTGATCACTGAATCTTTCTTCATAGAATCTACACCCAACACTTGAGATAGGAATGACTCATCACCAATACCAGAGATATGCAAAATACTACTGCCAACGAAACCAAGCGATGAAAAATAATGGAATTATATAAACGAAGTTGGAAAGTTGTGTGAGTACCTTGATATTATTATGAGCAATAAATTGTGCTGGAAACGCCGTCAGTATATATAACTGCATAACACTGTGTGGTTTATCAAAATAAATTTCAGTCACAATGGAATTATACTCTACCATAGGGCACAAGTGCTGTTCTTGGGAGGCTGGTTGAAGACCTGAAAAATTACAATTAGTTTTCATCATCATTTGACATTGACGGAAGATTCTACATGAAATTATGGATTAACACTTCTGAATTATTTTAAGTCAGAACAAAGGACTACGTGATGCGACAATGTCACAATCTTAAAATCCAGTGTAACAGAATATAGGGAGAGAAAAATTACTGATGATTAATTTATCAAATCAGCTGAGAATACTTGCAATAGGAATGACTTAAAACCCGTCCTGAACATCTGATAAATTCCATTACCCTTGAGAAGAACGGCGAGGAAAACTGAGGACCATAGAAATGAAGTTTCGGATTGATGGTGTTACACTTACCATGATTCCGAAAAATAAACTCTTTTCTGAGCTTCATCGGATAAATAACACTGTCTCACTGTGCGATCTATCCAATAAACAAATTAGTATCTTTGACTGTGTCAGGCAGATAGACTTTGTGATTGCTGATTGCTCTATCTTGGATATTTCACGTTTGCTGATGACTTAGTGTGTTTAAAAAAAGCTATGACTCTACTCAAGATCGCATACTCAGCTGAATTCATACCAGTTATTCAGGTATATATCTGACATGCTTAAACAGTTATTTGATAGTATAAGACATTTCAAAAAGCTATCGAAATACATTAGAATGATTATGTCCAAATTATGTTCACTCATACATATTCTTATATCTTTTGAATAATTCAGGAACATGTATTATATTGTCTGCCTATAACGCATTGATTTGAATATCCTAACACCATCATGTCTTATACCCCCAGTCTTTATTTTCGACTAGTATTGAGTTATTGTGCTCACGTAAGTTGTTATAATTATTTCTCTGAATGATTAGAATAATTTGTATAGCCTTGATTTCAAACACCGTATTAGCAGAATATCACATATTCTTTTTATACGTAATCTGAGTCTTTCATTCTTATTAGATATGCAAAGTGAGAATGTTATTTGATACTTTCAAACCCAAACAATAATTTTGTTTTTCTACCTAGTATGAGTGTAATTAATTTTGATCACTATGGAAGTGATGCGGTGAGATAAAAAATAAAAATGTTTATTTATTCTTTGAACTTTTCAATCAAAATGTCAGAGATAGGTCATTCCGAGGGAACATTTAGTACGTGGTACTCATTATGATGGATATTGGTCTCTAGTATTGCAAAAGTGATAAGAGTTATTGACAGTTGACTGAGGAGAGATAGGGAGAAAACCAGAAAAAAAATGAGAAGATTAAAGATACGGATGTTGTTTATGTATCACTGGAGTCCAACACCAATCTATGCCAATTATTTTACAACGGATTGTAGGCTGTTCGTTGAATATTTCCGTTTACCCTTTACGCGACCTGTGATCTTACGAATTCTCATATACATGATTATGGCTGACATGTGATATTATATATATATATATATTGCTCTAAGACACCTTTTTTTACATATAAATCGACTGTAATGATATTATGTGCTGTCTGTGTTACTATAGCATCGAAGCTTGTGACACTGAGTATATTTTTAAGCGGATAAATGGTGATACAATATTAACAACCAAAACTAGGTGAAAGATACTTTACATTATGGCTTATCATTGTAGTATCTAGTGTTCATCCACTTGGTCAGAACGTTTTTCAGCATGTGTATAGTACACGTTGACATTCTAGGACTGTCGTTAAACAGCATAATGCTTCTAATGTCCTTACTTAAGAGAAAAAAGTGTAGTATTGATATAAGTATAAAACTTGGGCACTACGGTAGAGTATAACTCCATTATGGATAAGACTTTATTTTGATAAATCACACAGTGTCAAAAAGTAATGTTAACTGATAACGTTTCGAGCACAATTTATTGCTCATAATCATATCAAGGTACTCGCACAACTTTTTCCTTCATTTATATACATGAGTGAAATTGATTAAACATTTGAATAAAAATCAATATGGGATAATCTACATTCAGAAATAATACTAATAATATGAGTGTTATTGATCAATTACAATCAGATAGGAAATAAGACGCGTATTTTTATGGTCAAAATAAGTAACTTGTTAGGATTAATTCGGAATTAATACGCAAAATGAAGCTGTCAGTGAGTGAGTCTAAATGGTTTAATTTAATGCCTAAAACTAATAATGCTAGTAGAATGTATGGTACTATTAAAATGCATAAGCCAGGTTACCCCATACGACCAATAGTAGATTTCAGAAATACCCCTACTTATGAATTATCAAAACACTTAGCTCTAATATTATGCCCCATTAGAAATCGTTCAAACTCTAGACTAACTAATTCATATGAGATGAAAAATAAACTGAATGACATTCAACTAGAGAATGATGAAACAATGGTTAGTTTTGATAAAACTAGTCTTTATACTAACACACAAATCAATATGGCCTTAGGAGCAGTTAAAAAAGAATTAACTGCAGACCCTGAACTCACTCATAGGACAAAGCTGCCCATTGAAGAAATTATTTTAGGAATTCAGTTATGACACACAACTACTATCTTTAAATTCCAAGGCAAAATATATAGACAAACAGAAGGTGTAGCAATGGGATCACCAATATTTTTAATCGTAGCAGATATTATTTATGGACAGTTGGGAAAATATTGCTCTTAATACATTTAATCCTACTGCGAAAATATGGTAAAGATATGTGGATGACACTTTCACTCACATTGCTAAAACAGAACATATCTCTAACTTCTTGACACATATAAACTCATTGGTAGAGGGAATAAATCCACATTTGAATCGGAAAATGAACAAGGAGAATTAGCTATGTTAGATTGTAAAATAAAAGGAATAGAAGAAGGTAAACCACGCTATAGCTTCTATAGAAAACAAACGCATTCTAATGGGTATTTAGACTTTAATTTATAACACCCATTACTTGCAAAGGCAGGCTGAGTTACGTGACTAACAAACCGATCAGAAGCATTAGGTAGTAGAACAAAACACCCAAACGATGAAATGAAACAGACGGAAGAAGAGTTAGTGTTAAATAACTATCCTGAAAAATTCCTAAGGAAGATGGAAAAAGGCCAAAAGCAAAATAAAAATAATTGTGAAACTAGTAATGATAACATAAATAAGAGAGAATATAAGGCATCTACTGTTATACCATATAAGGAGGGGATATCTGAGACCCTAAGTAGGATTCTTAATAAAGCAGGAATTACAGTGGCATCAGACCTACAAACTCACTCAGAGACAAGCTCTGTACGTTAAAGGACCCTGTCAGTTGGATCCAATTAGACAAAATAATATAATTTACAAAACACCTTACAATGACTTTGAGTTAAGTCAACTGTATTGGTCAGACTAGTAGATCAGGTGTAATCAGATTGTCGGAATAAAAGAATTTAGCTAAGGTAAGAATGGGTGACCCCGAGTAGATAAGTAACGCAAACAAAAGAATAAGTTGGTTAAAACACTTTCCCTATCTTCGCCATCTAAGATTTAACGATCCTAATCTCTGGTCAAAATTTCCTTAATTCTATTGGATATCCTACTTAATGTTGCCATGCTATGCTTAATACAACTTAACAATACTTCTTGAAAAGAAACAGATATAAAGATGTCGACAGTATTTCAAAAACACCGAAACATCCTATAGCGAATAATCTAGGTCAGCTCACACATCTGGATCATCATGTTGGTCACTGTCAACATGATTTGAATTCATGCACCTATGGAGAAAAATAATACACAGTCATTTTAATTTCTAATACATTTTTATACTAGAATTAAGTGTTTGGTAGTTTTGTGGAGTTTATCGTACTGGTTGAAATCTACTGATATAAGTATAAAACTTGCGCACTGTGGTAGAGTGTAACTCCATTATGTAACTGCATAGTTGAAATCTAAACATCAAAAATAGCTAGGTTCTGATTCTATTTAGGACATGAAAACAGTGATTAGTTTCATTTAGGCGAATTCATTCACTCAGCGGTGTTTGTGTACACTAGACTCGTCAAAAAAAGAATAAAAAACTAATTAGGCTTGTTGCTAAGGTCATGAAAATATTTTGAGAAATGTGATGAATACTCAAATTGTAATAAACTAGGGTGGAGGGTGGTGGTGAAGATTAGAAAGACGTTGGTAGTCATGACTTGTCTGAAAATAGTTGTCAATGTTAGTCAGTGGTGTATAAGGCAAGCCGAATAAGAAAGAAGTGTACTGCGGTTATGCAATAAGTGAAATAGTCAAAATTGACCTATTAAACTTTTCAACTGATTACGTAACTTCAATAGACTTATTTTGAATTCACTCATGCACTCAATAGCATTGAAAACTATTTTTTGGACAGGTCATTACTACCAACGTCTTACCAATCTGTACAAACGTCACCCACCCACCAACCCCAACCGCCTTCCACCCTAGTTAATTACAATTTGAGTATTCATCACATTTTTACCGAAATTTTTTCATGACATAGCAACAAGCCTAAAAGTGATCACAATAAAAATAAATATTGACTGAATAAATAATGCTACTTATGTTTATCTAGAAAAAATTGCATTCTTCACCCATTTCTACTTCTCAATGAACTCATTGGAAGACACTAATTGAAATTTTTTTCGAACCAAACACAATTGTCGAGTAAGGTGAACCTGGTTCATATCCATAGTTAAGCAGAAATATCTCAGCATAAATTTGTGATACAACTGAATATTATTTCAAATTGATCACTGAATGCTTGTAGTTAATTAATTTGAATAAACCAACAACACAGAGAAGCCTTGAACATAATCGAGAGGAGAATAGTTTTAAAGTGTAACAGATTTAGTGTTGTTGTGGACGAGCAAAAGGTAACCCTCCCTTCCCCAAGACTTGAACTTTCAACTTAGCTGAATAGTAATAATAATAATTTGCTTTATTCCAAGCAGTACTTGTTATACAGAATGGAATTCTCAGCATTTTTACTACAGTATTGCATCCAGTTAGTACATTATCAATAAATAAATTTCTACATAGATGAAGGAAATCTCAGTTCATTATGACAACAAAATGTTGGCATGTCGGTAGCAAAGCCAAAGTTGAACACTGTTTGAAGGTGTTAGAAATGTAGGCGCTATCATATTCACTGGCGTAAGCGGAAGAAAGAAACAAAGCAGCACATAACGGAAAAAAAGAGAAAGAGTGAGAGAGAGAGAAAAGGAAAAGAAAGAAAGAAAATGTTGTACGTATAAATGATATGAGTTGGAAAGACGAGTTCCAGTTGTTCTACTGACTATTTAATGAATTATAGGTGTCACGCCTAATGATTTCTTTATCGCACAGAACACGAGCTAAGTAGGGTATGGTTGAGTTTTTGTACTTGCTGGTGCGAGCATATAGTTTTCTATATAGGCTTCTGGTTTTGCCTGATGAGATGCAATGGGAGAGTTGTGAGTGAAGAGTGTGGTGTGAGTTAGATAAAATGGATTTGGCCCATTTTTCACATGAGTCCATGTGCCTGTCAACCAGAATATTAACAAGCTGGTTAAGTGGCACGCTGCTTATCCTGCTGACAACCTTGAACATCCTGCGTAATATGTTGTAGTCCTTCTTCAGTAGCCCGGGAAAAACTAAGGGGGAACAATAGAGAATAATAGGCAGAATGAGAGAGTTAACGAATTGTAGGAGTAGGACGGAATATTTTCTTAGAAATCGCCAAGATATGAGACGACCAGGAGAGATCAGCAGAGAGAATGACGCCTAGGTATTTCATTTCCGACTTGGTTTCTATTTCAGTGCCATCAATGTTGCACATCTCGTGAGAGCCAACCAGTTTGTTTAGGTCGGATTTATGCCTAAAGGTGAAGTTGACTGTTTGACATTTGGAGGGGTTTAAGGTAAGACCGTTTTCCTCGGACCACTGGCTGATTTCTGACAGAAAGCCATTTAGTTTGGAGCAGTCACTTTGACATTTGACAGGCAAAGATACAGTCAGATCGTCAGCATATTTGACAAAATTAATGTAATTTGAAGATGGTAAGTCATGTAGAAAGAAAGAAAAGAGAAGTGGGGAGAGCACAGCACCTTGGGGGACACCAGCTTCAGTGAGCGCAGCAGAGGAGGACTTACCTTTGTATACGGTGTACTGCATTCTGTTAGAGAAGTAGGAATGCAACCAGTTAGTGACCCAGGACTCAGTTTTTGTCATAGAGAGCTTATTTTTAGCAAAAGACATCTAGGTACAGAGTTGAAAGCAGAAGTGAAGTCGAGAAACGTGCAGCGGACGTATTTGGCACCTTTATCTAATGATGAGGCGATACTGTTGTGTAAGACAGCTGCAGCGTCCTACCCTGTCTATAGGCAAATTGTTTGGGGTCTTCAAAGCTTTTAAGGGAGGGTTCAAGTTTAAGAAGTACTAGTTTTTCCATAAGCTTTAGAAACGGGGAAGTGATGGCAATAGGTCTGAACTTTACGTTCTTGCCGTCTCCAGGTTTAGGGACAGGGACTATTTTAATGTCTTTCCATGAAACAGGTGCGACATTTTTGGAGAAAGAAGCATTTAGGATGTCAGTTAGTGGAGAAGATAAAGTATCTGCACATTGTTTTAGAACATATGCAGGTATACCATCAGGGCCAAGGCCACGTGAGGGCTTGAGCGTTTTAAGACATTTTAGAACATCGAGAGCATTAAAGTCATGAAAGTCATCAGATACATGATTGGTAAAATTAGAAGTAGTTATAGAAGAAGGACAGCGTATAAAAGACCGATTAAGAGCATTAACATCATAAGAGGGAAAAGCAGTACATCGCTTACTATTGCCAGTAATTTCATTGAAAGTTTTCCACATGCTGATAGGCGATTTGCATGATAAAAGTGTATCGTTGTAGATAGAATTAGGATTTTTGGCAATACCTCGCTAAATTTCAGTCTCTCTCCCTCTCTCTCTATATATATATATATATGTCTGTCGGTGTGACAGCGGTTAGGACTCTCTCGGACCATGCACATGATCCGGGATTCGATTCCCCGCCGCCGAACACCTGATATCAATAGTCAGCCTGCTAAATTTGGGCTACCGATATCATACGCTGAAAATTCCATAGTTGTACCAAAATACTGTGTGGAATCAAACCACTATATATATACATAGTTCATTATTGTAAATTGCACTAGAAAACAAAATGGACATTTATCTGTGTTATTTGTGTACTAATTTCATTTCCGTTAGTCAGTATTAGTAGTATGTAGAGTTCATCTACGGGAGTTCTGAGACCCAGTTGTTGACTTGGATATCTCAGATATTGCAACTACGCTTCATATATATAATTTAGTTGACAAAAGTTTAAGTCCTAAGCAAAGGGTCAATTCCCAAATCTGGATTATCATGTTGGTCACTGTCAACATGATTTGAATTAATGCACCTATGGAGAAAAGTAATACACAGTCATTTTAATTTCTAATATATTTTTATACTAGAATAAAGTGTTTGGTAGTTTTGTGGAGTTTATCGTACTGGTTTAGGGATCAAATTTGTGGAATCACCCTCAAGCAGTAAAATTACATAAACGTCCTCATGTCAGTCTGATTAAACTGTTATAGCCTTTATCTTGAGACATCCACAGAAGTGATTACAATTTCAGAAGAAAGTTTTTATTTAATAGTATGTCAGTGTGGTTTTGCATTTCCTCTCTCATGATATCCTCAATACGCATGTGTTGAATAAGTTTGAATAAACTAACGCTTTTGTATGCTGGAGTGGATATAAACTACGGCAATTTATATACTATCGCGTTTCACATGAACTTCCTGAAGACAAGTTGTCTTGTTAACCCAACATATCGGTGAGTTATGAGTACATCTAAAATCTGCAAACAGTCATTAATTTCTTTCCATTTGTTAACGATACACCATTTTATGTTATGTAAATCCGAATTTCTCTAGCGTTTGTCGACCTCTCAATCATAACTAAATACAAGTCAGTTTGATTGCATCTTTTGTCTGGATGATGAAGTGAAATTCTCTCATACTGGAGTGTGCCTGTATTTCAAACAGGTGAACTGTCAATTAGCTTTTTATCTATGCTCAGATTGAATGAAGCACAAACTAGGCAGAATTAAATTAAAATTGACTCTTATGCAGTGGAGTGATGTTAAACGTCTGACTGAAAGTTAATTTAAGTAATTAGTGCCTATTCACCACTTACGAAAATAAAATACAATACTCCTGTTTTTCTGCTAACACAACTTGTCTTTCGACTGTTTTTTATTTATTTATGTCTCTAAAATATTCATAGTTTGAAACGTTCTACTCATTCGTTTTATCCGTCAGTAATGTTCAACAGGTACGAATTTGGATAGTGACAGAAGTTAAGCTAAGACCTTGGTGTTACAAATGAAGTAAAAATGATACTGATTTGATTCTATGCTGTTGTAAATATCCTAAATGGACATGTCCCACAGGTACTAATCTACGATGACAATACCACAAGTGATTGTAAAGCTAACGATACAATGTAACATTGATCAGTTGTCCGTACTAAGTACTAAGATAAGCGTACGCTTATTCTACTATATTTCGTATTTCCATTCACACTTTACAATTCGCAATAGACTTTAACTGATTAACGCCAACATACACTATAGTATTATCACTGACACAACATTGGAAATCAAACTATCGCGAAAAGTGAAAGAAAAATCATACCGGTTGACAGAATACACTTATTTATTTATTTATGTATTAAGAAGCAGTATAACAACGCATTACCACTATAAGTCAACAAATTCCTGAATTTAAAATGTAACAACCTGAGTTGTCGAATAAATTTTTAAAAGAATGGTAACAGCAATAACAAAGAAAGATGAAGAGAGATTGGAGGATTTCGAATAACCACTATGCTAATTTTGTGGTACAGCAGCATACTGAAATTGCTCAGGTGATGAAATGTAATCAGCGACGTCCAAAGCGAGAATGCAACTTTCACGAACGACAGGCTCCTTATCTTTAGTGAATTCCTCTAATACATTACGTGCCTGACTTTCAAATTCTTTAGGTACATCACTTTTTACATTACTTGACAAATGTTTCCCTTCCAATTCACCAAGAATTGAACCAAGAGCTTCAGCAGCCTCGTGTCTAACCATAGGATGTTCATCAGTTGCACGAACACAGGCAGAAAGTGGAGGAACAGTGCTGGCAACTGTTAACTGTCCAAGCACGAAAGCAACTTCGTGACGTAACAGTGCACTGTTTGGTGCTTTCAAACCTTCGGCTAGAAAGTTAGCTGCTTTTTCGGGTGATGTTTTGTCTAAAATCGCCTTTAAAACACGGTCTCGTAGAGTGAACATAGCACGGAAACGCGTGAACAATGTCTGAGTTGGATCCATCAATAAATCACGCAACTGTTCATCAGTATAGCTGTGATCACAACTGAAACTATGCGCAGGATCAACTGTATCCGGAAAGAACTGTAATGCCAAGTCATCGGTGGGAGGGTTGGATTCATTTTGTTGTTTTTCTTTTCTACTTTTGATCCATTCAATGCGGCACAGACCGACTTGACACGTTTCAGCTAACTGAAATACAAAAACAACTGATGAGATAGCAAAGTTGGCTGACCAAAACAAACGTATTTTACACAATTTCAAAACTAACTTACAGATAAAAACAGCATGAACAACAGAACCTAGGTGAGGTGGGACATTTTTCCGACGGATGCCTACCAAACTTCCAGTAGATCAACAGATGCATGACATTCGTTTCTATGGTCGAATACACATCTTTTACCAAAAACTGCTTAAATGAGTCAAGAATCAGCGAATAAACCAGAGAATATTAAAAGCTTATACGCGAGTTAACAAAACTGGAGGAACTATATATGGATTTTTTGAAAAGAACTGAACTGGATTTCCAACATAAAACTTTGCTCACAAACGTGTTTCAGTTCAAGCTGTCACACTTCATAAAAGCATGCATAGAACATCAAAAAAAAAAAAAAGAAATAAAATGAAACTGGTGAAAGAATAATCACATGGAGAATAATACAGATTCAATATATCCGGAAGAACATTAAGGATGAATGAATCTGCACCAGTGATATATATATGGACCATATCACCAACGCTCAATGGTTCCTACAATCCCGAGGACACGACTGCATCAACATTAATCACTGATTACACACCTATCCTAAAAGTCAAAATATAATAAGTGTCAAAGCAACACAGCCTTATTTTATCAACATTTATGCGTGACGCGTGAACTGGTGTTACCAAAAAACTGTACTATAGAGACCAAGTACAACGAAACCCTTAGAACCGGTTCAAATGACTGTTGTTATAAAATAAGATAAATTATTGAATACTTGTCTGAAGAATGATTAAGAGTCAGTGTATCCCTATTATACGAAAAGTGAAAGAAGCGGTGAGTATGTTTTACCTTAGGCTATGGCACTAAAAATATTTACTACAGTGTTTATCATTCACGGGTTTACAATTGACCGTGAAAATGATGATTCATGTTTCCCACTGCGACACCGTACTCGCAGATACTCTCTACTAATGATAACTACGTATACATCTAAAAACAGAGATTTCATTTAAAGGTTGTAAAACCAAGCATTATAACATATATATGATCTGGCTATTCTGCATAAAATCACTCCATCGTCAATAGTCTCCACCTAGTGCTTATTATAATCCCCAGGAACCAAATACACTACTCAAAATCCCCATATACGGCTCAAACAAACAGTCAATTACTGTATGGATTGATACCTCCCCACACTTTGTCAACCGTATCCTGTTAGCTAACGTTGCGTCATAAGGGAGCCAACAACTCGGAATGCATGCGTAAAACATGTCTCACCCACCTCAATCGATACAGTTCCCAACACTTAACACTATGAAACATATTATGCTACGTAAGGAGACAGGAAACAGAACGCAAAGATGGAGATTATTAGGACTAAATAAGAATAACAAAACTTATGAGGAAAACATGCACAGAAATAATGTAACTAAAAGAAACAGTAGTAGTGCAGTCATACAATCTGGGAACCTCTGGAATAACAGTGGCATTGAAACCCACAAACTTACTGGGAAATAAATAACGCCGGTTAAAGAAACTAGTGGAGTCCGTTGAACAAAGTAATTCAGTCTATCTAATAACATGCAGTGATTGAGATGTCAAATACATCGGTCAGAGTAATAGACCAGGACGAATTACATTAGCCAGAGCAAACACCTGGCTTAGTCTAGACTACTACACCTTGAAACCATACGAAATGAAAAAAGCTCAACCGCACAGCACTACAAGTGGCTACATTCGAAAATAAAACTGCGTCTGGTACGGTGGCAGACCCAGACCAGAATGAACCAGCATTAAACGAGAACCCAAAATGTGATGACCAATAAGTCAAGTCAATGAGAAAACAAAGAACCCAAGACACTCGTAATAATTCCATACAAAATAAAAAGCTCCGAAACAGAGAAGACAAACGGACCACAAAATGTTAATCATACAAATCCAATAGAGAATCAATATGCAATCACATACTACTATTATGTCCAAATTTTAACCACAACATCAACCATAAAACGACAGCAGTATCTACATTAAATCATCTATTAGATAGATCACAGTGAATCAGCATTACTTACTACATGACGTCTCGAACACAGTTGATTGTTCACATTCATATCACAGTAGTATCTACACTGATAACTTCAAACTCATGTCCCGGTCACCGCAGTGGATTCACACGATTCACAAACAACTTCACTCACTGACGACTTGCATTATTCACTTAGTGACCTATAACCATTCACCGCTCTCACACACCACACCACACCACAAACACACACACACACACTCAACAACCAGGTCTACGAAACAATCGGGGGGAAAAATCCGCCAACCTCAACATTCACTCTCAAAATATACGAAGTTAAAGTTTAATTACGTCAGTGGCATCGTTACGAATAATGCTTTACTCTTTACAAGCTCACCTTCCACAAAACATACGTCATGCTCACCAACCGACAACAACCAACTCACAGTATTCAATCAATTCAATCTAAACACTTCCCTAATTAACTTGACAGCAACAACAACAAGACCAACAATTTACATCGCCTTCTCAGTATGCCCATATTCCACTTCAGCTACGTCTATTCAGAACTACTGCCTTGATAAATAAGAAGTCTGAATAAAGTTCTACAAACTAATATAGCTGTCGACAAACATTACGTTTTGCTTCAGTCTATGCAGTCACACAACAATTTTACAGACTACGCCATTCACGGTAATTCTACTCTAACCCATTCGGTAACATCCACCTTTTACTACTAACTCTTCAAATGAGGAAAAAGACTTAAAAGAACAACACTTTTATTAATAATTAAAAAAATAAATTAATCTGACGTGGAATAGACCACTTCAACCAATGAGTTTTTTCTTTTTCATGTCAAGTATCTCATTTGGAGCGAGAGTCAAACGACGCTTAATAACAGCTTTCTCGCCCGACTGTGCTTTGTTTTTGTTTTCAATAGCCACCTTCGATTGATGATCATTAGAATCATTGTCGATAGTGTTGAAGTTCTTCCACCAACTACATACGGTAAGGCGACGGGCCAGCCTCTTGGTTTGTGATCGCGTCATATATTTTTTTGGTTCCAGCGACTCCTTTCCTGACTTCCTTTCCTTGTCACCTTCGACCGAATCCATTTGAATGCAGATTTCAGTATTTGTCATACGACGTTTGAATATTCAAACAATACAAGTGACGAAAACTAAAAGGTTTACTGGTGAGATGACTAATTTATACATGATTTGATATTATGACGTAATCGGGTAAGAAGAACCAATAGAAGAATTCCAATAGTAAGTACCAATCATGTAAAAGTAGATACCAAATAAGAAATTAAATAGACAAATCTCGTTGGCTGAATTGATTTCATGCACGTGACACGCACATACATGCATACATTCATACAAACCCATGTACATTCATATCCTAAGACGAAATTCACATCTCAAGGTTTGAAAAAAATTCGACATCTGAGTATATGATGTTAAGTTTTATACAAAAAGTTTCGCTTAGCCTGCTTTTCTAAAAGGCAAACATTTGATAGAACTTATACTTTATCATAACTAGCCTCACACCCATCAAATCAACATAGTTAGTAGTTACCGAACTCTTGTACATGTGGAAATATAGACTTTAACATCCTAGTAGTTGAAGTATATTCATCTTTATGGATGCATTACTATCCCTTCCACGACTTCTCCAATAGGGGTGTGATTACGTTCGCCAAAGTCTCCAAGTCTGTTTTTCGTGCATCCAGGGAGATTCTATGTGCTCCGACTATCTTTCCGGCCAGTAGTGACTTCATGGCATTCAAGACTGCTGATTTTGTCCAAAGGTAGTTGTTTAATGGCAGTTCTGTGATCGCTAGTGCTGTTTTTGGACAAATTGCATTTAGTGGTCGATTCAACAGCCTCTCCAAGTAACCAGCAGACCCCGTCTCGTCCAATACACCTCCTCAGAAATTAAGATACCTTCTTTATCTTTCACAGGTTTCATCCGTGTTGATATCTTCCCGGATAGCGACCTGATTATTTGATAACATCTTTTCAGGTATCTTCCAACTGTAGTCTGTTCTACTTCATTTGGCGGTGCGTCTTTTGTCAATCCTATGGCTCTTCTTTCCTCCTCAGCTTAGTGAGTCCGAGCTTTTACTCAGGCTATACGGGCTTCTTTCCACATGGATCTCAGAGAAACTCAGTGTTCTTCTTAAGTGACTTCATCTCTGAAATTTTCCTTGATGACTTCAGTAAACGTATCCGTCGTAGCTTCGTCCTATAGTCTATGAGTGTAGAACTAGAATTGCAATCCGACTTGTCCGGTTTCCCTGAAAATTGTCAACTCCATCTTGAATCTTTCTTGTGTTATATAGTGATCTGGGCGTCTACTGAGGATGTTGTTCAACAGGCTGTCTCGACTTTCAAGCAATCAGCGTTTTTGGTGTGTTTATCTGGTGAAACTTGTGGCATCCAGTATATCTTCGGTTTTATGTTCGCTGTTTCCAACGATCCTGATATCTGGTCAAAATTTCCTTAATTTTATTGGATATCCTACTTAATGTTGCCATGCTATGCTTAATACAACTTAACAATACTTCTTGAAAAGAAACAGATATAAAGATGTCGACAGTATTTCAAAAACACCGAAACATCCTATAGCGAATAATCTAGGTCAGCTCACACATCTGGATCATCATGTTGGTCACTGTCAACATGATTTGAATTCATGCACCTATGGAGAAAAATAATACACAGTCATTTTAATTTCTAATACATTTTTATACTAGAATTAAGTGTTTGGTAGTTTTGTGGAGTTTATCGTACTGGTTGAAATCTACTGATATAAGTATAAAACTTGCGCACTGTGGTAGAGTGTAACTCCATTATGTAACTGCATAGTTGAAATCTAAACATCAAAAATAGCTAGGTTCTGATTCTATTTAGGACATGAAAACAGTGATTAGTTTCATTTAGGCGAATTCATTCACTCAGCGGTGTTTGTGTACACTAGACTCGTCAAAAAAAGAATAAAAAACTAATTAGGCTTGTTGCTAAGGTCATGAAAATATTTTGAGAAATGTGATGAATACTCAAATTGTAATAAACTAGGGTGGAGGGTGGTGGTGAAGATTAGAAAGACGTTGGTAGTCATGACTTGTCTGAAAATAGTTGTCAATGTTAGTCAGTGGTGTATAAGGCAAGCCGAATAAGAAAGAAGTGTACTGCGGTTATGCAATAAGTGAAATAGTCAAAATTGACCTATTAAACTTTTCAACTGATTACGTAACTTCAATAGACTTATTTTGAATTCACTCATGCACTCAATAGCATTGAAAACTATTTTTTGGACAAGGGTCATTACTACCAACGTCTTACTAATCTGTACAAACGCCACCCACCCACCAACCCCAACCGCCTTCCACCCTAGTTAATTACAATTTGAGTATTCATCACATTTTTACCGAAATTTTTTCATGACATAGCAACAAGCCTAAAAGTGATCACAATAAAAATAAATATTGACTGAATAAATAATGCTACTTATGTTTATCTAGAAAAAATTGCATTCTTCACCCATTTCTACTTCTCAATGAACTCATTGGAAGACACTAATTGAAATTTTTTTCGAACCAAACACAATTGTCGAGTAAGGTGAACCTGGTTCATATCCATAGTTAAGCAGAAATATCTCAGCATAAATTTGTGATACAACTGAATATTATTTCAAATTGATCACTGAATGCTTGTAGTTAATTAATTTGAATAAACCAACAACACAGAGAAGCCTTGAACATAATCGAGAGGAGAATAGTTTTAAAGTGTAACAGATTTAGTGTTGTTGTGAACGAGCAAAAGGTAACCCTCCCTTCCCCAAGACTTGAACTTTCAACTTAGCTGAATAGTAATAATAATAATTTGCTTTATTCCAAGCAGTACTTGTTATACAGAATGGAATTCTCAGCATTTTTACTACAGTATTGCATCCAGTTAGTACATTATCAATAAATAAATTTCTACATAGATGAAGGAAATCTCAGTTCATTATGACAACAAAATGTTGGCATGTCGGTAGCAAAGCCAAAGTTGAACACTGTTTGAAGGTGTTAGAAATGTAGGCGCTATCATATTCACTGGCGTAAGCGGAAGAAAGAAACAAAGCAGCACATAACGGAAAAAAAGAGAAAGAGTGAGAGAGAGAGAAAAGGAAAAGAAAGAAAGAAAATGTTGTACCTATAAATGATATGAGTTGGAAAGACGAGTTCCAGTTGTTCTACTGACTATTTAATGAATTATAGGTGTCACGCCTAATGATTTCTTTATCGCACAGAACACGAGCTAAGTAGGGTATGGTTGAGTTTTTGTACTTGCTGGTGCGAGCGTATAGTTTTCTATATAGGCTTCTGGTTTTGCCTGATGAGATGCAATGGGAGAGTTGTGAGTGAAGAGTGTGGTGTGAGTTAGATAAAATGGATTTGGCCCATTTTTCACATGAGTCCATGTGCCTGTCAACCAGAATATTAACAAGCTGGTTAAGTGGCACGCTGCTTATCCTGCTGACAACCTTGAACATCCTGCGTAATATGTTGTAGTCCTTCTTCAGTAGCCCGGGAAAAACTAAGGGGGAACAATAGAGAATAATAGGCAGAATGAGAGAGTTAACGAATTGTAGGAGTAAGTGTTGGGTTATACCAGAATTTCTTAACTTCTTGATGTACAAGATAAGATGGAATATTTTCTTAGAAATCGCCAAGATATGAGACGACCAGGTGAGATCAGCAGAGAGAATGACGCCTAGGTATTTCATTTCCGACTTGGTTTCTATTTCAGTGCCATCAATGTTGCACATCTCGTGAGAGCCAACCAGTTTGTTTAGGTCGGATTTATGCCTAAAGGTGAAGTTGACTGTTTGACATTTGGAGGGGTTTAAGGTAAGACCGTTTTCCTCGGACCACTGGCTGATTTCTGACAGAAAGCCATTTAGTTTGGAGCAGTCACTTTGACATTTGACAGGCAAAGATACAGTCAGGTCGTCAGCATATTTGACAAAATTAATGTAATTTGAAGATGGTAAGTCATGTAGAAAGAAAGAAAAGAGAAGTGGGGAGAGCACAGCACCTTGGGGGACACCAGCTTCAGTGAGCGCAGCAGAGGAGGACTTACCTTTGTATACGGTGTACTGCATTCTGTTAGAGAAGTAGGAATGCAACCAGTTAGTGACCCAGGATTCAGGTTTTGTCATAGAGAGCTTATTTTTAGCAAAAGACATCTAGGTACAGAGTTGAAAGCAGAAGTGAAGTCGAGAAACGTGCAGCGGACGTATTTGGCACCTTTATCTAATGATGAGGCGATACTGTTGTGTAAGACAGCTGCAGCGTCCTACCCTGTCTATAGGCAAATTGTTTGGGGTCTTCAAAGCTTTTAAGGGAGGGTTCAATTTTAAGAAGTACTAGTTTTTCCATAAGCTTTAGAAACGGGGAAGTGATGGCGATGGGTCTGAACTTTACGTTCTTGCCGTCTCCAGGTTTAGGGACAGGGACTATTTTAATGTCTTTCCATGAAACAGGTACGACATTTTTGGAGAAAGAAGCATTTAGGATGTCAGTTAGTGGAGAAGATAAAGCATCTGCACATTGTTTTAGAACATATGCAGGTATACCATCAGGGCCAAGGCCACGTGAGGGCTTGAGCGTTTTAAGACATTTTAGAACATCGAGAGCATTAAAGTCATGAAAGTCATCAGATACATGATTGGTAAAATTAGAAGTAGTTATAGAAGAAGGACAGCGTATAAAAGACCGATTAAGAGCATTAACATCATAAGAGGGAAAAGCAGTACATCGCTTACTATTGCCAGTAATTTCATTGAAAGTTTTCCACATGCTGATAGGCGATTTGCATGATAAAAGTGTGTCGTTGTAGATAGAATTAGGATTTTTGGCAATACCTCGCTAAATTTCAGTCTCTCTCTCTCCCTCTCTCTATATATATATATATATGTCTGTCGGTGTGACAGCGGTTAGGACTCTCTCGGACCATGCACATGATCCGGGGTTCGATTCCCCGCCGCCGAACACCTGATATCAATAGTCAGCCTGCTAAATTTGGGCTACCGATATCATACGCTGAAAATTCCATAGTTGTACCAAAATACTGTGTGGAATCAAACCACTATATATATACATAGTTCATTATTGTAAATTGCACTAGAAAACAAAATGGACATTTATCTGTGTTATTTGTGTACTAATTTCATTTCCGTTAGTCAGTATTAGTAGTATGTAGAGTTCATCTACGGGAGTTCTGAGACCCAGTTGTTGACTTGGATATCTCAGATATTGCAACTACGCTTCATATATATAATTTAGTTGACAAAAGTTTAAGTCCTGATATAAGGGTCAATTCCCAAATCTGGATTATCATGTTGGTCACTGTCAACATGATTTGAATTCATGCACCTATGGAGAAAAGTAATACACAGTCATTTTAATTTCTAATATATTTTTATACTAGAATAAAGTGTTTGGTAGTTCTATGGAATTTAGCATCCTAGTTGAAATGTAAACATCCTACATAGTTTCTGATTCTATTTAGGATATAAAATAAGTGATTAGTTTCATTTTCGCGAATTCATTCACTCAGCGGTGTAATCGAAATTATATATCATCATTTTTTAAATTTGTGGTGAATAGCTTAATGAGTCACTTTTGTCTGTTTCACTTATTCCATAGCTGCAGTACCCTTGTTTCTCTTGCGTTATACATTGACTAACATTGACAACTATTTTTTGACAAAGTGTCGTATTTACTTGAAAGATAATATTAGTGGAACGAATCCGATAATATAAGAAATTTTCACACGCAGTATTCTACTGGTCATAAACTGAAAGACTGACAGTGAACGACACGTTGCCTAGTCATTCTAAATATATGGATTACGAGTGAAATGGCTTTCTGGCACATTTATGCTGATCTATTTGGTTAGCTTAGCGATGTGTCTTTAACCTTCTGTCGAATGCTATGCGTACAACTATGGTTAGATTAAAGCATGTCTGAAAAACTTTCAAACGAAATCACTGGATTTTATCGGTGAAATGAAAGTGTGGTAGAGTAGTTTCGTATACAGTGGTAAGAAATGTGTAATTCAAGAGACGAAATGACTGTTAAGAGATTCTGGACTATCTGTAATGTCGCACAGTGTTTGGCAGACTGATTGTTGTGCATGTAGATACACTTCATGCAATTAGAAACAAATGAGAAAAAAAACTATTTGATAAGTATTATTGGTTCGATCCGCGGCCGACGCACTCCTTTACCTCGCTAAGCGAGAAATAAAAAAGCTGGCAAAGAGGAAAGGTTGGGCATGAGGCTAGCAACCCAATCTTGTAAAAATGAACACTGTCACAGAAACTTCGAGACTCCAGCTTGAAGCCCTATGTTTCATGGGAACGTGAAGGAATAAAATAAAATTGGCAACTGACAGGGTTCAAAGTATATTTCATTATTAATTTACAAAACAGTGCGGCACTACAAAGCTACTTTGTTGAATCATAAGACTCTTCATCTTCAGTAACCTATAATAGTATACATGCTGTGTCAGTGACATGCAAGTTTCGAAGAGAAGAAATTGCCATTTGGACAGTTAATCGCGTATTTCAGACAGCATCAATCTGGATATCTTGCATCAATTATTCAACTTTATCAATTAACAACACTACTGATCCTGGTTTCGCATTAAAAGTAGGGAAATCTCTTTGGGATACAGTCACAAATACACACCAGATTAACAATGACTTAGGGGACGGTTGAATTCCATTGTGGGTAAAATTTATTTTGATAAATCACACACTGTTATACAGCAATATTTAATCATCACGTATAAATATTATGGGGAAAGTAACAATGATAACATAAATAAGAGAGAATATAAGGCATCTACAGTTCTACCATATTATAAGGAACGGACATCTGAGACCCTATGTAGGATTCCTAATAAAGCAGGAATTACAGTGGCATTCAAACCTACAAACTCACTCAGGTGGGACAAGCTCTGTAGGTTAAAGGACCCTGTCGGTTGACCCAATTAGACAAAATAATATAATGCAATGACTGTGTGGTCAACTACCTAGATCAAACTAGTAGATCGGGGTTGGTCAGATTGTCAGAACATAAAAATCTAACTAGGGCTAGAATGACTGACGCTGTGAAGATCGGTAATTTAGAAAAATGCTCAGCTATTGCACTGCACTGCACACATTAACACACAATCACACAATAGGATGCTAGAAGGGTAAAATTCTAAGAAGTATTCTAGGTAGGTGGAGAGAGAGGTTGATCACTGAATCTTTCTTCATAGAATCTACACCCAACACTTGAGATAGGAATGACTCATCACCAATACCAGAGATATGCAAAATACTACTGCCAACGAAACCAAGCGATGAAAAATAATGGAATTATATAAACGAAGTTGGAAAGTTGTGTGAGTACCTTGATATTATTATGAGCAATAAATTGTGCTGGAAACGCCGTCAGTATATATAACTGCATAACACTGTGTGGTTTATCAAAATAAATTTCAGTCACAATGGAATTATACTCTACCATAGGGCACAAGTGCTGTTCTTGGGGGGCTGGTTGAAGACCTGAAAAATTACAATTAGTTTTCATCATCATTTGGCATTGACGGAAGATTCTACATGAAATTATGGATTAACACTTCTGAATTATTTTAAGTCAGAACAAAGGACTACGTGATGCGACAATGTCACAATCTTAAAATCCAATGTAACAGAATATAGGGAGAGAAAAATTACTGATGATTAATTTATCAAACCAACTGAGAATTCTTGCAATAGGAATGACTTAAAACCCGCCCTGAACATCTGATAAATTCCATTACCCTTGAGAAGAACGGCGAGGAAAACTGAGGACCATAGAAATGAAGTTTCGGATTGATGGTGTTACACTTACCATGATTCCGAAAAATAAACTCTTTTCTGAGCTTCATCGGATAAATAACACTGTCTCACTGTGCGATCTATCCAATAAACAAATTAGTATCTTTGACTGTGTCAGGCAGATAGACTTTGTGATTGCTGATTGCTCTATCTTGGATATTTCACGTTTGCTGATGACTTAGTGTGTTTAAAAAAAGCTATGACTCTACTCAAGATCGCATACTCAGCTGAATTCATACCAGTTATTCAGGTATATATCTGACATGCTTAAACAGTTATTTGATAGTATAAGACATTTCAAAAAGCTATCGAAATACATTAGAATGATTGTGTCCGAATTATGTTCGCTCATACATATTCTTACATCTTTTGAATAATTCAGGAACATGTATTATATTGTCTGCCTATAACGCATTGATTTGAATATCCTAACACCATCATGTCTTATACCCCCAGTCTTTATTTTCGACTAGTATTGAGTTATTGTGCTCACGTAAGTTGTTATAATTATTTCTCTGAATGATTAGAATAATTTGTATAGCCTTGATTTCAAACACCGTATTAGCAGAATATCACATATTCTTTTTATACGTAATCTGAGTCTTTCATTCTTATTAGATATGCAAAGTGAGAATGTTATTTGATACTTTCAAACCCAAACAATAATTTTGTTTTTCTACCTAGTATGAGTGTAATTAATTTTGATCACTATGGAAGTGATGCGGTGAGATAAAAAATAAAAATGTTTATTTATTCTTTGAACTTTTCAATCAAAATGTCAGAGATAGGTCATTCCGAGGAAACATTTAGTACGTGGTACTCATTATGATGGATATTGGTCTCTAGTATTGCAAAAGTGATAAGAGTTATTGACAGTTGACTGAGGAGAGATAGGGAGAAAACCAGAAAAAAAAATGAGAAGATTAAAGATACGGATGTTGTTTATGTATCACTGGAGTCCAACACCAATCTATGCCAATTATTTTACAACGGATTGTAGGCTGTTCGTTGAATATTTCCGTTTACCCTTTACGCGACCTGTGATCTTACGAATTCTCATATACATGATTATGGCTGACATGTGATATTATATATATATATATATTGCTCTAAGACACCTTTTTTTACATATAAATCGACTGTAATGATATTATGTGCTGTCTGTGTTACTATAGCATCGAAGCTTGTGACACTGAGTATATTTTTAAGCGGATAAATGGTGATACAATATTAACAACCAAAACTAGGTGAAAGATACTTTACATTGTGGCTTATCATTGTAGTATCTAGTGTTCATCCACTTGGTCAGAACGTTTTTCAGCATGTGTATAGTACACGTTGACATTCTAGGACTGTCGTTAAACAGCATAATGCTTCTAATGTCCTTACTTAAGAGAAAAAAGTGTAGTATTGATATAAGTATAAAACTTGGGCACTACGGTAGAGTATAACTCCATTATGGATAAGACTTTATTTTGATAAATCACACAGTGTCAAAAAGTAATGTTAACTGATAACGTTTCGAGCACAATTTATTGCTCATAATCATATCAAGGTACTCGCACAACTTTTTCCTTCATTTATATACATGAGTGAAATTGATTAAACATTTGAATAAAAATCAATATGGGATAATCTACATTCAGAAATAATACTAATAATATGAGTGTTATTGATCAATTACAATCAGATGGGAAATAAGACGCGTATTTTTATGGTCAAAATAAGTAACTTGTTAGGATTAATTCGGAATTAATACGCAAAATGAAGCTGTCAGTGAGTGAGTCTAAATGGTTTAATTTAATGCCTAAAACTAATAATGCTAGTAGAATGTATGGTACTATTAAAATGCATAAGCCAGGTTACCCCATACGACCAATAGTAGATTTCAGAAATACCCCTACTTATGAATTATCAAAACACTTAGCTCTAATATTATGCCCCATTAGAAATCGTTCAAACTCTAGACTAACTAATTCATATGAGATGAAAAATAAACTGAATGACATTCAACTAGAGAATGATGAAACAGTGGTTAGTTTTGATAAAACTAGTCTTTATACTAACACACAAATCAATATGGCCTTAGGAGCAGTTAAAAAAGAATTAACTGCAGACCCTGAACTCACTCATAGGACAAAGCTGCCCATTGAAGAAATTATTTTAGGAATTCAGTTATGACACACAACTACTATCTTTAAATTCCAAGGCAAAATATATAGACAAACAGAAGGTGTAGCAATGGGATCACCAATATTTTTAATCGTAGCAGATATTATTTATGGACAGTTGGGAAAATATTGCTCTTAATACATTTAATCCTACTGCGAAAATATGGTAAAGATATGTGGATGACACTTTCACTCACATTGCAAAAACAGAACATATCTCTAACTTCTTGACACATATAAACTCATTGGTAGAGGGAATAAATCCACATTTGAATCGGAAAATGAACAAGGAGAATTAGCTATGTTAGATTGTAAAATAAAAGGAATAGAAGAAGGTAAACCACGCTATAGCTTCTATAGAAAACAAACGCATTCTAATGGGTATTTAGACTTTAATTTATAACACCCATTACTTGCAAAGGCAGGCTGAGTTACGTGACTAACAAACCGATCAGAAGCATTAGGTAGTAGAACAAAACACCCAAACGATGAAATGAAACAGACGGAAGAAGAGTTGGTGTTAAATAACTATCCTGAAAAATTCCTAAGGAAGATGGAAAAAGGCCAAAAGCAAAATAAAAATAATTGTGAAACTAGTAATGATAACATAAATAAGAGAGAATATAAGGCATCTACTGTTATACCATATAAGGAGGGGATATCTGAGACCCTAAGTAGGATTCTTAATAAAGCAGGAATTACAGTGGCATCAGACCTACAAACTCACTCAGAGACAAGCTCTGTACGTTAAAGGACCCTGTCGGTTGGATCCAATTAGACAAAATAATATAATTTACAAAATACCTTGCAATGACTTTGAGTTAAGTCAACTGTATAGGTAATACTAGTAGATCAGGTGTAATCAGATTGTCGGAATAAAAGAATTTAGCTAAGGTAAGAATGGGTGACCCCGAGTAGATAAGTAACGCAAGCAAAAGAAGAAGTTGGTTAAAACACTTTCCCTATCTTCGCCATCTAAGATTTAACGATCCTAATCTCTGGTCAAAATTTCCTTAATTTTATTGGATATCCTACTTAATGTTGCCATGCTATGCTTAATACAACTTAACAATACTTCTTGAAAAGAAACAGATATAAAGATGTCGACAGTATTTCAAAAACACCGAAACATCCTATAGCGAATAATCTAGGTCAGCTCACACATCTGGATCATCATGTTGGTCACTGTCAACATGATTTGAATTCATGCACCTATGGAGAAAAATAATACACAGTCATTTTAATTTCTAATACATTTTTATACTAGAATTAAGTGTTTGGTAGTTTTGTGGAGTTTATCGTACTGGTTGAAATCTACTGATATAAGTATAAAACTTGGGCACTGTGGTAGAGTGTAACTCCATTATGTAACTGCATAGTTGAAATCTAAACATCAAAAATAGGTAGGTTCTGATTCTATTTAGGACATGAAAACAGTGATTAGTTTCATTTAGGCGAATTCATTCACTCAGCGGTGTTTGTGTACACTAGACTCGTCAAAAAAAGAATAAAAAACTAATTAGGCTTGTTGCTAAGGTCATGAAAATATTTTGAGAAATGTGATGAATACTCAAATTGTAATAAACTAGGGTGGAGGGTGGTGGTGAAGATTAGAAAGACGTTGGTAGTCATGACTTGTCTGAAAATAGTTGTCAATGTTAGTCAGTGGTGTATAAGGCAAGCCGAATAAGAAAGAAGTGTACTGCGGTTATGCAATAAGTGAAATAGTCAAAATTGACCTATTAAACTTTTCAACTGATTACGTAACTTCAATAGACTTATTTTGAATTCACTCATGCACTCAATAGCATTGAAAACTATTTTTTGGACAGGGGTCATTACTACCAACGTCTTACTAATCTGTACAAACGTCACCCACCCACCAACCCCAACCGCCTTCCACCCTAGTTAATTACAATTTGAGTATTCATCACATTTTTACCGAAATTTTTTTCATGACATAGCAACAAGCCTAAAAGTGATCACAATAAAAATAAATATTGACTGAATAAATAATGCTACTTATGTTTATCTAGAAAAAATTGCATTCTTCACCCATTTCTACTTCTCAATGAACTCATTGGAAGACACTAATTGAAATTTTTTTCGAACCAAACACAATTGTCGAGTAAGGTGAACCTGGTTCATATCCATAGTTAAGCAGAAATATCTCAGCATAAATTTGTGATACAACTGAATATTATTTCAAATTGATCACTGAATGCTTGTAGTTAATTAATTTGAATAAACCAACAACACAGAGAAGCCTTGAACATAATCGAGAGGAGAATAGTTTTAAAGTGTAACAGATTTAGTGTTGTTGTGAACGAGCAAAAGGTAACCCTCCCTTCCCCAAGACTTGAACTTTCAACTTAGCTGAATAGTAATAATAATAATTTGCTTTATTCCAAGCAGTACTTGTTATACAGAATGGAATTCTCAGCATTTTTACTACAGTATTGCATCCAGTTAGTACATTATCAATAAATAAATTTCTACATAGATGAAGGAAATCTCAGTTCATTATGACAACAAAATGTTGGCATGTCGGTAGCAAAGCCAAAGTTGAACACTGTTTGAAGGTGTTAGAAATGTAGGCGCTATCATATTCACTGGCGTAAGCGGAAGAAAGAAACAAAGCAGCACATAACGGAAAAAAAGAGAAAGAGTGAGAGAGAGAGAAAAGGAAAAGAAAGAAAGAAAATGTTGTACGTATAAATGATATGAGTTGGAAAGACGAGTTCCAGTTGTTCTACTGACTATTTAATGAATTATAGGTGTCACGCCTAATGATTTCTTTATCGCACAGAACACGAGCTAAGTAGGGTATGGTTGAGTTTTTGTACTTGCTGGTGCGAGCATATAGTTTTCTATATAGGCTTCTGGTTTTGCCTGATGAGATGCAATGGGAGAGTTGTGAGTGAAGAGTGTGGTGTGAGTTAGATAAAATGGATTTGGCCCATTTTTCACATGAGTCCATGTGCCTGTCAACCAGAATATTAACAAGCTGGTTAAGTGGCACGCTGCTTATCCTGCTGACAACCTTGAACATCCTGCGTAATATGTTGTAGTCCTTCTTCAGTAGCCCGGGAAAAACTAAGGGGGAACAATAGAGAATAATAGGCAGAATGAGAGAGTTAACGAATTGTAGGAGTAGGACGGAATATTTTCTTAGAAATCGCCAAGATATGAGACGACCAGGAGAGATCAGCAGAGAGAATGACGCCTAGGTATTTCATTTCCGACTTGGTTTCTATTTCAGTGCCATCAATGTTGCACATCTCGTGAGAGCCAACCAGTTTGTTTAGGTCGGATTTATGCCTAAAGGTGAAGTTGACTGTTTGACATTTGGAGGGGTTTAAGGTAAGACCGTTTTCCTCGGACCACTGGCTGATTTCTGACAGAAAGCCATTTAGTTTGGAGCAGTCACTTTGACATTTGACAGGCAAAGATACAGTCAGGTCGTCAGCATATTTGACAAAATTAATGTAATTTGAAGATGGTAAGTCATGTAGAAAGAAAGAAAAGAGAAGTGGGGAGAGCACAGCACCTTGGGGGACACCAGCTTCAGTGAGCGCAGCAGAGGAGGACTTACCTTTGTATACGGTGTACTGCATTCTGTTAGAGAAGTAGGAATGCAACCAGTTAGTGACCCAGGATTCAGGTTTTGTCATAGAGAGCTTATTTTTAGCAAAAGACATCTAGGTACAGAGTTGAAAGCAGAAGTGAAGTCGAGAAACGTGCAGCGGACGTATTTGGCACCTTTATCTAATGATGAGGCGATACTGTTGTGTAAGACAGCTGCAGCGTCCTACCCTGTCTATAGGCAAATTGTTTGGGGTCTTCAAAGCTTTTAAGGGAGGGTTCAAGTTTAAGAAGTACTAGTTTTTCCATAAGCTTTAGAAACGGGGAAGTGATGGCGATGGGTCTGAACTTTACGTTCTTGCCGTCTCCAGGTTTAGGGACAGGGACTATTTTAATGTCTTTCCATGAAACAGGTGCGACATTTTTGGAGAAAGAAGCATTTAGGATGTCAGTTAGTGGAGAAGATAAAGCATCTGCACATTGTTTTAGAACATATGCAGGTATACCATCAGGGCCAAGGCCACGTGAGGGCTTGAGCGTTTTAAGACATTTTAGAACATCGAGAGCATTAAAGTCATGAAAGTCATCAGATACATGATTGGTAAAATTAGAAGTAGTTATAGAAGAAGGACAGCGTATAAAAGACCGATTAAGAGCATTAACATCATAAGAGGGAAAAGCAGTACATCGCTTACTATTGCCAGTAATTTCATTGAAAGTTTTCCACATGCTGATAGGCGATTTGCATGATAAAAGTGTATCGTTGTAGATAGAATTAGGATTTTTGGCAATACCTCGCTAAATTTCAGTCTCTCTCCCTCTCTCTCTCTCTATATATATATATATGTCTGTCGGTGTGACAGCGGTTAGGACTCTCTCGGACCATGCACATGATCCGGGGTTCGATTCCCCGCCGCCGAACACCTGATATCAATAGTCAGCCTGCTAAATTTGGGCTACCGATATCATACGCTGAAAATTCCATAGTTGTACCAAAATACTGTGTGGAATCAAACCACTATATATATACATAGTTCATTATTGTAAATTGCACTAGAAAACAAAATGGACATTTATCTGTGTTATTTGTGTACTAATTTCATTTCCGTTAGTCAGTATTAGTAGTATGTAGAGTTCATCTACGGGAGTTCTGAGACCCAGTTGTTGACTTGGATATCTCAGATATTGCAACTACGCTTCATATATATAATTTAGTTGACAAAAGTTTAAGTCCTAATATAAGGGTCAATTCCCAAATCTGGATTATCATGTTGGTCACTGTCAACATGATTTGAATTAATGCACCTATGGAGAAAAGTAATACACAGTCATTTTAATTTCTAATACATTTTTATACTGGAATAAAGTGTTTGGTAGTTTAGTGGAGTTTATCGTACTGGTTTAGGGATCAAATTTGTGGAATCACCCTCAAGCAGTAAAATTACGTAAACGTCCTCGTGTGAGTCTGATTAAACTGTTATAGCCTTTATCTTGAAACATCCACAGAAGTGATTACAATTTAAGAAGAAAGTTTTTATTTAATAGTATGTCAGTGTGGTTTTGCATTTCCTCTCTCATGATATCCTCAATACGCTTGTGTTGAATAAGTTTGAATAAACTAACGCTTTTGTATGCTGGAGTGGATATAAACTACGGCAATTTATATACTATCGCGTTTCACATGAACTTCCTGAAGACAAGTTGTCTTGTTAACCCAACATATCGGTGAGTTATGAGTACATCTAAAATCTGCAAACAGTCATTAATTTCTTTCCATTTGTTAACGATACACCATTTTATGTTATGTAAATCCGAATTTCTCTAGCGTTTGTCGACCTCTCAATCATAACTAAATACAAGTCAGTTTGATTGCATCTTTTGTCTGGATGATGAAGTGAAATTCTCTCATACTGGAGTGTGCCTGTATTTCAAACAGGTGAACTGTCAATTAGCTTTTTATCTATGCTCAGATTGAATGAAGCACAAACTAGGCAGAATTAAATTAAAATTGACTCTTATGCAGTGGAGTGATGTTAAACGTCTGACTGCAAGTTAATTTAAGTAATTAGTGCCTATTCACCACTTACGAAAATAAAATACAATACTCCTGTTTTTCTGCTAACACAACTTGTCTTTCGACTGTTTTTTATTTATTTATGTCTCTAAAATATTCATAGTTTGAAACGTTCTACTCATTCGTTTTATCCGTCAGTAATGTTCAACAGGTACGAATTTGGATAGTGACAGAAGTTAAGCTAAAACCTTGGTGTTACAAATGAAGTAAAAATGATACTGATTTGATTCTATGCTGTTGTAAATATCCTAAATGGACATGTCCCACAGGTACTAATCTACGATGACAATACCACAAGTGATTGTAAAGCTAACGATACAATGTAACATTGATCAGTTGTCCGTACTAAGTACTAAGATAAGCGTACGCTTATTCTACTATATTTCGTATTTCCATTCACACTTTACAATTCGCAATAGACTTTAACTGATTAACGCCAACATACACTATAGTATTATCACTGACACAACATTGGAAATCAAACTATCGCGAAAAGTGAAAGAAAAATCATACCGGTTGACAGAATACACTTATTTATTTATTTATGTATTAAGAAGCAGTATAACAACGCATTACCACTATAAGTCAACAAATTCCTGAATTTAAAATGTAACAACCTGAGTTGTCGAATAAATTTTTAAAAGAATGGTAACAGCAATAACAAAGAAAGATGAAGAGAGATTGGAGGATTTCGAATAACCACTATGCTAATTTTGTGGTACAGCAGCATACTGAAATTGCTCAGGTGATGAAATGTAATCAGCGACGTCCAAAGCGAGAATGCAACTTTCACGAACGACAGACTCCTTATCTTTAGTGAATTCCTCTAATACATTACGTGCCTGACTTTCAAATTCTTTAGGTACATCACTTTTTACATTACTTGACAAATATTTCCCTTCCAATTCACCAAGAATTGAACCAAGAGCTTCAGCAGCCTCGTGTCTAACCATAGGATGTTCATCAGTTGCACGAACACAGGCAGAAAGTGGAGGAACAGTGCTGGCAACTGTTAACTGTCCAAGCACGAAAGCAACTTCGTGACGTAACAGTGCACTGTTTGGTGCTTTCAAACCTTCGGCTAGAAAGTTAGCTGCTTTTTCGGGTGATGTTTTGTCTAAAATCGCCTTTAAAACACGGTCTCGTAGAGTGAACATAGCACGGTAACGCGTGAACAATGTCTGAGTTGGATCCATCAATAAATCACGCAACTGTTCATCAGTATAGCTGTGATCACAACTGAAACTATGCGCAGGATCAACTGTATCCGGAAAGAACTGTAATGCCAAGTCATCGGTGGGAGGGTTGGATTCATTTTGTTGTTTTTCTTTTCTACTTTTGATCCATTCAATGCGGCACAGACCGACTTGACACGTTTCAGCTAACTGAAATACAAAAACAACTGATGAGATAGCAAAGTTGGCTGACCAAAACAAACGTATTTTACACAATTTCAAAACTAACTTACAGATAAAAACAGCATGAACAACAGAACCTAGGTGAGGTGGGACATTTTTCCGACGGATGCCTACCAAACTTCCAGTAGATCAACAGATGCATGACATTCGTTTCTATGGTCGAATACACATCTTTTACCAAAAACTGCTTAAATGAGTCAAGAATCAGCGAATAAACCAGAGAATATTAAAAGCTTATACGCGAGTTAACAAAACTGGAGGAACTATATATGGATTTTTTGAAAAGAACTGAACTGGATTTCCAACATAAAACTTTGCTCACAAACGTGTTTCAGTTCAAGCTGTCACACTTCATAAAAGCATGCATAGAACATCAAAAAAAAAAAAAGAAATAAAATGAAACTGGTGAAAGAATAATCACATGGAGAATAATACAGATTCAATATATCCGGAAGAACATTAAGGATGAATGAATCTGCACCAGTGATATATATATGGACCATATCACCAACGCTCAATGGTTCCTACAATCCCGAGGACACGGCTGCATCAACATTAATCACTGATTACACACCTTTCCTAAAAGTCAAAATATAATAAGTGTCAAAGCAACACAGCCTTATTTTATCAACATTTATGCGTGACGCGTGAACTGGTGTTACCAAAAAACTGTACTATAGAGACCAAGTACAACGAAACCCTTAGAACCGGTTCAAATGACTGTTGTTATAAAATAAGATAAATTATTGAATACTTGTCTGAAGAATGATTAAGACTCAGTGCATCCCAATTATACGAAAAGTGAAAGAAGCGGTGAGTATGTTTTACCTTAGGCTATGGCACTAAAAATATTTACTACAGTGTTTATCATTCACGGGTTTACAATTGACCGTGAAAATGATGATTCATGTTTCCCACTGCGACACCGTACTCGCAGATACTCTCTACTAATGATAACTACGTATACATCTAAAAACAGAGATTTCATTTAAAGGTTGTAAAACCAAGCATTATAACATATATATGATCTGGCTATTCTGCATAAAATCACTCCATCGTCAATAGTCTCCACCTAGTGCTTATTATAATCCCCAGGAACCAAATACACTACTCAAAATCCCCATATACGGCTCAAACAAACAGTCAATTACTGTATGGATTGATACCTCCCCACACTTTGTCAACCGTATCCTGTTAGCTAACGTTGCGTCATAAGGGAGCCAACAACTCGGAATGCATGTGTAAAACATGTCTCACCCACCTCAATCGATACAGTTCCCAACACTTAACACTATGAAACATATTATGCTACGTAAGGAGACAGGAAACAGAACGCAAAGATGGAGATTATTAGGACTAAATAAGAATAACAAAACTTATGAGGAAAACATGCACAGAAATAATGTAACTAAAAGAAACAGTAGTAGTGCAGTCATACAATCTGGGAACCTCTGGAATAACAGTGGCATTGAAACCCACAAACTTACTGGGAAATAAATAACGCCGGTTAAAGAAACTAGTGGAGTCCGTTGAACAAAGTAATTCAGTCTATCTAATAACATGCAGTGATTGAGATGTCAAATACATCGGTCAGAGTAATAGACCAGGACGAATTACATTAGCCAGAGCAAACACCTGGCTTAGTCTAGACTACTACACCTTGAAACCATACGAAATGAAAAAAGCTCAACCGCATAGCACTACAAGTGGCTACATTCGAAAATAAAACTGCGTCTGGTGCGGTGGCAGACCCAGACCAGAATGAACCAGCATTATATGAGAAACATAAATGTGATGACCAATAAGTCAAGTCAATGAGAAAACAAAGAACCCAAGACACTCGTAATAATTCCATACAAAATAAAAAGCTCCGAAACAGAGAAGACAAACGGACCACAAAATGTTAATCATACAAATCCAATAGAGAATCAATATGCAATCACATACTACTATTATGTCCAAATTTTAACCACAACATCAACCATAAAACGACAGCAGTATCGACATTAAATCATCTATTACATATATCACAGTGAATCAGCATTACTTACTACATGACGTCTCGAACACAGTTGATTGTTCACATTCATATCACAGTAGTATCTACACTGATAACTCCAAACTCATGTCCCGGTCACCGCAGTGGATTCACACGATTCACAAACAACTTCACTCACTGACGACTTGCATTATTCACTTAGTGACCTATAACCATTCACCGCTCTCACACACCACACCACACCACAAACACACACACACACACTCAACAACCAGGTCTACGAAACAATCGGGGGGAAAAATCCGCCAACCTCAACATTCACTCTCAAAATATACGAAGTTAAAGTTTAATTACGTCAGTGGCATCGTTACGAATAATGCTTTACTCTTTACAAGCTCACCTTCCACAAAACATACGTCATGCTCACCAACCGACAACAACCAACTCACAGTATTCAATCAATTCAATCTAAACACTTCCCTAATTAACTTGACAGCAACAACAACAACAACAAGACCAACAATTTACATCGCCTTCTCAGTACGCCAATATTCCACTTCAGCTACGTCTATTCAGAACTACTGCCTTGATAAATAAGAAGTATGAATAAAGTTCTACAAACTAATATAGCTGTCGACAAACATTACGTTTTACTTCAGTCTATACAGTCACACAACAATTTTACAGACTACGCCATTCACGGTAATTCTACTCTAACCCATTCGGTAACATCCACCTTTTACTACTAACTCTTCAAATGAGGAAAAAGACTTAAAAGAACAACACTTTTATTAATAATTAAAAAAATAAATTAATCTGACGTGGAATAGACCACTTCAACCAATGAGTTTTTTCTTTTTCATGTCAAGTATCTCATTTGGAGCGAGAGTCAAACGACGCTTAATAACAGCTTTCTCGCCCGACTGTGCTTTGTTTTTGTTTTCAATAGCCACCTTTGATTTACGATCATTAGAATCATTGTCGATAGTGTCGAAGTTCTTCCGACAAGTCCATACGGTAAGGCGACGGGTGAGCCTCTTGGTTTGTGATCGCGTCATATATCTTTTGGGTTCCAGCGACTCCTTTCCTGACTTCCTTTCCTTGTCACCTTCGACCGAATCCAATTGCATGCAGATTTCAGTATTTGTCATACGACGTTTGAATGTTCAAACAATACAAGTGACGAAAACTAAAAGGTTTACTGGTGAGATGACTAATTTATACATGATTTGATATTGTGACGTAATCGGGTAAGAAAAACCAATAGAATTACAATAGTAAGCACCAATCATGTAAAAGTAGATACCAAATAAGAAATTAAATAGACAAATCTCGTTGGCTGAATTGATTTCATGCACGTGACACGCACATACATGCATACATTCATACAAACCCATGTACATTCATATCCTTAGACGAAATTCACATCTCAAGGTTTGAAAAAAATTCGACATCTGAGTATATGATGTTAAGTTTTATACAAAAAGTTTCGCTTAGCCTGCTTTTCTAAAAGGCAAACATTTGATAGAACTTATACTTTATCATAACTAGCCTCACACCCATCAAATCAACATAGTTAGTAGTTACCGAACTCTTGTACATGTGGAAATATAGACTTTAACATCCTAGTAGTTGTAGTATATTCATCTTTATGGATGCATTACTATCCCTTCCACGACTTCTCCAATAGTAGTATGATTACGTTCGCCAAAGTCTCCAAGTCTGTTTTTCGTGCATCCAGGGAGATTCTATGTGCTCCGACTATCTTTCCGGCCAGTAGTGACTTCATGGCATTCAAGACTGCTGATTTTGTCCAAAGGTAGTTGTTTAATGGCAGTTCTGTGATCGCTAGTGCTGTTTTTGGACAAATTGCATTTAGTGGTCGATTCAACAGCCTCTCCAAGTAACCAGCAGACCGTCTCGTCCAATACACCTCCTCAGAAATTAAGATACCTTCTTTATCTTTCACAGGTTTCATCCGTGTTGATATCTTCCCGGATAGCGACCTGATTATTTGATAACATCTTTTCAGGTATCTTCCAACTGTAGTCTGTTCTACTTCATTTGGCGGTGCGTCTTTTGTCATTCCTATGGCTCTTCTTTCCTCCTCAGCTTAGTGAGTCCGAGCTTTTACTCAGGCTATACGGGCTTCTTTCCACATGGATCTCAGAGAAACTCAGTGTTCGTCTTCAGTGACTTCATCTCTGAAATTTTCCTTGATGACTTCAGTAAACGTATCCGTCGTAGCTTCGTCCTATAGTCTGTGAGTGTAGAACTAGAATTGCAATCCGACTTGTCCGGTTTCCCTGAAAATTGTCAACTCCATCTTGAATCTTTCTTGTGTTATATAGTGATCTGGGCGTCTACTGAGGATGTTGTTCAACAGGCTGTCTCGACTTTCAAGCAATCAGCGTTTTTGGTGTGTTTATCTGGTGAAACTTGTGGCATCCAGTATATCTTCGGTTTTATGTTCGCTGTTTCCAACGATCCTGATATCTGGTCAAAATTTCCTTAATTTTATTGGATATCCTACTTAATGTTGCCATGCTATGCTTAATACAACTTAACAATACTTCTTGAAAAGAAACAGATATAAAGATGTCGACAGTATTTCAAAAACACCGAAACATCCTATAGCGAATAATCTAGGTCAGCTCACACATCTGGATCATCATGTTGGTCACTGTCAACATGATTCGAATTCATGCACCTATGGAGAAAAATAATACACAGTCATTTTAATTTCTAATACATTTTTATACTAGAATTAAGTGTTTGGTAGTTTTGTGGAGTTTATCGTACTGGTTGAAATCTACTGATATAAGTATAAAACTTGGGCACTGTGGTAGAGTGTAACTCCATTATGTAACTGCATAGTTGAAATCTAAACATCAAAAATAGGTAGGTTCTGATTCTATTTAGGACATGAAAACAGTGATTGGTTTCATTTAGGCGAATTCATTCACTCAGCGGTGTTTGTGTACACTAGACTCGTCAAAAAAAGAATAAAAAACTAATTAGGCTTGTTGCTAAGGTCATGAAAATATTTTGAGAAATGTGATGAATACTCAAATTGTAATAAACTAGGGTGGAGGGTGGTGGTGAAGATTAGAAAGACGTTGGTAGTCATGACTTGTCTGAAAATAGTTGTCAATGTTAGTCAGTGGTGTATAAGGCAAGCCGAATAAGAAAGAAGTGTACTGCGGTTATGCAATAAGTGAAATAGTCAAAATTGACCTATTAAACTTTTCAACTGATTACGTAAGTTCAATAGACTTATTTTGAATTCACTCATGCACTCAATAGCATTGAAAACTATTTTTTGGACAGGGGTCATTACTACCAACGTCTTACTAATCTGTACAAACGCCACCCACCCACCAACCCCAACCGCCTTCCACCCTAGTTAATTACAATTTGAGTATTCATCACATTTTTACCGAAATTTTTTCATGACATAGCAACAAGCCTAAAAGTGATCACAATAAAAATAAATATTGACTGAATAAATAATGCTACTTATGTTTATCTAGAAAAAATTGCATTCTTCACCCATTTCTACTTCTCAATGAACTCATTGGAAGACACTAATTGAAATTTTTTTCGAACGAAACACAATTGTCGAGTAAGGTGAACCTGGTTCATATCCATAGTTAAGCAGAAATATCTCAGCATAAATTTGTGATACAACTGAATATTATTTCAAATTGATCACTGAATGCTTGTAGTTAATTAATTTGAATAAACCAACAACACAGAGAAGCCTTGAACATAATCGAGAGGAGAATAGTTTTAAAGTGTAACAGATTTAGTGTTGTTGTGAACGAGCAAAAGGTAACCCTCCCTTCCCCAAGACTTGAACTTTCAACTTAGCTGAATAGTAATAATAATAATTTGCTTTATTCCAAGCAGTACTTGTTATACAGAATGGAATTCTCAGCATTTTTACTACAGTATTGCATCCAGTTAGTACATTATCAATAAATAAATTTCTACATAGATGAAGGAAATCTCAGTTCATTATGACAACAAAATGTTGGCATGTCGGTAGCAAAGCCAAAGTTGAACACTGTTTGAAGGTGTTAGAAATGTAGGCGCTATCATATTCACTGGCGTAAGCGGAAGAAAGAAACAAAGCAGCACATAACGGAAAAAAAGAGAAAGAGTGAGAGAGAGAGAAAAGGAAAAGAAAGAAAGAAAATGTTGTACGTATAAATGATATGAGTTGGAAAGACGAGTTCCAGTTGTTCTACTGACTATTTAATGAATTATAGGTGTCACGCCTAATGATTTCTTTATCGCACAGAACACGAGCTAAGTAGGGTATGGTTGAGTTTTTGTACTTGCTGGTGCGAGCATATAGTTTTCTATATAGGCTTCTGGTTTTGCCTGATGAGATGCAATGGGAGAGTTGTGAGTGAAGAGTGTGGTGTGAGTTAGATAAAATGGATTTGGCCCATTTTTCACATGAGTCCATGTGCCTGTCAACCAGAATATTAACAAGCTGGTTAAGTGGCACGCTGCTTACTCTGCTGACAACCTTGAACATCCTGCGTAATATGTTGTAGTCCTTCTTCAGTAGCCCGGGAAAAACTAAGGGGGAACAATAGAGAATAATAGGCAGAATGAGAGAGTTAACGAATTGTAGGAGTAGGACGGAATATTTTCTTAGAAATCGCCAAGATATGAGACGACCAGGAGAGATCAGCAGAGAGAATGACGCCTAGGTATTTCATTTCCGACTTGGTTTCTATTTCAGTGCCATCAATGTTGCACATCTCGTGAGAGCCAACCAGTTTGTTTAGGTCGGATTTATGCCTAAAGGTGAAGTTGACTGTTTGACATTTGGAGGGGTTTAAGGTAAGACCGTTTTCCTCGGACCACTGGCTGATTTCTGACAGAAAGCCATTTAGTTTGGAGCAGTCACTTTGACATTTGACAGGCAAAGATACAGTCAGGTCGTCAGCATATTTGACAAAATTAATGTAATTTGAAGATGGTAAGTCATGTAGAAAGAAAGAAAAGAGAAGTGGGGAGAGCACAGCACCTTGGGGGACACCAGCTTCAGTGAGCGCAGCAGAGGAGGACTTACCTTTGTATACGGTGTACTGCATTCTGTTAGAGAAGTAGGAATGCAACCAGTTAGTGACCCAGGATTCAGGTTTTGTCATAGAGAGCTTATTTTTAGCAAAAGACATCTAGGTACAGAGTCGAAAGCAGAAGTGAAGTCGAGAAACGTGCAGCGGACGTATTTGGCACCTTTATCTAATGATGAGGCGATACTGTTGTGTAAGACAGCTGCAGCGTCCTACCCTGTCTATAGGCAAATTGTTTGGGGTCTTCAAAGCTTTTAAGGGAGGGTTCAAGTTTAAGAAGTACTAGTTTTTCCATAAGCTTTAGAAACGGGGAAGTGATGGCAATAGGTCTGAACTTTACGTTCTTGCCATCTCCAGGTTTAGGGACAGGGACTATTTTAATGTCTTTCCATGAAACAGGTACGACATTTTTGGAGAAAGAAGCATTTAGGATGTCAGTTAGTGGAGAAGATAAAGCATCTGCACATTGTTTTAGAACATATGCAGGTATACCATCAGGGCCAAGGCCACGTGAGGGCTTGAGCGTTTTAAGACATTTTAGAACATCGAGAGCATTAAAGTCATGAAAGTCATCAGATACATGATTGGTAAAATTAGAAGTAGTTATAGAAGAAGGACAGCGTATAAAAGACCGATTAAGAGCATTAACATCATAAGAGGGAAAAGCAGTACATCGCTTACTATTGCCAGTAATTTCATTGAAAGTTTTCCACATGCTGATAGGCGATTTGCATGATAAAAGTGTATCGTTGTAGATAGAATTAGGATTTTTGGCAATACCTCGCTAAATTTCAGTCTCTCTCTCTCTCTCTATATATATATATATATATATATGTCTGTCGGTGTGACAGCGGTTAGGACTCTCTCGGACCATGCACATGATCCGGGGTTCGATTCCCCGCCGCCGAACACCTGATATCAATAGTCAGCCTGCTAAATTTGGGCTACCGATATCATACGCTGAAAATTCCATAGTTGTACCAAAATACTGTGTGGAATCAAACCACTATATATATACATAGTTCATTATTGTAAATTGCACTAGAAAACAAAATGGACATTTATCTGTGTTATTTGTGTACTAATTTCATTTCCGTTAGTCAGTATTAGTAGTATGTAGAGTTCATCTACGGGAGTTCTGAGACCCAGTTGTTGACTTGGATATCTCAGATATTGCAACTACGCTTCATATATATAATTTAGTTGACAAAAGTTTAAGTCCTGATATAAGGGTCTATTCCCAAATCTCGATAATAATGTCGGTGACTGTCAACATGATTTGAATTCATGCACCTATGGAGAAAAGTAATACACAGTCATTTTAATTTCTAATACATTTTTATACTAGAATAAAGTGTTTGGTAGTTCTATGGAATTTAGCGTCCTAGTTGAAATGTAAACATCATACATAGTTTCTGATTCTATTTAGGATATAAAATAAGTGATTAGTTTCATTTTCGCGAATTCATTCACTCAGCGGTGTAATCGAAATTATATATCATCAATTTTTTAAATTTGTGGTGAATAGCTTAATGAGTCACTTTTGTCTGTTTCACTTATACCATAGCTGCAGTACCCTTGTTTCTCTTGCGTTATACATTGACTAACATTGACAACTATTTTTTGACAAAGTGTCGTATTTACTTGAAAGATAATATTAGTGACGCAGTGGAACGAATCCGATAATATGAGAAATTTTCACACGCAGTATTCTACTGGTCATAAACTGAAAGACTGACAGTGAACGACACGTTGCCTAGTCATTCTAAATATATGGATTACGAGTGAAATGGCTTTCTGGCACATTTATGCTGATCTATTTGGTTAGCTTAGCGATGTGTCTTTAACCTTCTGTCGAATGCTATGCGTACAACTATGGTTAGATTAAAGCATGTCTGAAAAACTTTCAAACGAAATCACTGGATTTTATCGGTGAAATGAAAGTGTGGTAGAGTAGTTTCGTATACAGTGGTAAGAAATGTGTAATTCAAGAGACGAAATGACTGTTAAGAGATTCTGGACTATCTGTAATGTCGCACAGTGTTTGGCAGACTGATTGTTGTGCATGTAGATACACTTCATGCAATTAGAAACAAATGAGAAAAAAAACTATTTGATAAGTATTATTGGTTCGATCCGCGGCCGACGCACTCCTTTACCTCGCTAAGCGAGAAATAAAAAAGCTGGTAAAGAGGAAAGGTTGGGCATGAGGCTAGCAACCCAATCTTGTCAAAATGAACACTGTCACAGAAACTTCAAGACTCCAGCTTGAAGCCCTATGTTTCATGGGAACGTGAAGGAATAAAATAAAATTGGCAACTGACAGGGTTCAAAGTATATTTCATTATTAATTTACAAAACAGTGCGGCACTACAAAGCTACTTTGTTGAATCATAAGACTCTTCATCTTCAGTAACCTATAATAGTATACATGCTGTGTCAGTGACATGCAAGTTTCGAAGAGAAGAAATTGCCATTTGGACAGTTAATCGCGTATTTCAGACAGCATCAATCTGGATATCCTGCATCAATTATTCAACTTTATCAATTAACAACACTACTGATCCTGGTTTCGCATTAAAAGTAGGGAAATCTCTTTGGGATACAGTCACAAATACACACCAGATTAACAATGACTTAGGGGACGGTTGAATTCCATTGTGGGTAAAATTTATTTTGATAAATCACACACTGTTATACAGCAATATTTAATCATCACGTATAAATATTATGGGGAAAGTAACAATGATAACATAAATAAGAGAGAATATAAGGCATCTACAGTTCTACCATATTATAAGGAACGGACATCTGAGACCCTATGTAGGATTCCTAATAAAGCAGGAATTACAGTGGCATTCAAACCTACAAACTCACTCAGGTGGGACAAGCTCTGTAGGTTAAAGGACCCTGTCGGTTGACCCAATTAGACAAAATAATATAATGCAATGACTGTGTGGTCAACTACATAGATCAAACTAGTAGATCGGGGTTGGTCAGATTGTCAGAACATAAAAATCTAACTAGGGCTAGAATGACTGACGCTGTGAAGATAGGTAATTTAGAAAAAGGCTCAGCTATTGCACTGCACTGCACTGAACTGCACACATTAACACACAATCACACAATAGGATGCTAGAAGGGTAAAATTCTAAGAAGTATTCTAGGTAGGTGGAGAGAGAGGTTGATCACTGAATCTTTCTTCATAGAATCTACACCCAACACTTGAGATAGGAATGACTCATCACCAATACCAGAGATATGCAAAATACTACTGCCAACGAAACCAAGCGATGAAAAATAATGGAATTATATAAACGAAGTTGGAAAGTTGTGTGAGTACCTTGATATTATTATGAGCAATAAATTGTGCTGGAAACGCCGTCAGTATATATAACTGCATAACACTGTGTGGTTTATCAAAATAAATTTCAGTCACAATGGAATTATACTCTACCATAGGGCACAAGTGCTGTTCTTGGGGGGCTGGTTGAAGACCTGAAAAATTACAATTAGTTTTCATCATCATTTGACATTGACGGAAGATTCTACATGAAATTATGGATTAACACTTCTGAATTATTTTAAGTCAGAACAAAGGACTACGTGATGCGACAATGTCACAATCTTAAAATCCAATGTAACAGAATATAGGGAGAGAAAAATTACTGATGATTAATTTATCAAACCAACTGAGAATTCTTGCAATAGGAATGACTTAAAACCCGTCCTGAACATCTGATAAATTCCATTACCCTTGAGAAGAACGGCGAGGAAAACTGAGGACCATAGAAATGAAGTTTCGGATTGATGGTGTTACACTTACCATGATTCCGAAAAATAAACTCTTTTCTGAGCTTCATCGGATAAATAACACTGTCTCACTGTGCGATCTATCCAATAAACAAATTAGTATCTTTGACTGTGTCAGGCAGATAGACTTTGTGATTGCTGATTGCTCTATCTTGGATATTTCACGTTTGCTGATGACTTAGTGTGTCTAAAAAAAGCTATGACTCTACTCAAGATCGCATACTCAGCTGAATTCATACCAGTTATTCAGGTATATATCTGACATGCTTAAACAGTTATTTGATAGTATAAGACATTTCAAAAAGCTATCGAAATACATTAGAATGATTGTGTCCAAATTATGTTCGCTCATACATATTCTTATATCTTTTGAATAATTCAGGAACATGTATTATATTGTCTGCCTATAACGCATTGATTTGAATATCCTAACACCATCATGTCTTATACCCCCAGTCTTTATTTTCGACTAGTATTGAGTTATTGTGCTCACGTAAGTTGTTATAATTATTTCTCTGAATGATTAGAATAATTTGTATAGCCTTGATTTCAAACACCGTATTAGCAGAATATCACATATTCTTTTTATACGTAATCTGAGTCTTTCATTCTTATTAGATATGCAAAGTGAGAATGTTATTTGATACTTTCAAACCCAAACAATAATTTTGTTTTTCTACCTAGTATGAGTGTAATTAATTTTGATCACTATGGAAGTGATGCGGTGAGATAAAAAATAAAAATGTTTATTTATTCTTTGAACTTTTCAATCAAAATGTCAGAGATAGGTCATTCCGAGGGAACATTTAGTACGTGGTACTCATTATGATGGATATTGGTCTCTAGTATTGCAAAAGTGATAAGAGTTATTGACAGTTGACTGAGGAGAGATAGGGAGAAAACCAGAAAAAAAAAATGAGAAGATTAAAGATACGGATGTTGTTTATGTATCACTGGAGTCCAACACCAATCTATGCCAATTATTTTACAACGGATTGTAGGCTGTTCGTTGAATATTTCCGTTTACCCTTTACGCGACCTGTGATCTTACGAATTCTCATATACATGATTATGGCTGACATGTGATATTATATATATATATATATTGCTCTAAGACACCTTTTTTTACATATAAATCGACTGTAATGATATTATGTGCTGTCTGTGTTACTATAGCATCGAAGCTTGTGACACTGAGTATATTTTTAAGCGGATAAATGGTGATACAATATTAACAACCAAAACTAGGTGAAAGATACTTTACATTATGGCTTATCATTGTAGTATCTAGTGTTCATCCACTTGGTCAGAACGTTTTTCAGCATGTGTATAGTACACGTTGACATTCTAGGACTGTCGTTAAACAGCATAATGCTTCTAATGTCCTTACTTAAGAGAAAAAAGTGTAGTATTGATATAAGTATAAAACTTGGGCACTACGGTAGAGTATAACTCCATTATGGATAAGACTTTATTTTGATAAATCACACAGTGTCAAAAAGTAATGTTAACTGATAACGTTTCGAGCACAATTTATTGCTCATAATCATATCAAGGTACTCACACAACTTTTTCCTTCATTTATATACATGAGTGAAATTGATTAAACATTTGAATAAAAATCAATATGGGATAATCTACATTCAGAAATAATACTAATAATATGAGTGTTATTGATCAATTACAATCAGATAGGAAATAAGACGCGTATTTTTATGGTCAAAATAAGTAACTTGTTAGGATTAATTCGGAATTAATACGCAAAATGAAGCTGTCAGTGAGTGAGTCTAAATGGTTTAATTTAATGCCTAAAACTAATAATGCTAGTAGAATGTATGGTACTATTAAAATGCATAAGCCAGGTTACCCCATACGACCAATAGTAGATTTCAGAAATACCCCTACTTATGAATTATCAAAACACTTAGCTCTAATATTATGCCCCATTAGAAATCGTTCAAACTCTAGACTAACTAATTCATATGAGATGAAAAATAAACTGAATGACATTCAACTAGAGAATGATGAAACAGTGGTTAGTTTTGATAAAACTAGTCTTTATACTAACACACAAATCAATATGGCCTTAGGAGCAGTTAAAAAAGAATTAACTGCAGACCCTGAACTCACTCATAGGACAAAGCTGCCCATTGAAGAAATTATTTTAGGAATTCAGTTATGACACACAACTACTATCTTTAAATTCCAAGGCAAAATATATAGACAAACAGAAGGTGTAGCAATGGGATCACCAATATTTTTAATCGTAGCAGATATTATTTATGGACAGTTGGGAAAATATTGCTCTTAATACATTTAATCCTACTGCGAAAATATGGTAAAGATATGTGGATGACACTTTCACTCACATTGCAAAAACAGAACATATCTCTAACTTCTTGACACATATAAACTCATTGGTAGAGGGAATAAATCCACATTTGAATCGGAAAATGAACAAGGAGAATTAGCTATGTTAGATTGTAAAATAAAAGGAATAGAAGAAGGTAAACCACGCTATAGCTTCTATAGAAAACAAACGCATTCTAATGGGTATTTAGACTTTAATTTATAACACCCATTACTTGCAAAGGCAGGCTGAGTTACGTGACTAACAAACCGATCAGAAGCATTAGGTAGTAGAACAAAACACCCAAACGATGAAATGAAACAGACGGAAGAAGAGTTGGTGTTAAATAACTATCCTGAAAAATTCCTTAGGCAGATGGAAAAAGGCCAAAAGCAAAATAAAAATAATTGTGAAACTAGTAATGATAACATAAATAAGAGAGAATATAAGGCATCTACTGTTATACCATATAAGGAGGGGATATCTGAGACCCTAAGTAGGATTCCTAATAAAGCAGGAATTACAGTGGCACTCAAACCTACAAACTCACTCAGGTGGGACAAGCTCTGTAGGTTAAAGGACCCTGTCGGTTGGATCCAATTAGACAAAATAATATAATTTACAAAACACCTTACAATGACTTTGAGTTAAGTCAACTGTATAGGTCAGACTAGTAGATCAGGTGTAATCAGATTGTCGGAACATAAGAATTTAGCTAAGGTAAGAATGGGTGACCCTGAGTAGATAAGTAACTCAATACAAACACCAGCGATATGGGAGATATTATTACCACCAGTCAAATCAGATGAGGATAATAAATAATCTCAAAATTCTATTTCAGTTCACATACATTATAACATTCTGACAAGTTACTTATTTTGACTATAAGAACATCTTATTTCCCATCCGATTGTATTTGATCAATAACACTCATATTATTAGTATTATTTCTGAATGTAGATTATCCCATATTGATTTTTATTCAAATGTTTAATCAATTTCACTCATGTATATAAATGAAGGAAAAATTTGTGCGAGTACCTTGATATGATTATGAGCAATAAATTGTGCTCGAAACGTTATCAGTTAACATTACTTTTTGACACTGTGTGATTTATCAAAATAAAGTCTTATCCATAATGAAATAAGTGTAGTGACAGAATCAGTATACGTAAAAGTAAGTTATTCCATTAGTTTAAGCCGGTGATTGCCTCAGCTAAGTGTGGTGGCATCTTACTGATAATGGATTATAATACTTATACAATTCATGGGAATTAATATGTTCACAAGTCTATACATTTTGAATATTAGAAATTATCAACAGAATAAATGCCTCATTATTAGACAGATGCCAGATGGAATTAGTATCTATTGTGTTTATATCTGTTAATCACTAAATATGTTGTCTCCTTGTCTCACCTAATTACCTGATAAACTGGGAAACTAATGTTAATTTGATTTCAAATCAAAATGTCAAACAATATTAGGATTCATATTTTAAAAAACGATTCGAACCAGCCAACTTGTTCATCACTATCTAATATAATAACTAAAATTAATAAGCGGGATAAGTGAAATTCTAAGTGATGCCCGGTGACAATAAACATCCATACACTCCTCATTTTAATGTCTCTTCATCTTTCTATAATGCAATGTAATAATAATAATAATAATAATAATTGTAAAGGAGCATTATTATTTGACCTGAGTTAATTAGTTATCAAGTTAAACTAACTGTATTCTAATACTGGCCATTTATTCCTCTCTCGTCTTTTCTCTCCCTTATATTTCTTTTGTTTTAATCCCTATTACAAAGGCTGGCTAACAAGCCTTGTTCGGTTAAAGCATATTAGCAGTGAGAAAGGAGAAGAGAAAGAGTGTAAAAAATAAAACAAAAAACAAAACAACAAAACAATGGAGGGCTACAATTCATTCACTCTGAATAGTCATCACTGATTATTTGTTATTCACAAACAACCGGGTAAAATAAGAAAAGTATACTATAATAGTGGGGCTGATTTTCATGCCGTATTTGTAAAAAGAATGAACTGACTGAATGTGTCTACAGTCAGAATTGATTTTTTAAGGCCTTATGTGTTCATTATTTGCTTAGAAAAAATTGTATCAGTATTAGTATTAGTATTAGTCATCGAATGAACTAATAAATTTTATCCATATTATAGATGTTATTGTTTCCTTTTCTTATACTTTTACTGAAGCTACCTGATTAAATTTGCGTCATGAGTCAGTCTTTTTCGATTAACAGAGCAAAATAGGTAGTCTGATTTCAATTCACTTTGCAATCTTGCAAATCCCTACAGTCTATTTCTTGAAAACTGTAAGATGAGTCATGATGCTTGCTTCAATCTATTCCACTCATATTCAACACCTTAGTTATCGATTTCTTCTTTTTTAAATCCTACCACTGTGTCATATTTATTGATGATGACTATTGATTGAATTTAAGAAAAGACTGGAGAAAAATAAGTGGCCAGTATTAGAAAACCGTTTAACTAATTAACTCAGTTCGAACAATATGATCACGCTACCTGATTAAATTTGCGTCATGAGTCAGTCTTTTTCGATTAACAGAGCAAAATAGGTAGTCTGATTTCAATTCACTTTGCAATCTTGCAAATCCCTACAGTCTATTTCTTGAAAACTGTAAGATGAGTCATGATGCTTGCTTCAATCTATTCCACTCATATTCAACACCTTAGTTATCGATTTCTTCTTTTTTAAATCCTACCACTGTGTCATATTTATTGATGATGACTATTGATTGAATTTAAGAAAAGACTGGAGAAAAATAAGTGGCCAATATTAGAAAACCGTTTAACTAATTAACTCAGTTCGAACAATATGGTCACATTGTTATTTTGACCTTGAATTTGCCCTTTGAACTTGACCCAAGTCTATCTTCTCACCTCTAAGCAAGCATCATGACTCATCTTACAGTTTCTAAGAGTTAGACTGTAGGGATTTGCAAGATTGCAAAGTGAATTGAAATCAGACTACCTATTTTGCTCTGTTAATCGAAAAAGACTGACTCATGACGCAAATTTAATCAGGTAGCGTGATCATATTGTTCGAACTGAGTTAATTAGTTAAACGGTTTTCTAATACTGGCCACTTATTTTTCTCCAGTCTTTTCTTAAATTCAATCAATAGTCATCATCAATAAATATGACACAGTGGTAGGATTTAAAAAAGAAGAAATCGATAACTAAGGTGTTGAATATGAGTGGAATAGATTGAAGCAAGCATCATGACTCATCTTACAGTTTTCAAGAAATAGACTGTAGGGATTTGCAAGATTGCAAAGTGAATTGAAATCAGACTACCTATTTTGCTCTGTTAATCGAAAAAGACTGACTCATGACGCAAATTTAATCAGGTAGCTTCAGTAAAAGTATAAGAAAAGGAAACAATAACATCTATAATATGGATAAAATTTATTAGTTCATTCGATGACTAATACTAATACTAATACTGATACAATTTTTTCTAAGCAAATAATGAACACATAAGGCCTTAAAAAATCAATTCTGACTGTAGACACATTCAGTCAGTTCATTCTTTTTACAAATACGGCATGAAAATCAGCCCCACTATTATAGTATACTTTTCTTATTTTACCCGGTTGTTTGTGAATAACAAATAATCAGTGATGACTATTCAGAGTGAATGAATTGTAGCCCTCCATTGTTTTGTTGTTTTGTTTTTTGTTTTATTTTTTACACTCTTTCTCTTCTCCTTTCTCACTGCTAATATGCTTTAACCGAACAAGGCTTGTTAGCCAGCCTTTGTAATAGGGATTAAAACAAAAGAAATATAAGGGAGAGAAAAGACGAGAGAGGAATAAATGGCCAGTATTAGAATACAGTTAGTTTAACTTGATAACTAATTAACTCAGGTCAAATAATAATGCTCCTTTACAATTATTATTATTATTATTATTATTATTAATACATTGCATTATAGAAAGATGAGCAGACAGCAAAACGATGAAGCCTCTGTTATGTTAATTTCGGTTCATTTCCCTGTAGTAGTTCGAACCAGTTTGCGGAAAGAAACGTTGGTATTACTTTTGCAAAGTGTAACAAAACTTTCTTTTAACAAAGACAGGTGAGAATGGGATGAGCACGAAACAAATTCAGTCAATAGTCATCATCAATAAGTATTACACAGTGGTAGGAAGCATCATGACTCATCTTAATATTTTCAAATTTTTATGCACTTGATTTCTTCTGGCTTAATTACGGTCAGATTTTAGTTAGTGAGCTATTGAATAGTGGGTATTACTGCAAGTTCGTTTCATCCTATCTTTCGACTCTTTATAGTATGCATCCGGTGGTCATGGTGTACGCTTACTTGGTGTCTTGGAGTTCTGATTGGAATTCATGACCAGTGTGGTCCCGCAGTTACGTTGCGAGGGTAATTACTCACCGGTGACTTTGGCTTGTATTTGCGATACAATCACGAATTGGTAGGGGTTGGAATTCATGTGCCAGTCATTGAATATGTTTCCAGTGACTTAATGGTCTACGGGCTTGTGTTATACCCGGAAAATCCACTGTTCGAACCCCGGTGGGTGCATATTGTTGAAGAGATGTAGACTAGGACGAAACAGCTGCCCAGTGATCCATGTTTTTCAGTAGTACTCTTACTGATATCAGCTAGTCATCGAATGGGAATTAAATCAGATCCCTACAAACTGACTCTTGAGAACTTCTATGCGTTTGAGATAAGAATAGAATTTGGGTACTGTGTAACAGTATATCTCCATCGTGGAATAATTTCACCTGAAGAAAGTAAAAGATAATTCAGTGGTGAAAATTTTCCTTATTGACAAGACCATCTTCAGAGACTGTGCAATCTTATTTGTATTTTCCAAAATCGTACACTAGTCTATTATTGAGTAATTGGGTGTGTGTGTGTGACATAATCAATACGGTTACTCAGTAGTGGTTTCTAAAGCTAAAAAGTGAATTTATGCAACTGTGTCACACTCCCCTTCCTCGCACCTTATAATAGACAACTATACGTAAGCATAAATACGGTTATGCAGCTTCTGAAGATGATCTTGCCGACAGAGCAGATTCTCTTCTCTGAATTATCTTTTATTTTCATTATCACTCAATGGGTGATTTTACTTGGTAAAAACACATAGTGACACATGATTTACTGATAACTTTTACTGAAATAATTATGAGCAATAAATTTGTGCTCAAAAAGTCATCAGCAAACAATAAGGTGTCAGATTTATTCCGCACAATCTAATTACATAAAGTAGAGAATTATTAGAGCGTTTTTTTATTGGATAATGCCTACTCTCTGTACAGGAGCTTCAAGTAAAATATCAGTCGACAGTATATCATGTGATACAATGCCATTCATGCTGAAGTAACATACTATCCCCTACAATATTTTCCCCACATTTCTTTCTGGAAGTCCACGGCAGAGGACTGGAAGTTAATTGAAAATGTAGATGCGTGCACACTGTAGTCCAAGTATACAATTGCATTATTAAAACAAGAAATAGAGCGAAATTTGATGCATTACAACGGAATTGAAACTTAGGTAATTCAGGAATTTGGGTAGGTTGCCTGGTTCCGTGATTTGCGTTACAGTATTTATTCCAACGTATATTTCTATAGATAGTTGTAAATACATAAACCAGATATCCTACAGGAACTTCCTGTTAATCTTACATGTAGCATTTCGAAGTGCCTCAAATTAAATCACAACTTGTAATCATCAGTTATAAGTATAAAACTTGTGCACTATGGTAGAGTATAATTCCATTATGGATAAGATTTTATTTTGATAAACCACACAGTGTTATGCAGTTATATATACTGACGGCGTTTCCAGCACAATATATTGCTCATAATAATATCAAGGTACTCACACAACTTTCCAACTTCGTTTATATAATTCCATTATTTTTCATCGCTTGGTTTCGTTGGCAGTAGTATTTTGCATATCTCTGGTATTGGTGATGAGTCATTCCTATCTCAAGTGTTGGGTGTAGATTCTATGAAGAAAGATTCAGTGATCAACCTCTCTCTCCACCTACCTAGAATACTTCTTAGAATTTTACCCTTCTAGCATCCTATTGTGTGATTGTGTGTTAATGTGTGCAGTTCAGTGCAGTGCAGTGCAATAGCTGAGCCTTTTTCTAAATTACCGATCTTCACAGCGTCAGTCATTCTAGCCCTAGTTAGATTTTTATGTTCTGACAATCTGACCAACCCCGATCTACTAGTTTGATCTATGTAGTTGATCACACAGTCATTGCATTATATTATTTTGTCTAATTGGGTCAACCGACAGGGTCCTTTAACCTACAGAGCTTGTCCCACCTGAGTGAGTTTGTAGGTTTGAATGCCACTGTAATTCCTGCTTTATTAGGAATCCTACATAGGGTCTCAGATGTCCGTTCCTTATAATATGGTAGAACTGTAGATGCCTTATATTCTCTCTTATTTATGTTATCACTGTTACTTTCCCCATAATATTTATACGTGATGATTAAATATTGCTGTATAACAGTGTGTGATTTATCAAAATAAATTTTACCCACAATGGAATTCAACCGTCCCCTAAGTCATTGTTAATCTGGTGTGTATTTGTGACTGTATCCCAAAGAGATTTCCCTACTTTTAATGCGAAACCAGGATCAGTAGTGTTGTTAATTGATAAAGTTGAATAATTGATGCAGGATATCCAGATTGATGCTGTCTGAAATACGCGATTAACTGTCCAAATGGCAATTTCTTCTCTTCGAAACTTGCATGTCACTGACACAGCATGTATACTATTATAGGTTACTGAAGATGAAGAGTCTTATGATTCAACAAAGTAGCTTTGTAGTGCCGCACTGTTTTGTAAATTAATAATGAAATATACTTTGAAACCTGTCAGTTGCCAATAAACTTATCAAATAGTTTTTATTCTCATTTGTTTCTAATTGCATGAAGTGTATCTACATGCACAACAATCAGTCTGCCAAACACTGTGCGACATTACAGATAGTCCAGAATCTCTTAACAGTCATTTCGTCTCTTGAATTACACATTTCTTACCACTGTATACGAAACTACTCTACCACACTTTCATTTCACCGATAAAATCCAGTGATTTCGTTTGAAAGTTTTTCAGACATGCTTTAATTTAACAATAGTTGTACGCATAGCATTCGACAGAAGGTAAACGACACATCGCTAAGCTAACCAAATAGATCAGCATAAATGTGCCAGAAAGCCATTTCACTCGTAATCCATATATTTAGAATGACTAGGCAACGTGTCGTTCACTGTCAATCTTTCAGTTTATGACCAGTAGAATACTGCGTGTGAAAATTTCTCATATTATCGGATTCGTTCCACTAATATTATCTTTCAAGTAAATACGACACTTTGTCAAAAAATAGTTGTCAATGTTAGTCAATGTATAACGCAAGAGAAACAAGGGTACTGCAGCTATGGAATAAGTGAAACAGACAAAAGTGACTCATTAAGCTATTCACCACAAATTTAAAAAATTGATGATATATAATTTCGATTACACCGCTGAGTGAATGAATTCGCGAAAATGAAACTAATCACTTATTTTATATCCTAAATAGAATCAGAAACTATGTAGGATGTTTACATTTCAACTAGGACGCTAAATTCCATAGAACTACCAAACACTTTATTCTAGTATAAAAATGTATTAGAAATTAAAATGACTGTGTATTACTTTTCTCCATAGGTGCATGAATTCAAATCATGTTGACAGTGACCAATATGATAATCCAGATTTGGGAATTGACCCTTATATTAGGACTTAAACTTTTGTCAACTAAATTATATATATGAAGCGTAGTTGCAATATCTGAGATATCCAAGTCAACAACTGGGTCTCAGAACTCCCGTAGATGAACTCTACATACTACTAATACTGACTAACGGAAATGAAATTAGTACACAAATAACACAGATAAATGTCCATTTTGTTTTCTAGTGCAATTTACAATAATGAACTATGTATATATATAGTGGTTTGATTCCACACAGTATTTTGGTACAACTATGGAATTTTCAGCGTATGATATCGGTAGCCCAAATTTAGCAGGCTGACTATTGATATCATGTGTTCGGCGGCGGGGAATCGAACCCCGGATCATGTGCATGGTCCGAGAGAGTCCTAACCGCTGTCACACCGACAGACATATATATATATAGAGAGAGAGAGGGAGAGAGACTGAAATTTAGCGAGGTATTGTCAAAAATCCTAATTCTATCTACAACGATACACTTTTATCATGCAAATCGCCTATCAGCATGTGGAAAACTTTCAATGAAATTACTGGCAATAGTAAGCGATGTACTGCTTTTCCCTCTTATGATGTTAATGCTCTTAATCGGTCTTTTATACGCTGTCCTTCTTCTATAACTACTTCTAATTTTACCAATCATGTATCTGATGACTTTCATGACTTTAATGCTCTCGATGTTCTAAAATGTCTTAAAACGCTCAAGCCCTCACGTGGCCTTGGCCCTGATGGTATACCTGCATATGTTCTAAAACAATGTGCAGATGCTTTATCTTCTCCACTAACTGACATCCTAAATGCTTCTTTCTCCAAAAATGTCGCACCTGTTTCATGGAAAGACATTAAAATAGTCCCTGTCCCTAAACCTGGAGACGGCAAGAACGTAAAGTTCAGACCTATTGCCATCACTTCCCCGTTTCTAAAGCTTATGGAAAAACTAGTACTTCTTAAACTTGAACCCTCCCTTAAAAGCTTTGAAGACCCCAAACAATTTGCCTATAGACAGGGTAGGACGCTGCAGCTGTCTTACACAACAGTATCGCCTCATCATTAGATAAAGGTGCCAAATACGTCCGCTGCACGTTTCTCGACTTCACTTCTGCTTTCGACTCTGTACCTAGATGTCTTTTGCTAAAAATAAGCTCTCTATGACAAAAACTGAGTCCTGGGTCACTAACTGGTTGCATTCCTACTTCTCTAACAGAATGCAGTACACCGTATACAAAGGTAAGTCCTCCTCTGCTGCGCTCACTGAAGCTGGTGTCCCCCAAGGTGCTATGCTCTCCCCACTTCTCTTTTCTTTCTTTCTACATGACTTACCATCTTCAAATTACATTAATTTTGTCAAATATGCTGACGATCTGACTGTATCTTTGCCTGTCAAATGTCAAAGTGACTGCTCCAAACTAAATGGCTTTCTGTCAGAAATCAGCCAGTGGTCCGAGGAAAACGGTCTTACCTTAAACCCCTCCAAATGTCAAACAGTCAACTTCACCTTTAGGCATAAATCCGACCTAAACAAACTGGTTGGCTCTCACGAGATGTGCAACATTGATGGCACTGAAATAGAAACCAAGTCGGAAATGAAATACCTAGGCGTCATTCTCTCTGCTGATCTCTCCTGGTCGTCTCATATCTTGGCGATTTCTAAGAAAATATTCCGTCCTACTCCTACAATTCGTTAACTCTCTCATTCTGCCTATTATTCTCTATTGTTCCCCCTTAATTTTTCCCGGTCTACTGAAGAAGGACTACAACATATTACGCAGGATGTTCAAGGTTGTCAGCAGCGTAAGCAGCGTGCCACTTAACCAGCTTGTTAATATTCTGTTTGACAGGCACATGCACTCATGTGAAAAATGGGCCAAATCCATTTTATCTAACTCACACCACACTCTTCACTCACAACTCTCCCATTGCATCTCATCAGGCAAAACCAGAAGCCTATATAGAAAACTATATGCTCGCACCAGCAAGTACAAAAACTCAACCATACCCTACTTAGCTCGTGTTCTGTGCGATAAAGAAATCATTAGGCGTGACACCTATAATTCATTAAATAGTCAGTAGAACAACTGGAACTCGTCTTTCCAACTCATATCATTTATAGGTACAACATTTTCTTTCTTTCTTTTCCTTTTCTCTCTCTCTCTTTCTCTTTTTTTCCGTTATGTGCTGCTTTGTTTCTTTCTTCCGCTTACGCCAGTGAATATGATAGCGCCTACATTTCTAACACCTTCAAACAGTGTTCAACTTTGGCTTTGCTACCGACATGCCAACATTTTGTTGTCATAATGAACTGAGATTTCCTTCATCTATGTAGAAATTTATTTATTGATAATGTACTAACTGGATGCAATACTGTAGTAAAAATGCTGAGAATTCCATTCTGTATAACAAGTACTGCTTGGAATAAAGCAAATTATTATTATTATTATTATTCAGCTAAGTTGAAAGTTCAAGTCTTGGGGAAGGGAGGGTTACCTTTTGCTCGTTCACAACAACACTAAATCTGTTACACTTTAAAACTATTCTCCTCTCGATTATGTTCAAGGCTTCTCTGTGTTGTTGGTTTATTCAAATTAATTAACTACAAGCATTCAGTGATCAATTTGAAATAATATTCAGTTGTATCACAAATTTATGCTGAGATATTTCTGCTTAACTATGGATATGAACCAGGTTCACCTTACTCGACAATTGTGTTTCGTTCGAAAAAAATTTCAATTAGTGTCTTCCAATGAGTTCATTGAGAAGTAGAAATGGGTGAAGAATGCAATTTTTTCTAGATAAACATAAGTAGCATTATTTATTCAGTCAATATTTATTTTTATTGTGATCACTTTTAGGCTTGTTGCTATGTCATGAAAAAATTTCGGTAAAAATGTGATGAATACTCAAATTGTAATTAACTAGGGTGGGAGGCGGTTGGGGTTGGTGGGTGGGTGACGTTTGTACAGATTAGTAAGACGTTGGTAGTAATGACCCCTGTCCAAAAAATAGTTTTCAATGCTATTGAGTGCATGAGTGAATTCAAAATAAGTCTATTGAACTTACGTAATCAGTTGAAAAGTTTAATAGGTCAATTTTGACTATTTCACTTATTGCGTAACCGCAGTACACTTCTTTCTTATTCGGCTTGCCTTATACACCACTGACTAACATTGACAACTATTTTCAGACAAGTCATGACTACCAACGTCTTTCTAATCTTCACCACCACCCTCCACCCTAGTTTATTACAATTTGAGTATTCATCACATTTCTCAAAATATTTTCATGACCTTAGCAACAAGCCTAATTAGTTTTTTATTCTTTTTTTGACGAGTCTAGTGTACACAAACACCGCTGAGTGAATGAATTCGCCTAAATGAAACTAATCACTGTTTTCATGTCCTAAATAGAATCAGAACCTAGCTATTTTTGATGTTTAGATTTCAACTATGCAGTTACATAATGGAGTTACACTCTACCACAGTGCGCAAGTTTTATACTTATATCAGTAGATTTCAACCAGTACGATAAACTCCACAAAACTACCAAACACTTAATTCTAGTATAAAAATATATTAGAAATTAAAATGACTGTGTATTATTTTTCTCCATAGGTGTATGAATTCAAATCATTTAGAATGACTAGGCAACGTGTCGTTCACTGTCAGTCTTTCAGTTTATGACCAGTAGAATACTGCGTGTGAAAATTTCTCATATTATCGGATTCGTTCCACTAATATTATCTTTCAAGTAAATACGACACTTTGTCAAAAAATAGTTGTCAATGTTAGTCAATGTATAACGCAAGAGAAACAAGGGTACTGCAGCTATGGAATAAGTGAAACAGACAAAAGTGACTCATTAAGCTATTCACCACAAATTTAAAAAATGATGATATATAATTTCGATTACACCGCTGAGTGAATGAATTCGCGAAAATGAAACTAATCACTTATTTTATATCCTAAATAGAATCAGAAACTATGTAGGATGTTTACATTTCAACTAGGATGCTAAATTCCATAGAACTACCAAACACTTTATTCTAGTATAAAAATGTATTAGAAATTAAAATGACTGTGTATTACTTTTCTCCATAGGTGCATTAATTCAAATCATGTTGACAGTGACCAACATGATAATCCAGATTTGGGAATTGACCCTTATATTAGGACTTAAACTTTTGTCAACTAAATTATATATATGAAGCGTAGTTGCAATATCTGAGATATCCAAGTCAACAACTGGGTCTCAGAACTCCCGTAGATGAACTCTACATACTACTAATACTGACTAACGGAAATGAAATTAGTACACAAATAACACAGATAAATGTCCATTTTGTTTTCTAGTGCAATTTACAATAATGAACTATGTATATATATAGTGGTTTGATTCCACACAGTATTTTGGTACAACTATGGAATTTTCAGCGTATGATATCGGTAGCCCAAATTTAGCAGGCTGACTATTGATATCAGGTGTTCGGCAGCGGGGAATCGAATCCCGGATCATGTGCATGGTCTGAGAGAGTCCTAACCGCTGTGACACCAACAGACATGAATATATATATATATATATATATATAGACTGAATGTTAGCGGCGTGTTGCCAAATTATTCAAAAGACAGGATTATTGAGTGACCTAGTATTTGGATACATTTTTATTTTAATGTATCTGAGTGGCCTAGCAACATGTCGTTTGCGGTTGATCCAAATTTACGAAATCCTAGACATTTTTGAACTGAATAGTAGTCTCTTCAGGATGATTCATAGATCAGCGACACCAAATAGTCTGGCTTTGTCATACATGGATTGTTTTTTTCATATCGTTTATATCACTAGTAGGTAATCGATAGTGGGTTTTGTAGAACTGCCAACCTGTCCTACCTTCCTCACGGCGTGATGACCTTTCCTATTTGACTGACAGAACCACTCTCCTGTTTGGAATCCACGTTTAAATAGGTAACACGATAAAACTAATTTAGAGAATACAGATTTTGGGATGACGAAATTATCTTATCTAAACTGCTGTATTTTCGTATCACATTTCGAGATTTTACAGAAAATATGAATAGTTTCCTAACTATTCACAATTATCTGACAACTTCAGTCACACACTGTATCGTCGTACATTTAGTAGTGGCTTCAAGCGAAATTTGTACGAGATGTTTCTTTCTGTTCACAACATGTTAGCCGGGTGTGCTCACCTGAAAGAAAGTGTCAAAATGCAGCTAAATGAAAATTCAAATGGGAACGAACACCTACTGTAGATTCTAATGTTTACTAATACCAAATGCACAATGAAATGACAATGCGTTTGTACAAGAAGATTGTATACGGAGATGTACATTTAGCTTTGAGATACAACAGCAGGAAATATAAAGAAATGCTTTTCCTTATCACTCTCTTTTGTTTGCATGCATTAGGAATTTATTGTTAGTTATTTTTATGTGAAGTAAGTAAGCTTGTTACCACCGAATCTTTTTTATAGAAATCCAAAAACGTGAAGTTAGAAAGAAATATGGTATTATTAGTAATGACATGTTAGAAACTTGGGTATTTATTACTTCCATCTTCTAAGCTTTGGCCTTTTGTGATTCAACGTGTTCCATGATGATTAAAAAAAACAACAACATAATGTTAATTAGATTATAAGTCTATATTCTGTTTTAACTGTTTTGATGACAATGAAATTCCCATCCATGTAAAAGATTCATTACTTTATTTGGTACAAAAGTCACTTCGTCAAATACAAGCGGCGAGATTTGAAAGCGAACAGAATTGTTTTCCTTTGTTCATCTATTTATCCTCTCAAGCAAAAAAGGCAGTCATCATTTTCATTTGATTTAACACCAGTCACGCTTTCTTAAGTCGTTCTTTACCTCCAATGAAATTTCATCGTGCTTTCTGATGATATCTAATATTTATTTTTATAGGAAGGTGATAAACTGAAATGCTGCAGATTTGGAAAAGACTTCAGTCGATTTCATCTGTCCCTCTTTCGATCTGTGTCTGTCTTTGGACTGACATAACAGTCTCATCAAATTAATATCATTTGGAATTAGGAAAACAGAAAAAACAGATCCAGTATTGGTGTATCTGTATCTTTGTGTAAAGCCCACATAGTGAATTCATTCAGTCACTGATATGTAAGGACTATTATTTAAATATATATGATTGTTTTAAATCTTTTCACATATTGTGAATACAGAAAAACTGTTTAGTGAAGATTTGTTTCTAGAGTTATGATTGAAGGATAGGGGTTGACAAAGTGTAAGGTATTTTACTACCCATTTGATTACTGAATAATTTTACTTCAGGCAATAGGCAACTGAAGCTTTTATAATAATTAACTGTGATTACACATTTTTTTCTGATTAGGACATCACTGAAAGCTACTTCTAGGCTGATGTAAAAATCTCCACTTAGTAAAAGCCAATATCGATGAGAAACAGAAGTACTCGGCATAAATACTAAATAGTATAACATAAATATGAGCGGAATTACGTTAATAATATAGTCAAGTTTATCTATTCATCCGTGTTACATGAATGAGCAGTGTGTGAAAATTGATATAATTAGTCTGGTGAACTAATGAACTTGAACATACCTTAGCATTGTGAAATAAGGCTGAACAAGTAAGACCTTTTTATTCAAGCTATCACAGTGTTTTTCGGTTAATTAGTGCAAAAATCGAAGTGTTTAGTAGCATATCACGTGATTCTTTCCCAGCATGAAGAATAATGATGAAGTACTTATTCAGCTAAGATATCTTAGAACCACAAGCACCGTTCAGTTTCAGGATGACAGAATAACCTTCATTTAACTACCTCATAAACACTTCTGAACTGAATAGACTTCTATGCTAAATCAACAAACAGTTATTATATTAAAATTTCCGAAGGAGTAATCATTCGAAATGTGGAAATTGAAGAATGAAATTGTAGAGGAAACTTATATCACGGCGGGAACTTGATCGGAAGTATTTAGGTCCGACTGTCTATTGTCGGTAAAGCACCATGTCGTCATTAGGAGGCTGTAGGTCAGAATCTATCTGTAAGGCATGTTTTCAGTTCAAACGAAATTCTCACCATTTTAAAATTGGATCATTATACTGAACTATAAGCATGCCAGTTATTTTATTCTACAACACCTCAAGCGAGTCACTGTAAAATGTTTGACAAATATTTGTTGGATATAAGGTAGTTTTATAAATAACAGACACCAACTGGATCAGTCTGCAATCAAAATGTCAGTAAGTAGCTTATCCATTATTATTTAAGATTTTTCAACAAGGGGGTCCAAGCATTACGTCAGATTCTCTCAGAGTGGAATTACCATCCTATATCTATTGGGTTTTTGGTTCATTAATGTACATTATATAGCTCCAGCCAATTCAGAAAATAAAGCCAAAATAATGTAACCACATCTTCCCAATTGAGTTACACTGGTAGTTAGAGTGTTTAAAAAAATATTCAAGTGTAATTAAATTATGTATATAACATGTAAAGGTACAAGTAGACAAAAGAGCCAGAAATATAAATGAACAAATATAGACAGAATCCTGAGCAAGAGTACATTAGTTCGATTTACAACGACAAGGAACTATAGAAAAGTGAATTTGAAATGTAACCAGTATAACTGATTCAAGCCAAATTAAATTTGTACTTTGTCAATCAAATTATTTTATTTTTGTAAAAGTGAACCAAAAGAGTTAAAAAGGTGATTACTAATCAATCTAATGATATTCATCTTTGTAAATCGATAACGGGTATATAAAACATCAAATGATAGTCGAAAAAAATGAACTGACCACCGCATACATTGATTATATTTCATGAACTTGAAGTTTCAAATTAGATTCCATAACTAACTGATCTCAGTCAAAGAACTATAGGAAACTAATATGTAATGGACAGCTGCTTTGTTTTGGAAGTGTGGACTAAACAAGCCAGACCTTCAGAAGTAGCTGAAACCATTTCACAGATGTCACATGATCGTCCTATATGACAACATTGTACTAAGTTTTACTTTTGTCTCAACATAATTTAACATGTGATATTATACAGTTTGAGCAGTAGAGGGAACGTAACTCTGACCATTTGTAAACATTTTTACATTCAAATATCTAGTGTACTGGTGATACAATCAGTTATTTGGGCTTGTTTATTTGGTTTCATATATAATATACAGGTGCATATGATGGACTAATTCCCTATTCTAGTTGTGTTGGTTGCTCTCATTCAGCTGAGAATGTTTAATTATATTTCTGTTAATGTTGTATGCTTTTTTTTTAATTTTTAATTTTGTTTTTTATTTTGGTTACAGCTTGATGCCACACCGTATTTTCAGTACAAGTATGGAATTTTCAGCATGGATATTGGTAGCCCAAATTTTGCAGGCCGACCATAGATATCGGGTGTGCGTCGGCGGGGGATCGAACCTCGGACCATGTGCATGGTCGGCGAGAGTCCTAACCACTGTGCCACCGATGCTTCAGTTTGCTTGATGTATATATAAACACCATTACTAGTGTATGAATTTCGATTATTTTGATAATACACACTTACTACTACAATCCCTCTTATTCCTGCGTTATCCTGCATACAAGATTTGGTCAGTACAATAAAAACGATCAATACTGATGCAAGCTAATGATGACAAAAGCTGTCAAGGGATAGATACAATTATATCGTCCATGGATAGTTCGAATACGTTTACTTCATACTGAAGTCTGCACTGACGATTTACTCTAGATGGACAGTGAAAGCTTCGTAATTAAGTCATCCAGGTCAGAGAACGCAACCAAATCAAAATAACACTAGTTAATTTAGTCAATGTTTCTCTTCCGCTATTTTTAAACACATCCAAAGTCATCAGCTCTTGATGCTAAGTTTGATTTTGCATTAAAGACGCTATTTGCGATTCCATCCAAAATTGCAACATGGGCATCGATTTTTCATACAGATTGGGATTTGATAGTTAGTGACTGTAGTGCAGTTGTTGGCCACTTAAAGTGTTTGGAAGTTATGAAAGTTCAACGATTCTAGTGATCGTTTGATCTACCGTGAAGCTTCTAGGGCCTGTATAAATCTAAATAGATAGTAGACATGACCTAATGATAATAGCTCTGCTATTTCTTTGTAATTCATCTGTCATTACTCGTGGTCATTACACAGAGTGTACGTCACTCTGGGTTTGAGGAATTACAGCCACATGTTGTGATTAAAATTTACCTGTCTTCTTACTGCCAACATTTGGAATGAGACTATGCATTTTAGAGGTTGTCCAAGTGAGATGGTGTCTATTTTTGTATCAGAAGGTACCACTAATCAGATTTGTCGGCACTGAACACAGTAGACATTCCAAACATAGTTTTCTGGGTGGTTCAACTTAAGCGCCAAAGTCACCTATCATGGAATTAGGGAATATATATTTTCAGAGCACGACTAATTTTCTAATCATTCCGAAAGGTTTGTGAAAATAATTTCGTCAGCCTAAATGCATATAAAAATTATACATCCACTGATCCCAACTTAGTTATATGATCTAATAGTTCCATACGCTTTGGACACCAACTCAAAAGTGAAGGTAGAAATTTTAAGGATATTGAAGAAAGTGACTTGGGAATTTCTAATGGTCAAACTGGTCCACCCACGTGAATGAAAAAGTGTTTTATACTGGTTTTATAAGCTACCATCTAGAAAAACACATCAATTTCCAGACTTATTCACTTCTACTTTGTGCTTTTAATTTCTAGCTAAAAACTTTGCCTACAAACAATGTTTGTTCTACATGGTGATGATAATTCATAAAGATGGCAAGCCACAACTGTCAGCAGTACCACTTGACAATAATCTCTAGTGTCCCTTGTTCTGAAAATTAAAGTCACTATATTTGATTGCTTTAGTGTAATGAGAAAATAAAACTGACCTAAAGGACACAGAAAAACACACATTGTGAACTTTATTTAGGGTAGATATTTGATATAATAACCAATACGCAAAATCTGATAAAAATTAATTAACTTTAGGGAATCCAAGTGAGAGTTCAGTAACTGTTTACATAACAACAGAAATGAATATTTTACCAGTGAAATGAGATTTTTATAATACAACACTTTTAAAACATCTGAACTTATTTCTAAGGCTTCTATCAACCTACGAAATATGTTAACATCTTCAGATTATTGTAAATAATTTATTTATAAGTCTTAATAATTAGGTTAACTGTAGAGGCTAGATATTTCAGAGACACCTGTAACCAGACGCTTTTTGCTATAGACAAGAGTAACTAATTTAAACGAAACTCTGCCTAAAATTAAACTTATTATGAATGATGCAGACAAGTTTTCATGGAAAATTATGACACAAATCCCTATGCTATTCTTCTAATCATCTGACAGCGAATTTCATTCCTGTATATTTTAGACTGTTGTTGACGAGAGATAGAATACTGTATACCTTAGCTGTGTAATCATAGCTAGCAGGAAGGTTTTATTGATTTCAGAGATTCAAAACCACGCTATTTCTTAAAGGTGAATACATATATAGGCTCGAAACCTTAGTTGACAGACTTTTCTGATTAATACTAAATGTACGACATCAGAGGTGGTATGTCATTATATTCAGTTAGCTTGTCTGGTGATCATGCTGTCTAAAACTCAGGACTAACTGAGGAACGTGCATGAAACCACTACGACTGTTACAACGACAACAACAACAACAACAATTATTATTATTATTATTAAAGGTATAAATAATAGTAAAAATGGATGAATACTGAAAAAGATTCACCAAACCTCAGACTAGAGACTGGATCTCAGAGATTAAACTTTTATAGCACGATTCACTGAGTCTTTTTGTTTTTACAATAGCCATCGTTTCAATTGGGAAAATACATTCTAGTCTTTACGTGAGCCTGATTTTTGAATACACTTTTCAAGTATATCTAGCTGGTGTATCCAAATAGAATGAAATGAATATCTTGGGTTAAATTGCTAGTTTTCACCATGCAAACAATAGAATAGTGGACCTTATAAAGGCGGCAAGATGAAACCATTTGCCTTAGAGAATTCAACATCTCTAGAATGAACATTTTGAAGTAAAATTAGAGAAAAGATTAGTTAGGAAAATGTAGTCGCACACAAACATTTAGTAGGCCAACACAACGGAATGTCTATAAAATTTAGCTAAGGGTAGTTGGTGGAAGAAGAATGTACAGCTAAAGCTTATTCTTCACACCACCAGTAATTGGAGGTCTCCTTCGTGTAGCTTTGGTAGCCATTTTCTGTCTTGAGGCCTCACCATCGGCAATCTTAAGATCAGTCTGCATAGTACATGATGACACGAAACTTTGTCTATTGAAACAAATGAAACTTTATGCAATATAAACAGTTTAGCAGATATTCCACATATCTAGAAAAGTAAGAATTAAAAGTAGGATAAACGGTTTTCAACGTTGCTGTAATATGGTTGTGAAATGTTATTCAGTGGAAAATATTGTTTCCTTATGTGATGTACGTAATTTAAAGAAAACTAATATGAAGTTACACAATAACATGGTGTCGATTAGTATACTTTTATCAGAAGATTGTTTCTTTTAATTACGAGGTTATTTTTCACCAAACGGTTCGTCGCAATAAGTCAAATTCAAGGGTATTGGCCAAGTTCGTATAGAAAAAGTGGAAACTGTTCACCTACGTAATGGCTGAGACTATGGTGATTTCACTTCGAAGAAGAATATTCCAATTTTGAACTGAATGTGACACAAATCGTCATCCGCAAGAACAAGGGTCTCACTGACCACAAATGCAACAGAGGCAATATCTAAAGAACAATAAATTCGCCACGTGGTGCAAACTCAGGAACTGGAAAAACGGCATGGGGAACATGAAATCAAGGCAACATGGTCACTTGTAAAATGATAAGAATGTATGATGTATGTTTCACTTTCTTCGAAAAAAATGTTGACTGAATTTTTGGTTATTACATTTTGTAGTTAACTGTTCTAACTAAACTTTGATTCTGAAGTGAAGATGGAGATTTTATTTTACTTTGATAAACTCTAAAAGCTAAAAAATATTGATAAATTTTAAAGAAAAGATAGTTGTGAAATGCTTCCCAGTGTACCTCATTAGTATTCATCTTCGACACCGGTCAGACACAACAACTGATATTCAGCGGGTGATTTAACGAACACTGAGACAATAAAATACTTAAATATTACATGAAAATTGATTAGAGACTAAGCTGAACAACACATCGTTTATATGCTGAAACCACATTTATATGGAAGTCTGTTTTCTGTTCTGTTTCCTACGGTGCATAGATATTTTTCCGTTTTTAAAGTTGAAATTTTATTTGGATGTGAAACAGAGATAAAGTGGGTTTGTTATAAACAAATATTCTGGATAAACTGGGTGACTTAACCATATCTAGGAGATTTAGTTCGGTAGAAGTATATTTAGAAAGTGCTTTCTAGTGAGTTTGATGACTTCCTATCACAGCTTTTAATGATTTTGTCAACGCATTAAATACAGATGCGATTGATGATCTGATTTCAACTAAGAAATAAGTGAATATTTCATGATGATAAATCACATCAGAACAGACTAATACACAGAGTTTTAGAATAAATCACTTTTGAAAAGAAAAACGATTTCCAAAAGGATGACGTGAAGATGAACAAGCAATCGACAAACATTTCTGTGAATTTCAACACTTTAAATTAATTGTGAAAAAAACCCACTAAGTGATCTTCGCACCTCAGGTACTGTCTTTCAGAGTTGAAGTTTCTTCAAAGAACACAGATTTTTTTAAACAGCATAACATTGTTAGCTAACAAAGAACTAAAGGTATTTCGAGAAAGAATGAATAAGTGGTCACGTAGAAAGGGGGAGAGGGAAAGAGTGGGTGAAATAGGCTAATGACAGTCAGTAGCATACCTGAGAGCAAATTAAACGATAATTCACCTTGTAGTGATAGCAGTATAAACTGAGTTCATTTAAATGTGAGCTTCAAAGGCAAACGACAACTGAAACTCATCAAAGAAATCTTGACTAAGCATTACAGATGTCCTGATTATACTGATGTTTGAATGACCTCTCGTAAGCTGCTTGAACTGAATTAGTGAAACAACACAGCATGGACTGTGGGACAGATTTTTTAAATTTGGGATAACAATTTTATTTAATTTGATATAACAACGGTAGTAATATGTGGTGGATATTGAGTAGACCACAAGTTATTGCTGTTATTGATATGAATGGGCTGGTTATTTTAAAGGTTCTGGTTTACATAGTATTTTTGTTTAAATTAATATCACTCTGTCTAAAACTGACTATGTAGGGATATTTAAAATTAAAATAATCAATATGTGCACAGATCAGAATGTAAAAAGTTATAATAGTCTATGGAGTTGAGAAATCATATATATATATATATATATATATATATATATATATATAATATAAGATATAGTCCAACAAATTTAGTATACGCTGGAGGTTATACTGCTAACAATGCAAACTATCAAGTTAACGACTGAATTACACCGACATTTTGCTAGGCTATTCAAATATATTAGAATAAATGTATCCAAATACTAGTTCGTTCATAATCCTATGTCTTTTGAATGATTTAGTAAAATTTAATTGAAAGTCTGTCCAAATTAACTTTGTATGATTTAATTCCTTGAGTGGAGAGGTAAAATTAGAGTGTACATGAATCCGATTTCAAGTGGGCAAACAAACTTACTTTCAGTTGACATCTTCCCTGGGATATATTTGACTCTAGTGTATGCAGACTAGCAATATATGATTTCTTTCATTCATAATGATCAATTCGGTTTCTTTTATGTGAACGCCTAGATTAATGTGTTACTCATGGAATACACAGTCGTGTACTTTTACTAGGTTACAAAAAAACTGAAAAGGCGTGGTCAACTTGATTTATCATTTTCTATGGGACAACTGAAGGAAAGCTTTTTTAAAGACCATTCGGTCGATAGTGATATTTAATTTTATTCTGTAGGAAATAATGTTAAACTTTCACTTGCTCATATAATAATAATAATAATAATAATAACAATAATAGAAATAGCTATTATTACTATTGTGCTTCGGTGCAGCTTCGGTACAGCAGTAGAACGCACGCCAACCACGCATGTGGTCAGGGGTTCGATCCCCGGCCGGCGCACTTCCGAACTTCGCTAAGTCGTAAAAATAAGATCGGTAAAGAGTGAAGATTCGGCATGAGGCTAGCGAACCCACCCCGTAAAAATGAACACCACTGCTACTGAAACTTTAAAGCTCCAGCCTGAAGCCTTATGTTCCATTAGAAACGAAAAGGAATAAAATAGATGATAATAATAATAATAATATTTATTATTATTAAACACGAGATTTCCGAATTTCGTTACATGAATTAAAAGTACACACTTCATTCATTAACTTATTCAAAAGTAACAGTAATTGGAACTCAGAGTGATTACCAATGACGACAACAACAATGTGTTGATGATGAACTGTTTGATGATGATGATAGAGAAAAGCGATCAGTCAGTAAAATATGTTGAAGAATTTCACGAATAGATAGGAAAACTATTATGGAGTTTTTAAAATTTATTTCTTAAGCAATGTGTACAGATCTTATTCACCATTTAGAGAGTCAGATAATTAGTAACTGATGTAGAAAATCACAGTAAAAACTAGGGGCAGTTTATAATGATGATAAAGTAAAATTAGAGTTTCCAGAATTGATAAGTATTCACTGGTAAATGGGGTTTGGCTAAAGCATACACGTGCATACACATTTTATGAATTCTCATTATTATCATTCTAACGAACTTATCTTGTAATGCATTGTGACATCTAAAGAACAAGAACTTTAAAGGTAACTCTGTGATATGTTGACAATCAGACACAACTGTATGCATCACTGATAACCTACACAAACAAATATTATACAATACTTTATGAAAAGATTGATAATATCTCTTATAACCAGGAACGATGGTACACGAAAACGTTTTAATGTGATGAATTTATTTCATATTAGAATGAAAATACTGTCCGGGGATGTTTGTCTTTTAATGACTTCCTGCTTTGCTGATGTCGGCTATCTGCTGTCAGAAACAGGTTCCGCTCTTGAGGGTGGTATTTATCCAATTAAACTGTGTACATCCAGACAGTAATTAACTTCAGTGACTGATAGTAAGAAGGATTGTAAATTGCATGGAATGCATATTGCTGAATCTCGTGCCCAGCCATCAGGATACACATTTTTAAGGAATGCATAGGTCTAGACTTTATTATTATTTTTTTATCATCGTTTATCTTAAACATTTCACATGTTTTTCACCTTCGGCCTCGTTCAACAGATAGAAATGAAGTCAAACAACTTGGACTTTTGTGTAGTATTGTCAAGTACTGTATTGTTTATATCTGTCTGACTTTTATGTTAAGAGAAAAGCTGCAAACTAGATTTTATTATCTTAACATGCTGTGACCAAAAGCTAACTGACTTTTATTTATGAAAAACTAGATTCTATAAACACGCGAGCAATTAGTTTGTGTGCTAATACCCTACCAAAAATTGACTCTACAAAACACGCAGCATTAAACATCCCAAGAAGAAATAATACTTGAAGTTTATAGAGACTTCGTTATTCGGTATGTATCATGTTTATTATAATGTAATATAGACACATTATCAATAATGTTTGTTAGAGTTTTAATAATATTCCTGAATGATCTGTTGTTGTGAACAGTCCTCAGTATTGAAGACACTTAATCAATAAACAAATTCAGTCGGTGTCAAAGCACTGAGTCAATTTAGACGTAGCATCATTTTGAAGGTGAACACTTTTACAATGCAGACAATAACAAAAGGCTGATTGTCGATGCTTTGAGACGGTAAAAAAGACATTCAAATATTTGGCAACTTCTATGATTTTTAGTGTGTACACCATTGATGATAAGACACATAAGTTGAAACCCTTACCGTTTCTCTATGGAAATGGAAATTATTCAACAGTTTGTAAAAGAAGATGTTTGGGTTTTTATATCGAAGTAGTAGTAAAAGATAGAGAATAATTTAAGTATAAAACTTGGGCACTACGGTAGAGTATAACTCCATTATGGATAAGATTTTATTTTGATAAATCACACAGTGTCATACAGTAGTGTTAACTGATGACGTTTCGAGCACAATTTATTACTCATAATCATATCAAGTTACTCACACAACTTTTTTCCTTCATTTATATATATATATGTATGGAATTGACTAGATATGGGATAATATACATTCAGAAATAATATGAGTGTTATTGATCAATTACAATCAGATGGGAAATAAGACGAGTGTTTTTATAGTCAAAATAAGTATCTTGTTAGAATGTTATGATGTGCTTGAATTGAAATAGAATTTTGAGATTATTTATTATCCTCTTCTGATTTGACTGGCGGTAATAATATCTTCCATATTTCTGGTATTTGCATTGAGTCATTTCTGTTGCATGTGCACAGAGGTAATTTAGTCGATATGCATATATTAGAAATACAAAAGTTATTTCAAAATAGCATTATTTATAGCATTAAATATATCATTTTAAAAGCCCTAATCAGCCTTATAAAAATAACATCAAGACATACTGTTACTACAGAATAAGCTTTACAATCAGAATCATTCTTCCGTCGTGTGGAAGAGTGTTTGGCGTTTCCTCGAAATCAGTGTCCACATGTAGATATAGCTCGTCCCCTATAGTAGACTTAATAAAAGTGGAGATAATCGCCAGAACCACATACACACAAATGTTTTCAATACAAGCCATTCAGTATACCTTTGGCTGTGTGAACGCTTAGATGCCATTAATTTCCTTTTCCCATAAAACCAAATCTGTTGGCACAAAATTTATGAAATCAAAATTACTTGTTCAAAAAGTGCTTCCTAAAACTAACCGGTCTTTATTAGCCTTTCTACAACTTAAAAATGGTTTGACTTTTTGTAAAATCCTTTTGTTTATTAATGTTAATTGTAATTGAGTCCACGTTTTTGTCACAATCACGTGTTAACTGACTAAGAAATTTTAGAAAAAACAAAAGAAATTGAGCAAAGAATATCCCTTTCGATAATTTCCTCTTCTGGTTCTACAATAGTATGTATGTTTGTATACAGAGAATATTCTAGAATAGTCATCATTAGCAGTATTGGTGTTTTTAAATACTATCGAGTCGTTATGTAAGATCAATGAAATTACAGATGTATAAATTATAATAAGCATAAAAATGTAACAGTGAATAAAATTAAGAACATTCCCACAAATTTACGATCATTAGAACCTTGATAGCCAAGGTAAGGACAATGTCTGAACCAGCTTCTTCTGGATACATAAGTTAGGTTTCTTAATGTGTATCCCGACGGCCTCAACAGTATGTAGTAGACGAACTCTTAAGGTGAAGTTAAGACTAGCTGGTATGCGGTAGATGACTTTGAAAGCCTCGTTAACATCAATCTTGTGTTCTTCATCCGCAAGATGAGATGGAATAACGCTATGAACTTAGCCACACAGGATGATGTTCGGAAATCCAACGAGAAACATGCCTAATTGTACGGCCTATGTAACTGGCTCCACAGGAGCAGTTAAATTGGTAGATAAACATAGATGCACATCTTGCTTAACAACTCGATAGTATTTTAAAACACCAATATTGTTAATTACGACTATTCTAGGTATACAAACATATATACTATTGTAGAACCAGAAGAGAAAATTATCGAAGAGGATATTCTTTGTTTTTTCTACATGTCTGAATGAATATTTTCGCTATAAGGAATTTTAACACAACTGATTGTTTATTATATATATATATATATATATATATATAATATATATATATATATGATGTCAGTTAGATAACCATTGAAAACCAGGGAGTACTCCCCGGTTATAATGGTTCTCTCTAGACTTGAAACAAATCGAATCCTTACAAACAAACTCTTCGAAATTTTATTAGCTGATTATCGGTATTCATTTTCTTGGACCGCTATCTTTCAGCTTAGAAGTCATTTAATTTCACTGGGTGAAGTATGCATTTATAATCACTTGTTTTGTATCCTGACGTTCACTGGACAGGGATAGACACTAATATTTATGAAGCAGTCAGATTTGGAGGCTTACTTTCAAATTAGAGCAACTATCGACCAGTCCTAAATAAAGTCAAACATGTTCCATACACTATTAAGTGCTTCTTGCAAACAATTAACACTATATTTGTTTTTGCAGCCCTTCAATAAAGCTTAATGCAGTCACGTATAACGTATTCGCACAACACATTTCGAACATTCGGAACGCGCGCGCACACACACTTGCGGTGGCACTATATATTGTAAATTAGTAAATTTAGAATTCCTGGGCCATCGCATTGTGTCCCAGTGTCGCAATGATATACGCAATGGAATTTGATACTGACGTTTAAATTTTGTAAGGGTTTACAGGAAAAGATGGTTTCATTTTCTCTTGATTCTACAGTACTTTCTGTAGAGAGCCACTTGAAGTTTTGTTTAGGGATCAAATTTGTGGAATCACCCTCAAGCAGTAAAATTACGTAAACGTCCTCATGTCAGTCTGATTAAACTGTTATAGCCTTTATCTTGAAACATCCACAGAAGTGATTACAATTTCAGAAGAAAGTTTTTATTGAATAGTATGTCAGTGTGGTTTTGCATTTCCTCTCTCATGATATCCTCAATACGCATGTGTTGAATAAGTTTGAATAAACTAACGCTTTTGTATGCTGGAGTGGATATAAACTACGGCAATTTATATACTATCGCGTTTCACATGAACTTCCTGAAGACAAGTTGTCTTATTAACCCAACATATCGGTGAGTTATGAGTACATCTAAAATCTGCAAACAGTCATTAATTTCTTTCCATTTGTTAACGATACACCATTTTATGTTATGTAAATCCGAATTTCTCTAGCGTTCGTCGACCTCTCAAACATAACTAAATCCAAGTCAGTTTGATTGCATCTTTTGTCTGGATGATGAAGTGAAATTCTCTCATACTGGAGTGTGCCTGTATTTCAAACAGGTGAACTGTCAATTAGCTTTTTATCTATGCTCAGATTGAATGAAGCACAAACTAGGCAGAATTAAATTAAAATTGACTCTTATGCAGTGGAGTGATGTTAAACGTCTGACTGAAAGTTAATTTAAGTAATTAGTGCCTATTCACCACTTACGAAAATAAAATACAATACTCCTGTTTTTCTGCTAACACAACTTGTCTTTCGACTGTTTTTTATTTATTTATGTCTCTAAAATATTCATAGTTTGAAACGTTCTACTCATTCGTTTTATCCGTCAGTAATGTTCAACAGGTACGAATTTGGATAGTGACAGAAGTTAAGCTAAGACCTTGGTGTTACAAATGAAGTAAAAATGATACTGATTTGATTCTATGCTGTTGTAAATATCCTAAATGGACATGTCCCACAGGTACTAATCTACGATGACAATACCACAAGTGATTGTAAAGCTAACGATACAATGTAACATTGATCAGTTGTCCGTACTAAGTACTAAGATAAGCGTACGCTTATTCTACTATATTTCGTATTTCCATTCACACTTTACAATTCGCAATAGACTTTAACTGATTAACGCCAACATACACTATAGTATTATCACTGACACAACATTGGAAATCAAACTATCGCGAAAAGTGAAAGAAAAATCATACCGGTTGACAGAATACACTTATTTATTTATTTATGTATTAAGAAGCAGTATAACAACGCATTACCACTATAAGTCAACAAATTCCTGAATTTAAAATGTAACAACCTGAGTTGTCGAATAAATTTTTAAAAGAATGGTAACAGCAATAACAAAGAAAGATGAAGAGAGATTGGAGGATTTCGAATAACCACTATGCTAATTTTGTGGTACAGCAGCATACTGAAATTGCTCAGGTGATGAAATGTAATCAGCGACGTCCAAAGCGAGAATGCAACTTTCACGAACGACAGGCTCCTTATCTTTAGTGAATTCCTCTAATACATTACGTGCCTGACTTTCAAATTCTTTAGGTACATCACTTTTTACATTACTTGACAAATATTTCCCTTCCAATTCACCGAGAATTGAACCAAGAGCTTCAGCAGCCTCGTGTCTAACCATAGGATGTTCATCAGTTGCACGAACACAGGCAGAAAGTGGAGGAACAGTGCTGGCAACTGTTAACTGTCCAAGCACGAAAGCAACTTCGTGACGTAACAGTGCACTGTTTGGTGCTTTCAAACCTTCGGCTAGAAAGTTAGCTGCTTTTTCGGGTGATGTTTTGTCTAAAATCGCCTTTAAAACACGGTCTCGTAGAGTGAACATAGCACGGTAACGCGTGAACAATGTCTGAGTTGGATCCATCAATAAATCACGCAACTGTTCATCAGTATAGCTGTGATCACAACTGAAACTATGCGCAGGATCAACTGTATTCGGAAAGAACTGTAATGCCAAGTCATCGGTGGGAGGGTTGGATTCATTTTGTTGTTTTTCTTTTCTACTTTTGATCCATTCAATGCGGCACAGACCGACTTGACACGTTTCAGCTAACTGAAATACAAAAACAACTGATGAGATAGCAAAGTTGGCTGACCAAAACAAACGTATTTTACACAATTTCAAAACTAACTTACAGATAAAAACAGCATGAGCAACAGAACCTAGGTGAGGTGGGACATTTTTCCGACGGATGCCTACCAAACTTCCAGTAGATCAACAGATGCATGACATTCGTTTCTATGGTCGAATACACATCTTTTACCAAAGAATGCTTAAATGAGTCAAGAATCAGCGAATAAACCAGAGAATAATAAAAGTAAAAAACTGTACTATAGAGACCAAGTACAACGAAACCCTTAGAACCGGTTCAAATGACTGTTGTTATAAAATAAGATAAATTATTGAATACTTGTCTGAAGAATGATTAAGAGTCAGTGTATCCCTATTATACGAAAAGTGAAAGAAGCGGTGAGTATGTTTTACCTTAGGCTATGGCACTAAAAATATTTACTACAGTGTTTATCATTCACGGGTTTACAATTGACCGTGAAAATGATGATTCATGTTTCCCACTGCGACACCGTACTCGCAGATACTCTCTACTAATGATAACTACGTATACATCTAAAAACAGAGATTTCATTTAAAGGTTGTAAAACCAAGCATTATAACATATATATGATCTGGCTATTCTGCATAAAATCACTCCATCGTCAATAGTCTCCACCTAGTGCTTATTATAATCCCCAGGAACCAAATACACTACTCAAAATCCCCATATACGGCTCAAACAAACAGTCAATTACTGTATGGATTGATACCTCCCCACACTTTGTCAACCGTATCCTGTTAGCTAACGTTGCGTCATAAGGGAGCCAACAACTCGGAATGCATGCGTAAAACGTGTCTCACCCACCTCAATCGATACAGTTCCCAACACTTAACACTATGAAACATATTATGCTACGTAAGGAGACAGGAAACAGAACGCAAAGATGGAGATTATTAGGACTTAGTAAGAATAACAAAACTTATGAGGAAAACATGCACAGAAATAATGTAACTAAAAGAAACAGTAGTAGTGCAGTCATACAATCTGGGAACCTCTGGAATAACAGTGGCATTGAAACCCACAAACTTACTGGGAAATAAATAACGCCGGTTAAAGAAACTAGTGGAGTCCGTTGAACAAAGTAATTCAGTCTATCTAATAACATGCAGTGATTGAGATGTCAAATACATCGGTCAGAGTAATAGACCAGGACGAATTACATTACACCTGGCTTAGTCTAGACTACTACACCTTGAAACCATACGAAATGAAAAAAGCTCAACCGCATAGCAATACAAGTGGCTACATTCGAAAATAAAACTGCGTCTGGTACGGTGGCAGTCCCAAACCAGAATGAACCAGCATTAAATGAGAACCTAAAATGTGATGACCAATTAGTCAAGTCAATGAGAAAACGCAGAACCCAAGACACTCGTAATAATTCCATACAAAATAAAAAGCTCCGAAACAGAGAAGACAAACGGACCACAAAATGTTAATCATACAAATCCAATAGAGAATCAATATGCAATCACATACTACTATTATGTCCAAATTTTAACCACAACATCAACCATAAAACGACAGCAGTATCTACATTAAATCATCTATTAGATATATCACAGTGAATCAGCATTACTTACTACATGACGTCTCGAACACAGTTGATTGTTCACATTCATATCACAGTAGTATCTACACTGATAACTTCAAACTCATGTCCCGGTCACCGCAGTGGATTCACACGATTCACAAACAACTTCACTCACTGACGACTTGCATTATTCACTTAGTGACCTATAACCATTCACCGCTCTCACACACCACACCACACCACAAACACACACACACACACTCAACAACCAGGTCTACGAAACAATCGGGGGGAAAAATCCGCCAACCTCAACATTCACTCTCAAAATATACGAAGTTAAAGTTTAATTACGTCAGTGGCATCGTTACGAATAATGCTTTACTCTTTACAAGCTCACCTTCCACAAAAAATACGTCATGCTCACCAACCGACAACAACCAACTCACAGTATTCAATCAATTCAATCTAAACACTTCCCTAATTAACTTGACAGCAACAACAACAACAACAACAACAAGACCAACAATTTACATCGCCTTCTCAGTATGCCAATATTCCACTTCAGCTACGTCTATTCAGAACTACTGCCTTGATAAATAAGAAGTCTGAATAAAGTTCTACAAACTAATATAGCTGTCGACAAACATTACGTTTTACTTCAGTCTATGCAGTCACACAACAATGTTACAGACTACGCCATTCACGGTAATTCTACTCTAACCCATTCGGTAACATCCACCTTTTACTACTGACTCTTCACAAGAGGAAAAAGACTTAAAAGAACAACACTTTTATTAATAATTAAAAAAATAAATTAATCTGACGTGGAATAGACCACTTCAACCAATGAGTTTTTTCTTTTTCATGTCAAGTATCTCATTTGGAGCGAGAGTCAAACGACGCTTAATAACAGCTTTCTCGCCCGACTGTGCTTTGTTTTTGTTTTTAAGAGGCATCAACGTTGCTTTCTGATCCACCTCTATTTGACGATCATTGGAATCATTGTCGCTGGTGTCGAAGTTCTTCCGACAAGTCCATACGGTAAGGCGACGGGTAAACCGCTTGGTTTGTGATCGCGTCATATATCTTTTTGGTTCCACCGACTCGTCGCTTGGTTTTTTTTCCCCATCACCTTCGACCGAATCCATTTGAATGCAGATTTCAGTATTTGTCATACGACGTTTGAATATTCAAACAATACAAGTGACGAAAACTAAAAGGTTTACTGGTGAGATGACTAATTTATACATGATTTGATATTATGACGTAATCGGGTAAGAAGAACCAATAGAAGAATTACAATAGTAAGTACCAATCATGTAAAAGTAGATACCAAATAAGAAATTAAATAGACAAATCTTGTTGGCTGAATTGATTTCATGCACGTGACACGCACATACATGCATACATTCATACAAACCCATGTACATTCATATCCTTAGACGAAATTCACATCTCAAGGTTTGAAAAAAATTCGACATCTGAGTATATGATGTTAAGTTCTATACAAAAAGTTTCGCTTAGCCTGCTTTTCTAAAAGGCAAACATTTGATAGAACTTATACTTTATCATAACTAGCCTCACACCCATCAAATCAACATAGTTAGTAGTTACCGAACTCTTGTACATGTGGAAATATAGACTTTAACATCCTAGTAGTTGTAGTATATTCATCTTTATGGATGTATTACTATCCCTTCCACGACTTCTCCAATAGTAGTGTGATTACGTTCGCCAAAGTCTCCAAGTCTGTTTTTCGTGCATCCAAGGAGATTCTATGTGCTCCGACTATCTTTCCGGCCAGTAGTGACTTCATGGCATTCAAGACTGCTGATTTTGTCCAAAGGTAGTTGTTTAATGGCAGTTCTGTGATCGCTAGTGCTGTTTTTGGACAAATTGCATTTAGTGGTCGATTCAACAGCCTCTCCAAGTAACCAGCAGACCGTCTCGTCCAATACACCTCCTCAGAAATTAAGATACCTTCTTTATCTTTCACAGGTTTCATCTGTCTTCATATCTTCCCGGATAGCGACCTGATTATTTGATAACATCTTTTCAGGTATCTTTCAACTGTAGTTTGTTCTACTTCATTTGGCGGTGCGTCTTTTGTCATTCCTATGGCTCCTCTTTCCTCCTCAGCTTAGTGAGTCCGAGCTTTTACTCAGGCTATACGGGCTTCTTTCCACATGGATCTCAGAGAAACTCAGTGTTCTTCTTAAGTGACTTCATCTCTGAAATTTTCCTTGATGACTTCAGTAAACGTATCCGTCGTAGCTTCGTCCTATAGTCTGTGAGTGTAGAACTAGAATTGCGATCCGACTTGTCCGGTTTCCCTGAAAATTTTCAACTCCATCTTGAATCTTCCTTGTGTTATATAGTAATCTGGGCTGATCTGGCTGACTGACTCACTGAGGAATGGAATGCAAGTACATGCAGCTGGCGGGCCAGTCCCAAATAGGATTAGATGAGCATCCTGGCTTCCACTGCTAGTCACCATCCACCAATCCTGATACATCGTCGAAGTGTTCGTATTACTAAGTAGTGGCAGATATGTCTGTCAACAGAGGTCGAACATCTGGGTCCAATCAAACGACGGGGAAATCAAAATTGAATTATAAGCATTTATTAATGTCTCTAATCGATATGAGCTCATGATGACATCTTGTAATCAATCAATCAATCAAATCCCTACAAACCAATACTTGAAAATTTATTAATGTCATTGTCAACTGCATCTGTGAACAAAATAAACAAGTAGATAAGATACCTGAACCCTCTTAAAGTAAACAAATACGGCCTAATACCTTAAATGGAATGATCTTAAAAAAGTGAACACAAAGCTTATATTTAGTTTATTTCTAGTTGAACAATACCATAAGGAGTTGGACTCATGATTAACTCATGAGGAACAAGATATCTTAGAGATGCTACAAGCGTGTGATTAAAAGGAATGCTACCCAGCTAGCAGGAGGCTGCATTGAAATGCATGCAATGGAATACCAATATATATATATATATATATATATATATACATAAAATAAACACTGAACACGAAAATGTGATGAATAGACAATATATACCAACAATAGCATACCTCAGTTATGTTTGAATTAGCGAATTCCTTCAAGGCTTTTTCAACTTCAACGATATCCGCACCATCAAATCCGGTTAACGCAGCTAGTGCTTCAGCGGCTTCATGTCGAATAAGAGTAACATGCTTTTCATTACGAATGGCTTGCAAAAGGTAAGGGATAGCTTTTACATCTCCCCGTTGACCGAGACAATAAGCAGCTTCATGTTGTAATAAATCATTGGTAACCGGTGATGGCCTTACATAGTTACATACAAAATCAGCTAATAATTCCAATGCTAATGGTTCACTTGCATGACGTAATCCCCAAAGGGCACGAGAACGATCAACTAATTTAGCTGATGGATTTAGTAAACATTTTCCCCACTCACGAAGTTCCGTTTCGGGCACTGGTTTAGGGACCATTTTCTTCAGTTTGTAAAACATTTGAAATGGAAAAGATGAAAGAAGGTAACAAAAATAAACTTCAAGATAAATTTGAAGGTGTGTTATGAGGGAAAAGATTCAGAACAAATATTTTACCTTAAAGTTCAATTGCCAAAGGATGGAGTATTTCCCCATTTTGCAATGGACATAAACTTTGGATCCCTGTGGAATAAAGTTCAAAATGTTAGAACGGACAAGCTTATTTGTTATCCATGATGCAGTGATTTATGCATAGATTAACATGATTTTACCTCATTACACAGTTTTGACTCGTTTCATCAAGGCCTAATTTTCAGAGGGATTTCGATATCATGCAACCAGTCAAATGTGCTTGTTTATTTATTTATGGCTTAAATTCTCGAGGTTTTGTAAATATGATACACCATGCATTTTGTCGTTCCAGTTGTCGTTTTCCCCAGTCTGACTTTTGTGTCTATCTCAGTGTGAGAGAAAATATTTTAATTGATCAGTTGGTTAGATTGTCGCGTTCCGAAGGTGCATTCTAGTAGAGTTAGACGAAGCCACAGCCCAGTAACACTCCATCATAACAATGTCTTATAAAAAATCTTTTAAGATCCACATTGTCTACGTTTTACATATCTTCTACAGATATGTTTAAAAGTCGATGAAAAGTGCACATCTGAGATACAATTTTGTAAACTGGCTCATTTTTTAATATATATTTTTTGAATGCGTTAATGCTGTTGTGTATCTTATCGTATGCATGTATTGAAACATTGAAAACAAGTAGTCCTCAAATCAGTGAAAAGTCGCTGAACCCGTCTACGAATTACTCTTTTCAGTGATTTCAGTCGTTTATTTTTCGTCACATAGTAAATATGCCTTTAACTGGTGAAAAAAATGTTTGCTTTTTGGTTACAGGATTTCATCATGAGCTGACATTGGCCTAATGTTCTACGAGCTCGCCTTATAACCAGAAGGTCCTGGATTCGAACCCCGGTGGTTGCGTACTGCTGAAGAGTCCCAGGCTAAAATGAAACAGCTGTCCAGTACTTCCAGGTTTTTCAATGGCTCCCTTACCAATGTTAGTTCATGATGAAATTCTGTAACCAATCAACCAAATCACTACAAACCAATACTTGAATGTTTGCTTTTTGTCAGCTGAACAAGTCTACTCTGCTGTTTATTATAAACTACTTCCTTTATTCAACTTTATACTACTGGATACTTAATATTTGTAAATTGTTTTCTCTTTCTGCTTGTTTGCTTACTTATTATTTTCTCTAGCCCTTATAAATCACTCGGAAGCACAATTAAGTATTATAAATTCGAAAAATAAAAACACCTACTGTCATTATTCGTTAGTACTGGTGCAGTTCAGATGCCAATATAATTTACAACGCAGGTTAATTGTTTTGTAATATACGCATAATATTCACAAATCACCCTGCTCGACCAACACCGTCGGTGCTTTTACACAATGTAACGGTTCTGTTCATCGACAATTACTCGACTCTTAGTTTTTAAGATGGTTTTCTTTGGAAACCCTCCTGGAATTTTATACATTGATTATTAATAACTGTTCGGATGACTGCTATTTAAAATTATGACAATGATTTAAGATTTCTCTGATAACGAGTGAACATGTTTATCATGCTAGAAATGTCAATCTTGAAAATTCAATTTAGTATTATAAATACAGAAATATTAATTCAACCCAGCGAACACTGTTTGGTTCTTGTTGGCGGATAGTGGAATACATCTATTGTATGAAAACAAAGACTGGTATTGTCTAGGGGTCGTTGTTGCAGGTTACAACTGAGTTACACTGGGTTGTGGCTTCGTCTAACTCTACTAGAATGCACCTCCGGAACGCGACAATCTAACCAACTGATCAATTAAAATATTCTCTCTCACACTGAGATAGACACAAAAGTCAGACTGGGGAAAACGACAACTGGAACGACAAAATGCATGGTGTATCATATTTACAAAACCTCGAGAATTTAAGCCATAAATAAATAAACAAGCACATTTGACTGGTTGCATGATATCGAAATCCCTCTGAAAATTAGGCCTTGATGAAACGAGTCAAAACTGTGTAATGAGGTAAAATCATGTTAATCTATGCATAAATCACTGCATCATGGATAACAAATAAGCTTGTCTGTCGTTACAGACATACTTGAAATCACTACACAAGTCAATCATGAATGTGCCTAACACATTCACAAAGATAATTATTATCTATCTAAGATTGTTTGCTGTGAATCCGGATCGGAATTTATCATTCAAAAAAGAACTCGACACCTGTGTAAACTTGTCTCAGGAACCCTGAATGAGAAAATACCCGATTTCAACCTAGTTACAGTAGTAAAGTAATGGACGTGAACCACAGCTGAGTGAGGTAGAGTAAGCATGTACACAACTTAAGGCATATTGAACAACAATATACAGTGTGATCCCGTTGTGAATAAAGGAAACAAAACTGTTGAAAGTTTTGAGGAGTCATAGTTAAGGGGTGATTTTAAATGGCAAGTATTCTGAGTAACTATTCAAATATTATCTTGTAAATATTTATATTACATTGGATACTGGTTTTAAAAAATAAGAATCTTTCCATTATTTATCACTAGGAAAGTATGTATGCACTGTTTCCAAATTAACGTATTACAGTTACACCTTATGACTATTTACAAAATTAACAAAAATTATTAACTCGATCAGAATTTAAAAAATACAGGATGAAACCTCAAGAAACAATGGTCATTTAGCTCTAAAGACAATAATGTAACTATATGAAAGTTAAGATGTTTAGTCATAAGTCTAGAGAGACAGCAAATATCTGAATTGAAATAACTAGCAATTAACTGAAATCGACAGTTTATTGTTGAGGAAGAAAACCACTATACTTCATGTAGCACGTATGATTCTGTGATTAATAGTACGGGTTGCTTCTCAAGATTCGGTCGGTCGGTCGGTCGGTTTTCGACATCGAACTTTGCACATATGTGCGGCAATTCAAGTCGCCACACTTCATGTAGCACACAAAGCAAGAGAAGAAATGCATATTACAGACAGTAAACAGAGGTGTGAGACAAAGGTATAGTAATAACGAAGAACAAAACAGTTTCATTGGAAATCATAATTCACAAGGAGTGGATGCATTTGCGCCACTGAGAACGATTTTGAAACCAAGTCACCAATTGTTTCCAACCATTGGTTTTTACCGTCCCGAGGACCCCAACCAGGAAGTCTACACCTTCCTATGTGGCTTAGACTAACTGTTGTAGATTTCATTGACTGGTGCCATGTTTTCGTTTGACCGCCGGTAGCTCTTTTCCAATCTGGCCCTATATCAGCTAACATTGCCCGTCGAGGAAGGCGATGACTAAGCATATGTAGCACATGTCCTAACCATCTCAGTCGATGTAATTTCACAGTCTCGTCGATTGATTTCCCCGCCTTACCTAGCACTCGACGCCTAACCTCAATATTGCTCACCTTATCATACCACTTCACGCGGGAGATAGAACGCAGACACCTATGATCAAAGACAGCTAATCTTTTCATGTCTTCTCGAGATTACGGATCATGTTACTTTGTCTGAACTTTTTCACTGTTTGTGGAGTTACACATTTTAGGTGTATCACTGAATAAACAGATCAGTTAACATTCCACCATTTCTATGCACGATAACAAATCTAAGGTAGCGCATTAGACTAGAAGAGATTTTTTCAACTTATTAAGCAGATGGACAGTAAACATTTGGTCAACACGTATTATTAATTTATAAAATGTCAGCTAATGACATCCTTATATGCAATAGTTTAGAAAAATAATTAACGCTAGTGTTTACTTTCAGTTAAATAAAATTGGCATTGAACTTTTCAACTTGTTTACCATAAAATATCATTGAATCAATGGCACAGTTTACAAAAAAAAGTATTTTAAATCATGGGACGATAAGTAAATTTCGTAGAAATTATTCTAGAAGATAAAAGTACCAGTTAATTCGCGCGCGTATATCAACAAACAGACAGACACACACACACACGCACGAACACATTACTACAGTCATACACAGCGAAATTGTACACAAAAATACACACAGTAGGCAATTACGAGAACGAGAGATATTGACCAAATATTATATTTAAATAAGATTTTGTTGTACAACTACAATTCTTATTGTATATTCTTGTAAATATATAATTTGTGTGTAATGAAGGACTGTTGAATGTTTCAGTAATAGTGAAATGGAATCAAATGCAAATGAATATACTGATACGTATATTATATATTGGTCCACAGTTATCACCTACATTATGCATATGTTACACTATCTGCCAGAGATGTTCCAACTTCTCAGCTTTTACAACATTTGATATGAAACAAAAATGATGAGATATCCATCCATAAGATTGAATGGAAAAACAAAGAATAAACACAGTTTCTTCATAACTGTCAAATGTCACAGCGAACCCATATACATATTGAATTGTCAATTAAATAGACAAAAAGAGAAATACAACGTTAGAATAAAAAAAAAGACACTTTGGAAAGAAACAAACAAACAAAAAAAGAAATACAATTTTGGTTTAGTTGTGCAAAAGAATCTGTGACAAAGAAAATCCGAATATTAAATGCATTTTTCTAGAGGTAAGTGTGACCACATTAAGCAGTTAAAAAAAGCCAAATATTGCACTTGATTGAGAATATATATATATATATAGTGTTATTACAAATAATAAATGTGAATTTAGTAGTAAAGAGAATGAAAGAGTGGAAAGAATATAAATCTATAGGATCTCTTTTACAACTAAGATGTATACACTTAGAAAATATGTTTTAAAAGTATAGCATTGTACTATTGCACTAAAACACGCTTGCACTGTTCAAAGGATTATACAAATGTGTTTAATATTTATTGCTGGACGTAGCCCTATCCTAAGATTAATCGTAGTAATAACAACAACAATAATGGTGGTAGTAGAGAGGTATTTTTCACAGAACATAAGGTGAAAGTATTATTTTTCGAAAAGAGAACAAAAGAATCCATGCTTTGCTTCCTTTGATACATGGAAAAAAACACAACCAACTACTCCACCAAACAAACAGGACAAATGTGTGTACACTGTTGACCTAAATTTGATTTTAAAAAAAAAACAGAATTTCTAATCAGGGTATTTCAAAAATCATTTTTGCATCTAAACAATGCTTCGTTTTCTGATGAATGGAAGAAACTGATCTACTTTTATGTGGAAGAAACCGATAGGTTTTATGTAGGTGATCCCCATATATCAGAGGTAAAACTACACAAGGTAATACAAGAAACAGAGAATTACGGTTTAATCATCATCAACATCACAAGCATGATTGCAATTGCAATTTTATGGCATCTGGCAGTGTCAGAAGAACAAATAATATTAGTATAATATATTGTTAGTGGTGATAACGACTACTAGTAGTATTATTAGAAGGTAATTAAAACTAATTTGTGCACAAAATAAGAAATAAAATAATTAGACAGCGAAAGGAATTACGTAAATTACCAAATTGAATAAATAAATAATTTTCATCACTGAAACTCTATTCACCTTCAAAAAAAAAAACTAGTAGCTCTGGATACATTCACTCAAAGAATCACGTTGTGATTCACGCGTGTTTATTAGAACAATAAAAAAAGAATATGAATAATCAAAGTAATTAACATAATTAACAATGTAATCATTCAACTGCTTCCAAATTATTTATATTTCCTATTGATGAGGCAGTCGACGGTGTTATGTATTCATCGATCAGTGTATCTCCTTTCCCTCATCACTACCGGTAAAATGACAGAAACAAATATTTCCATCACTTTCAGAAGAAGCATAACTGCAAGATATTCGGACAAGTAGGAATTTGAGCAAAGAAAAGACAGTTACTAAAGGATATATATATATATTCAACTTGGAAATGGTCGGTGTTTAGCCAATTTTGATTCTAGCTGTTGTAGGATAGTAGTAACAGATTGAGATATACGAATGTCCAAATTTTCAATTTGCCTGCGCAAATACAAAAACAAGCAATGAATAAATAAGGAAACAGAATTGAAATGACAAATGGATAATATATCTATATATATTTTTATCGAGAACCGTACAAATCCAATAAAGAATCAATATGCAATCACATACTACTATTATGTCCAAATTTTAACCACATCATCAACCATAAAAAGACAGCAGTATCTACATTAAATCATCTATTAGATAGATCACAGTGAATCAGCATTACTTACTACATGACGTCTCGAACACAGTTGATTGTTCACATTCATATCACAGTAGTATCTACACTGATAACTTCAAACTCATGTCCCGGTCGCCGCAGTGGATTCACACGATTCACAAACAACTTCACTCACTGACGACTTGCATTATTCACTTAGTGACCTATAACCATTCACCGCTCTCACACACCACACCACACCACAAACACACACACACACACACACTCAACAACCAGGTCTACGAAACGATCTGGGGGAAAAATCCGCCAACCTCAACATTCACTCTCAAAATATACGAAGTTAAAGTTTAATTACGTCAGTGGCATCGTTACGAATAATGCTTTACTCTTTACAAGCTCACCTTCCACAAAACATACGTCATGCTCACCAACCGACAACAACCAACTCACAGTATTCAATCAATTCAATCTAAACACTTCCCTAATTAACTTGACAGCAACAACAACAACAACAAGACCAACAATTTACATCGCCTTCTCAGTATGCCAATATTCCACTTCAGCTACGTCTATTCAGAACTACTGCCTTGATAAATAAGAAGTCTGGATAAAGTTCTACAAACTAATATAGCTGTCGACAAACATTACGTTTTGCTTCAGTCTATGCAGTCACACAACAATTTTACAGACTACGCCATTCACGGTAATTCTACTCTAACCCATTCGGTAACATCCACCTTTTACTACTAACTCTTCACAAGAGGAAAAAGACTTAAAAGAACAACACTTTTATTAATAATTAAAAAAATAAATTAATCTGACGTGGAATAGACCACTTCAACCAATGAGTTTTTTCTTTTTCATGTCAAGTATCTCATTTGGAGCGAGAGTCAAACGACGCTTAATAACAGCTTTCTCGCCCGACTGTGCTTTGTTTTTGTTTTTAAGAGGCATCAACGTTGCTTTCTGATCCACCTCTATTTGACGATCATTGGAATCATTGTCGCTGGTGTCGAAGTTCTTCCGACAAGTCCATACGGTAAGGCGACGTGTAAGCCGCTTGGTTTGTGATCGCGTCATATATCTTTTTGGTTCCACCGACTCGTCGCTTGGTTTTTTTTCCCCATCACCTTCGACCGAATCCATTTGAATGCAGATTTCAGTATTTGTCATACGACGTTTGAATATTCAAACAATACAAGTGACGAAAACTAAAAGGTTTACTGGTGAGATGACTAATTTATACATGATTTGATATTATGACGTAATCGGGTAAGAAGAACCAATAGAAGAATTCCAATAGTAAGTACCAATCATGTCAAAGTAGATACCAAATAAGAAATTAAATAGACAAATCTCGTTGGCTGAATTGATTTCATGCACGTGACACGCACATACATGCATACATTCATACAAACCCATGTACATTCATATCCTTAGACGAAATTCACATCTCAAGGTTTGAAAAAAATTCGACATCTGAGTATATGATGTTAAGTTCTATACAAAAAGTTTCGCTTAGCCTGCTTTTCTAAAAGGCAAACATTTGATAGAACTTATACTTTATCATAACTAGCCTCACACCCATCAAATCAACATAGTTAGTAGTTACCGAACTCTTGTACATGTGGAAATATAGACTTTAACATCCTAGTAGTTGTAGTATATTCATCTTTATGGATGTATTACTATCCCTTCCACGACTTCTCCAATAGTAGTGTGATTACGTTCGCCAAAGTCTCCAAGTCTGTTTTTCGTGCATCCAGGGAGATTCTATGTGCTCCGACTATCTTTCCGGCCAGTAGTGACTTCATGGCATTCAAGACTGCTGATTTTGTCCAAAGGTAGTTGTTCAATGGCAGTTCTGTGATGGCTAGTGCTGTTTTTGGACAAATTGCATTTAGTGGTCGATTCAACAGCCTCTTCAAGTAACCAGCAGACCCCGTCTCGTCCAATACACCTCCTCAGAAATTAAGATACCTTCTTTATCTTTCACAGGTTTCATCTGTCTTGATATCTTCCCGGATAGCGACCTGATTATTTGATAACATCTTTTCAGGTATCTTTCAACTGTAGTTTGTTCTACTTCATTTGGCGATGCGTCTTTTGTCATTCCTATGGCTCCTCTTTTCTCCTCAGCTTAGTGAGTCCGAGTTTTTACTCAGGCTATACGGGCTTCTTTCCACATGGATCTCAGAGAAACTCAGTGTTCTTCTTAAGTGACTTCATCTCTGAAATTTTCCTTGATGACTTCAGTAAACGTATCCGTCGTAGCTTCGTCCTATAGTCTGTGAGTGTGGAACTAGAATTGCAATCCGACTTGTCCGGTTTCCCTGAAAATTGTCAACTCCATCTTGAATCTTTCTTGTGTTATATAGTGATCTGGGCGTCTACTGAGGATGTTGTTCAACAGGCTGTCTCGACTTTCAAGCAATCAGCGTTTTTGGTGTGTTTATCTGGTGAAACTTGTGGCATCTAGTATATCTTCGGTTTTATGTTCGCTGTTTCCAATAACCAAAGATATAAAGGGACGAAAGTCTTATAAGTGTTCTCCGTTTTGGTTGATTTCACCTCATACCTTTCGATGAACCTACCATGGTTTCTCTGTTGTTTGGTCGCAGGTTCTCTGGCATTCATATCACGCTTTGGGAAATTTGTAGCCAAGCGGTTAGGGTCATGTTGATTACTGCTATTAGTTGGTTGGCAGTAAACTTCAGTTGTCTGTGGTATTTGTCCGTGTGTCGTTATGTAACTGGAACTTTCCTTTCTTTTTTAGTTGAATTTTGATGTCATGATCGGAGAGATTGATTCTGACTGCATGGAAGCTTTCGATGCTGTTAGTGACATCTGAAGGTCCCTACCGTAGTGTGCTTGTAGTTATCTGGGTGACAGGAGTAGACAGTTGAAGTTAACCTAAATCATCATCTCAGCAAATTCAAATTAGTCTCCAAGATAATAGTTAAGGCAGTGGAATGGACGATTTGAGCTAACAATATTTAATGAAACTGGGTTTATTGAAAATAGATTCCGATATTTCGTTTGAACTAACTAAAAGCAATTCACAGAAAGACTAAAAATTAAACTAAAAGCAAATATTTAGTAATAGGCCTTCGTTGAACTATTAACTCGGTGTTTTTGTAGGAAGATTGAACTGGCTAGTTACTATTCAGATACAAATTCACTACCTTTAATTTATTAACACTACAAGGTACCGATTGGAACTCCAGATGACAACAACAAAGTACTTTGTAATTCGAACTCCAGGATTTAATCTCAATGTGATTACTAGCTGAAAGAAAGCCAAGCTTGATACTGAAATAAGTAAGATGTTTCATTTTATTTCAGATAAACTGGGGTTCAAGAAAAAAGCCAATTGCTGGCTACATTTTTTAAGTGAGAAACCGCACTATCCTTAATTTCATCAACCGTTCATCATTGTTGGAAATCTGGAGGTGCTAGTGAGTTGCCTTCAGAAATTTGGCTTCCATTGCGATATTTAACACAGCTGTTTTGAAACCGCATGTCACGTTCAGCCTTGTCATCTATAACGTTGACATACTGAGGCAAATTAGACAACAAGAAGAACTTGTTAGGATCCGAGAAAGCCTACATGCTGACATATACCACATCTCAGAGATCCTCAAACAAGATATCGGTGAAGTGTTTTGAATACATTTTCCACCAGCAAGGACAAACGTATGTTTCAGGTATGCCTGTCTGGGACCTTGTAACAGTGGCGTCCAGTTCTTACAAAGTACATTAGTGGATACTCCACATTAACTGTCATTTACGTATTTTGAGACTAGGTTATGCTAAAGTAAGAAGCAACTGACCACAGAAACATCAAATGCAACTAAGGCTGAGTTCTACTTTCAGGCAGGTGAGCTTCTGAAGCGCTAGCGTTCAACGGATAGCTGGTAACCCCAATGTACGGGTCGGGCGTCTAAACTCAGAACAGAGCCAAACAGATCATACTGCTGTTAGATTTCCAGGGCGTGTTGCATACCTACTGGAGTTCATGCCTAGGCCCTGATTATGCATTATATGCCAGGTTTATCTTGAGGTTTGCTCATAAAAGTCATCCTCAATAGTTTGACTTAAGTAAACGAGTAGCATCTGCTACCACTACCAAGTATCATATCGATTTGGACTGAGGGCTAGCTACTAACCACCGTCTCCAATAGATAGTATATACGAACACTGGTTGCACTTACGAGACCCCATAAAGATAGTAACTGGAGATATTCGCTGCCTCAAAAAACGTTCCACGAAATTTCACTGTTTCTGCGAGTTCCTATCAACTTCTCAACTATCATCGATCCTGGTAGACAGTGAGTTTAATAATCTACATAGGACCAAATAATACCGCCAAGCCTGGTGGTACGAGGAACTCCAAATACTCGGCTCAAATGATGGTGAGACTTTAATCAGTGAATTGACTCAATTTTCCATGAAAATATGGGAAAATGAGAATATTTCGCCAGTGTGTAATGAAGCGTGTGACAATCATCGGGGTATTAATTCATTAACAGTTATATCGAAAGTAATGGCTGCTGTTTTGCTCCATAGATTTTACAAAACCCATAAGGAAGATGAGTTGATTGATATATACCTTTGTCTGCACTCACCCTTGGAGACGAACATTTAAACTTAGTCGATAAGTTCACGTATCTAGGTAGCTGTGTGAGGACTGGTGGAAGTGTAATGGATGAGATCCTGAACTGTACAATGAAAGCCAGGGAAGAATACACCAACCTAGGCAATTTCTGGTGTTGTCGCATCGTCCACTGGGAATTTGCGGAAAAACCGGTGATGTGGTCAGTCTATGATGTAACGCCGTAAAACGAAGGATAGTTGTTTTAGGTTACTACCGTTTGGGACATCAAGATTCCCTGGGTGAAGTCTGAGACACAATCTGAGTCAGTAACTCAAGAAGTTGTCATACATGGCTGGGAATCGTAGTCAGTGATGAACATGCCACAAATTCCTCATTTCCCCTTTTCCTGAAAGTAACATGCAGCAATAGACGTTCCTTAAGTGCTCTTGATAAGCATGCATAATCTGTGTTTCATGGTGTTATTTCTCAATTATTTTACTTCATTTCCACATACTGTGTTTTACCGTTTTTACATAGCACACCTTCTTGGGGCCCATATTGCACCAAATAAATAAATAAACTGGCCTAGATGAAGGTGTGAAAATGAAACCATTCGACTACATCGAGTGATACAAGATTGTCTTAGTTAGTTACCACAAAACACATCTCTTTAAGGGTATTCAGTCTACTGAATACGTTTTCCAACGTATTACTCTGTTACTGCTATACTCCACTCTACTCATTTGATTACGTCTGATTGTGGTTTCTCCTAAAAATCAAATGTTTACACACTGTGAACAATGATTTGCCTAACACCATGAATGATGTGAAGTAATTAGCAATGAACCACTATGATACACACTACTGATTTATAAGACCTGTTTAGATTTAAGTGATCTACTTACTGAGAAGTAAGACAATTTGATTTCTTCGGCTCAGTTGAAATTACCTAGTGAATTCAATTCAAAATTCTTGAAACACGAGTTCTTTGTTTGTTTCACAATGATCTATGGCTACTGATTGCTAATTACTTTTAGAAATTCCATCATAAAGTAAATTTATTTGATAAAATCACACAGTAATACAGCATTATTTACTCATGCTACTGTATCACTGATTTTATCAAATGAATTTACTCTATGATGGAATTAAACTCTACCACAGTGTTCATGTTCTATTCTTATACTTTTAGAAATCATTACACACATCCATGACTTCTGTTTCAACTTCACTTAATAATGTGTTAAAGGCTAACATGGAAATATTACTTATTTGCAATGTAGTTTATCTAATCTATAAAAGAAAATACCTCAAATATACTCACCTTATTGGTATAGTTATAAGTTGTGTAGAGGAAGCGCAGTGGAAACCACTTTGCAATTATGTAACCACATAGTTTTGTTGAGTATTCCATATTTTAAAAAAAATAGAAATTGTATGACCGGACTAACGGTTTTAAGGCTTTTATACAACTAAATAAAGAAGGAATGAAACTGTGATTGGTACACTTTCGTGTTAAGTTAACGGGTTGTGTCTAAAGTCTGCCCTACACATAAATACACAAACACAGATTGGATAAAATCCAATGGATATGGACAATGATCATTCTATAGGCTTTTAGAATAGATACTTTATTTTTAAGGCTGCCCCTAATGACTCACAAAAATGCACATATGACTCATCATAGTTGGTTTAAAGGTCATATAGGTGTATAAGTAAGCCCTTAAACGAGGTATGTGAGAGGGCAAAAACACAGCAATCGAACAAACATATAGATACACAATGTGGATACAATATATAAACACATAAATATTTATGCTGAATCAATATAAAATCACTAAGTGAAGTGAGGCAAGGTTGAGAAAAAGCTAAGATTGATCGGAAGATGATTACAGATTTTTAATCACGTTTGTCTGTTACATTTGAAGGGAAAACAAGCTAGTAGACAAAAACTTGCAAGTACTATCCAAATGAAGTGGCTAAAGAGTATGGTTTCACAATGATACCTCTATCTGTTCAAGGAAGGTAGTAGGCAAGGATAAAGAGTCAGGCAGTTGTATGGCAAAAAAGAGGTGTTGTAACATAAGTGGCCACTCAAAAAAAGAATGTTAATTATAGATGAGGCCAATAGGATTTCGACCTCACATTCAAACAATGTAGGAAACTTGCCTCCTAGAGGAAAATCAGGATGCGATTAAAAAACAATTACTCGAAAAGAGTCTCAGGGTCAATTTGTTGATTTGTTGACCATTACTTTGCTTTAAATTCAAGCATCATAAATGCATAACACGGTCAGATATTTCAGTAAAACATTCAAGAAATATAGCTGAAGAAGAACTGAAATCGCTGTCAAAATGTGAGACTGAGATGATCAGACTGTGAACGATCAGCATTTAGGTCGTCGGTATCATGAACTGGTAAATGATCCAAGAAACCAAGAATCTGATTGATTGATTGACTTACTGAAGTGATCAGTAGGTCAGTTACTCGAGAGATGGGCTAATAATGAGAGAGTTGCCGATCTAAAGTTACCAGTAACTTAGGTTTCACTTTTTACAATGCGTGAAGTTTCTACGCCTGTGAAACTCCTGCAACTGAAGATATCATTAGACATTGCTCAGAATCTATATAAGTGATAAACATACAACTTCCTTGTTTCTCTACAAAGTGGAGATTCTTAGTACTCCTTTTGAATATTCTTTTATTATATTTATATTTTTTCTATTTTACTACTTACCTTCTGTCTATATCGTTTGGAGTGGAACGGATAGAAAATGCCTAATGAGTTCGTAAAGCTTTTTCTAGGTCAAAATTTTATTTGACTTTACCCATACAGTGTCCTATATACCCCGTTGAAAGGCCTATGAAACACGTAAAGGTGTATTAATGACAGCATCAGATTGATAAGTTGCAATGATCTGACTTGCGTAAAATACTAAAAACAGTAGAGAAAATTTTCTAATAGAACTACTTGTATAGAATTGTTTGTATTAGTGTAAATAGTACTACGGTTCCCTTTTTCTTTCTCTGATATCATGAGAAGGGAATAAAATATATTTTTTATTCCTGAAGTAGAAAATAAAGACGCTTGAGTTAGTTGGTAGGATAATTCTGCTTAATAAAATTGTTTATTTTAAATAATCTACCTAGCAGAGAAAGCGATGCGTTTAACTATAAATGGATGAATGAATTAATCACCAGAATTGGAGGAAGAGAACAGACAAACAGAAGATCAATATCAGTATAGCATTTGTCAACACTGTGTAAATCTTCTTCGAGTTGCCAAAACACACACAAACACACACCTGCACATTAAGGCGAGGAAAGCAATACTAGAGAAGGTAAAGAATTACAAGGTAAGGTAGATAAAATCAGGGGGGGGGGCGTAGAAAGCTATAATAAGATAATAAAATACATGTCAAAGAAAACGAAATTAGTCGCCTCAAGAGAGAATTAATGTAGAAGACGTACATGATTTACAATTTAACGGCTTGATACCAATTCCATCAAACTTTAACTAACCTAATTACATTCACATTTATTCAAATCAATAGTGATTCTTACTATTGAACGCATGCTCAACAAAACTGAATGCGACCAATAAAGTTATCATAGTCACGGTAACTGCTTTCCTTGTAACCTTTAAGTAAGTTATCAGAAGCAATATCATATCTATAATACCGGAATAGTATGAGAGTTTTATGAAAAGGAGTTGTCAACTTTTATTTGAAATTAATAGTGAATATTAACTTTGGTATCCAGAATGTATAAATCGCTTAGAGAGATATTTTGAACATTGAAAACCATGGGAATGAGGTACTTGAAAAGTTGACTTACTATGATATGAATTAGATTTTAAGTTTAGGACTTCATAAACAGTCTCTGAAATTAGTGATTATAAGGTAATCAAAATAAAGCTATTGGATTAACATAACCTGAGCTGTGAATATGTATCAATATAACATTAACAATAAAACAAGGTGAACAAAGACAGATCACTTACTTTTCAACATTTGCAAAACGAGCAACTAGTATATCAATAATTTGTTTTTCTTCCTCCATAAGTTTCTTTCCTGGAGTATGTGAAATTGTTTGAGGTATCACAGGTGAATAAACTGCATGATTAGTTATATCGGTAGAATGAGTTGGAAGATTTAGAATCGACGAGTGTGATGGCTTCGGTGAAATGTTGCGTGTTGAGCGCATACGTAATCGACGTTCTTGTAATGATTGATTATTAATTATAGGAGAAACAGGTAATGAAGGATTTTGTTCAGATGAACGAGTTGAGCATATGGTAATGGATTCTGATTTACGGGCCGTTGGTTGATGACAAGGAGCTGTAGGACACGGATTATATAATGAGTCAGTGAAGTATACAGGTACTTGAGCGTTAGGATAGGCGGTTGGACTATATGACAATGCACCATGATCAAACAAGCGTTGAAAACGCTCTAATTCCCATGGCGGTTTACCAGTGAATGGATTATCACTATATCTACCCTGAGCTGAACTGTTTAACACACTTAATTTTGAATATTCTCCTGCACGCGAAGACATTGAACCACTCAAAAGAAGTGGACAAACAATATGCCATGATGATGTAGCGTCTAGAAATGCCTCTACATTAGGTAAAGTTGCAGAATGTTTCTGAAGTGAAAATAAATGAAAAAAATTGTATTAATTACCATTAGACTAGTCAAAACGATCTATCGAAACAACTCAACACACGTTGCATACCTCTTTAGATTTAGTTATTATAAAAAATATTGAAAATAAAAATAGAATATGAATAGGAAACAAGCAGTATAAATCGGTTAGGGCTGTGGTGTGGAGAATAGAAGACAAACTGGAGAGTTACAGGGAAAATCGAATTCGAGATGTCCAACGATTATTTCACACCACATACTTGTACGTAAGTTTACAATATTTCTCTGCACTATAGTTAACTTCAGGGGAAAATAAACCAAAGTGAACAGTTCAAGAGCGATGACTTCAAGAACTGAAAAGTAGACTGAAAGTTAACTACTGTATCACAGTAGGACTATGAACCAATAATTTTTATTTATATATTTGAATAAAATAAAAACAAAAAGAATCACGTCACTTCCCTACAGATAACTGTTGAAATACAGCTTACAATATAGCTACTTGTCTTCCCCTATGCACTGTACAGTCCTCATGCAATCATTCTATCACGTCTAAGCCTGTTTCTTGTTCTCTTCTTTAGTGTGATTTTTCTTTCAAATGTGCCAGCTTGAACAGATACACTAACGAAAAAAGTTTAATGTTGGTCCATCAGTCAATCATACGGCATGAGATGAGAATGACACAGTCAAATGCGATTCAACCGTGAAAGTTAATGATAAAAATATTCAGACCACAATACACTACTTATGACAGTATAAACAGTGTAGGCGTGAATGCTATTAGGAAGTGACATGGTTACTAGCCAACCAAACTGTCATTACCAAAAGAGAAATCGTTTCACTTACATGAATTCAAATTTATAAGGGGTATCTTCAAATACATCGTGTTCAGAGAACAGAACCTACCGTGAAAACTACGGCTATCATATAATTGACAGCTTTTTTTTTATAGAAGACTGTGGCCAACTGTTACGTTTGAAGTGAATAACTCAGAAAAAATAAATAGCACTGAGCGTCTATTTCGCTCTAATCTGGAACACACATTATCCTGCAAGTGATCTAGTCCAAGGAAATAAGATTAATAGACGATTAAGTCACATTTCCGTCATTGAGTTTAATTTCTTCAACCCATGATTTTCGCACTGTGCCGATTCGCGACACATAATGGACAGGAAGTAGTGCGCCAAAGGATTTCCGGGAAAAGATACATAATGTACAGCGAAAATTAATATTAACCATCTAAATAGAGCAATCTTTCAAATAATTTTAAGGTGGGATTTAGGCATACAGGAGGATTTGGTCGACACATACGTACACTAAATCACCAGTTCAGCATTAACCTGTGGTCGTATTTTTTGAAAATTTGTTTGTCACCTTAACCCTTGTTGACCCACTCTCTTCCTAATGCTTTGTATATTTCTGTCTGTTCAACTGATAGGTTAACACTTTCCCTTATTCTGTCTGTGAAAATTCTCAAGACCTACATCGCATGTGAAGCAAATAGATGGAGTGGATTAACAGAACCCAATTTTACTCATCTTATCATTAGTTTAATTTGAAGTAAAAAACAACTATTTGTCAAGTAAAGTTATAGATGAAAAAAGGTGGAATAGACAAGACTTAAGTTCACCATTCACTTCAACAGTCATTGAGAAGATATAAGTGTAAGTGGTCTTATGTGTCTGTAGTGAAGTAAAGCGGAGCCCTAGAGTGCAGAAACCTGATAGAGAAACCAAAATCAGAAAAAAACAATAGATTGAGCGAAGAAATATATTCCTTTTCAATTAGTTCCGCATCATCGGCTCTACACTAATATAAAGTTTTTTACATCAAAATTTTTTACTAATCAAGTGGTTATTTTAGTTAATCAGTTTTATGTATAGACGGGGGTGAAATTAAGAGGTTAAAGGTCATCAAAACAAATAACTAACACCTGTTAGTAACAAGATATCTAAGTTCTAAAAGAAGGGTGAAAATTAATTACGGAATTGAAGATAATTTTCACCCTTCTTTTAGAACTTAGATATCTTGTTACTAACAGGTGTTAGTTATTTGTTTTGATGACCTTTAACCTCTTAATTTCACCCCCGTCTATACATAAAACTGATTAACTAAAATAACCACTTGATTAGTAAAAAATTTTGATGTAAAAAACTTTATATTAGTGTAGAGCCGATGATGCGGAACTAATTGAAAAGGAATATATTTCTTCGCTCAATCTATTGTTTTTTTCTGATTTTGGTTTCTCTATCAGGTTTCTGCACTCTAGGGCTCCGCTTTACTTCAGTACAGACACATAAGACCACTTACACTTATATCTTCTCAATGACTGTTGAAGTGAATGGTGAACTTAAGTCTTGTCTATTCCACCTTTTTTCATCTATAACTTTACTTGACAAATAGTTGTTTTTTACTTCAAATTAAACTAATGATAAGATGAGTAAAATTGGGTTCTGTTAATCCACTCCATCTATTTGCTTCACATGCGATGTAGGTCTTGAGAATTTTCACAGACAGAATAAGGGAAAGTGTGAAGTGAAAAGGAATATATTTCTTCGCTCAATCTATTGCTTTTTTCTAAATGCGTAAATAGGAATTTGGATATTACTAAAATCAGAAAAATCAAACCGATTGTATATTTCATAATAATTTTGCATTGATGCGTATTGATAATTTAATAATTGAGACATTTGTTAATTAAACAAAAATAATGCCTGATAGGATTGTTAAAACAGCGATGACAGCGAACGGGAAAAAGTATATATATATACATATATATATATATATATATATATATATATATATATATATATATATAAAGTCAGTTAGATAAACTTACGGTAGGTTTCGTTGTAGGTGAAATAGTTAAAGGTAACGTTAACTCAAAACGTTCCAATAATCGTAGGGATAATTCTGGATAGATAGAACATAATTCAGCTAAATCATGCCTGTCAATAAATTGAACATCGGCATATGTCAGTGCACGAACAGCAAAACGAGATTTTGGAGGTGGATTCGGTTGATAAACAACACCGTTTGCATTATTGCCATTATGGTTATTATTATCGTTCTGCATAGATGCATAGTCTTCACTTTGCATAACTTTTGAACTAGTATTCATGTTAGCAAAACGATTGTTTACACAATAATCCCATGCATTCCCAAAATTGTTTGTATTTAGGTTCTTCTGCACTGTGGCTAGAGGAGGGAGGCCACCGAAAAAATCACCAGGATTCAACACACCTAAAATGACGTCATCTGTGGTCACAACCTCTAAACTGCCTTTAACAACATAATAGACAGCTGTCAATAGATCACCAGTGTGCACTAATGTATCACTTGGTGGCATATGTGAAGAACGGATACGCAGAGATATATTTCGAAGGCAACCATCATTTAGTGCTAAATCAAGTGAAGAATATAACACAAATGAATATTAACTAATTACATTGATAGGACAAATGAAAACCGTACAAAAAAGTTTAATTTTTAATTAGGAATCTACACGTTTTTTTTCAAATAAAATTTCTTTAAAAAAATTGTCTATGAGGACATATCCCTGTTATGCAGGGACGGGGGAAGAAAAGTCATGAGAGAAGTCAGTCAATACGAAGCTTTGAATGCACTTTTCATGATCTCTGTCATTCGTTCTTATTATTATTCCCTTACCTGTTCATGACTAATTCCATCATAAACAAAGTTTTAAAAGTTAATTTATTCATTTTTTGCACTTCTCTCCACTTTTTCCCAAAACGCAGTGAACACCTTTCAGTCATATTTGATCAAGCAGTTACTGTACAACCAAGCAAAAACAGAGAAGAGAAAACAGTTGATTGTTGGGAGAATGATATTCTGACGAAAAAGTACTTGGCATGACACGTATGCAAATATCATTTCCTTTTTATTTATTATGCATATTATTTATCCTAATCTGATTCTACTAGACATTAGCTAGACAATAAATGTTATTAATTAGCTACTGGTGAAATATAAAGGGTGGGGTGGGGTAGAAGAGAGTTGTTGTTACTCAGAATAATCGAATGCAAAAAAGATAATTGTCACTGATAGAAATTGTATTCGCGCAAAATCTATTTTGCATAGACATAGTATTGACGACAGTAATGAGTGCAGAACTATTAGACAATCACCGCGTCGTACGATTTCAGATGATTGACAAAAGTTATCAAACAGTAAAAAGCAGTATTACAGTAACGGTGACAATAAGATTGATGAGAATAACAAAATTTTAGTAGGAACAGCAACAACAACAACAACAACTATAGTAATGCAATTTGTCCATGTACATTTTATGCCACTTCATAATATAGTGAACAAAAGTGGGGCAAAGTAAAGGTAATCCAGTGAACAGGTAGATAGACTCATGTGTACAACTTCACTGTCATATTGTGACAAGAGAAGGCAAGACACGGAAGTTAAGATATCTTTTACACTAATCAAACCGCTGTTTATAAATCTACAGTTTATATTCGTTAACCAATCACTGAGCGCGTGATTTTGGTTTACATTAAACGACATGAAATATAATGTTCAAATATACATGGTATTCTCTTGCTAAGGCAGTATTGAACTGTGAGAATAATATTCTGACTCTAGCAACAAACGGAATGTTCAGATAGGTGCTTCTTATTTATTTATTTTGATTATAGCTTGATTCCACACAGTATCTTTGGTACAAGTATGGAATTTTGAGCATGTGTTCTTGGTCGACCAGTGATATTAGGTGTGTGTCGGCAGGGGATCAAACTCCGGATCGTGTGGATGGTCGATGAGAGTCTCAACCGCTGTGCCACCGCTAATGCCCTATTGAACTGTGGGAATATGTGAGAATAATATTCCGTTGGAACGTATTATCTGTATCACACCACCACAATATAACTGAACATGTTTGTATATATATGCGGATAAACTACCACTACTTAGATTGAAATATAATAGGGAATCGAACACTTGACTAAAACTGATGTAGTAGTATAGTAACTAAAGGATGATGGCAAACTATTAGTCAAGTTTATAGTCGAGTCACTAAGGTATACTATATTTTTGTCTTGGATACAAAACCACTAAACAATGTAGTAATAACATCTTTGACGTCATAAATATGTGACTCTGATTAAAATTCCCATGAGAATAAGCAGTTCCCCTGCATTTATGAATCCCAACAAAAGAGAATAGGAGAATGCATAAGCTTTTAATTAGGGAATGATTCTCAACGTGAAAGCTACCAAATAACCTAAGAAAAAATATTACACTGATAAAGACTTGAAATATGAAGGAACCAAGTTCATTTATCGATCAGGAGTTATTTCCACGTGGAACTGAAACTGTGGATAGGAGTATTTCCTACCCCGAATATTTTCGTTTCATAGGTGACAGATACCGTAAGTGTGAGACGTAACAGATGATATGCATGGGATACATGAGCACTGTATTTCAGTGAACGTATACAAGTTTGTGCAATAAACCTGTAATTCCAATGGATATACAGCATTAATTTCAGGCCCCTTGCTACTTACTACTGTTACAAATACTAACTGAAAATCAACTGAGTACCTATAGACCAATAAAGTACAACTTCATGTATCTAGCAAACCGCAGCATCCGATTAACTTTTATGACTTACACTGATGTTAGCACATAAAACATCTTTTCACTGAATTGTCTAGGGATAAATAAAATGTTTTATGTAAGATAAAAAATGAAGAGCATATATATAAACTTCAACGTACACTTGAATGCGGCTGATCCACTTAAAAAATGACGATAAACATAAAGACAAATGTCTGATTGTAATGACTCAGGAAAGCTATACTGAACCATTGTCATATCTATGCCATTAGTATGCTCCCATACTTGAGTAGAATATTCTTCTAATCGTTGACGTAATGGACTTGGTATTTGATGAAAACGTATGAATTCTTTAATACGTAACATTTGTGCATGATAACGTGCTGTTCCACTGTACAATCGTTGAATCAGTGCACCAACATTACCAAATATACTTGCATACATTAGGGCTAAAAATCAACAGGTAAAGAGAAAAGAAACAAAAAGAATGAAATGCTTAGACATTGGTAGACAAGGCCTCATAAAATCCAAAGTTAACTCGGGACCGGTTACATCACTATGCAGGTTGAAAGTTCTTCAACTTCACACCAATTATTAAATTATGGAACAAGTTGTAAATCTGTTGGCGTCATAAATTACACGTGCACAGTACCTTATTTCAACTTTTGAATATCTCAGCTATAGTATGATTTGTTTTTTATTCTACGTTCAAACTAGTTCCTATCTTTTAATATTTTTTAAATGGTTATGCTTATCCTTTGTATTTCGTTGCCTATTGGTTTGATATAAAACGACTTAGTTTAGTGGGCATTCATTGGTTTCAGCTTATCAGTTTTTAGAGTAGCTATTAGTTTGAGAAGGAGAGAGAAAAATCGCTTAGTAACGTTTATAATATTGACAATGACACCTAGTGAAAAAGCACCCTATAACAGTCAGCACCATAACGACTAGCTGATGCTACCAGCTGTACATGCAGTAAGGCTGTTGCTAACAGACAATGTTCTCGCTTCTTAGAACAAAATTTGCAGATATCCATAAACAGTCTGCAAAGGCGATGACAATAAACACTTTTACTAGAGATTTTATTACTGTTTAATATCAGTGTTTACTATTCTATTCAACTGTAATTAGGCACATCATACTTCAGTCAATATAAACGTGGACTGTCCTGAAAAAGAAAACTATGCTGGTGTATACAATTTAAGCTGTTGTACTGACGGGAGGCGGCTAAAATTGTAATCAATATTTCGAGTCAATGGTTGCAGAGCTGATCATGGGGATATGATAACCCCATTAAATGGACGACCTTGCAACTAACTGTACACCTTTCTCACCTCATTGTCTAACCTTTAGCCAATCGCCAACCGATCAGAACAATTCATTTTCCACTAACCTAGCCAAATTCTAACGCAGTTAGGATTGTATAAACGCGATGTGTTTTTCCCTGATAAAAGTCCATATCCTAACAGTCACGGGCCAATCTTGGTCTTTTGATTTATAAATGGCTCAGTGAATCAGAAAGTACTAAAGACGAATGGGTGTGTCTAGCATTCAGCTGAGCTGTCTATCGCGTTCAGACATATCATACCCACGTATAAACCCCCTCGGTCCTATCAATTTTACTTCCCCAACCTCAGAGTTTGACTGTTTCTTCCTTGAAAGCATCCGATCATACCAAGCAATTAAATTGTACTAATTAACAGTGGAATTTTCGTTTATTTAGTTTTTTCTGTTTTTTTAAGTGTGCCCCCATAGCTCAGTGGTTAGAGCACTGGTCTAGTAAACCAAGGGTCGAGAGTTCAATTTGTGCGTCGGTGGCACAGCGGTTAGGACGCTCGCCAACCATGCACACGGTCCGGGGTTCGATCCTCGGCCACAGACGCACTCCCTTACCTCACAAATCAAGCAATAAAACTGGTAAAGAGGGAAGGTTGGGCATGAGGCTAACAACTCCATCCTGTAAAAATAAACACCACTGCTACAGGAACTTCAAGTCTCTAGCTTGAAGTCCTATGTTCCATTGGGAACGCGAAGCGATAAAAAATACCACATCACAGGAGAATTGCATGATATTTATACTACTGATTAACTATTTTGAGTAGTTAGTGGTGGTACAGTTCAAAATCGTTCACAATGATGCAGATGCATTTACTCCTTGTGACCTCGCGTGCCCATTAACCCCCTCATGTTAATGTTCTTTCTCCCGAACGTTTCTGCTTATCATAGTTCTTTTGAATCTATTTTTCTCTCTACCTTTGTGTACCATATTGAGTATGTCAGCTTGAAATGCTGCACCACTGTGCAAAAGTTCAATGTTGAAGATTAGTCCGTCATGAATAACTGGATAAAATTCGCATGAACTAGTAGTGCTTGCTGGCCACACCAAAGTCATCTAAACACTGGACGGCAGTTCCGCTCGTTTTGGGGTCGTGATTTGCAGTTCACTCAGATCGAGGTGTAATTTCACCAGTCTCCTTTGTAAACTGAAATTATTCAGGTCAGCTTGATACCATAACTGGTAATCAAGAAACCAAGCGTAAATTTCTGACACTATAAACTTACTACTGATTAATTGAGATGAGTAGTTGTATACCATTCACATCAACTAGCAGTGCTTGTTGGCAAAGCCATAGTCCGGTGGTGTTTGGATCACTTCGATCTGATTGGCTAGCCAGTGCTCCTAGTTGATGCGATCGGTATACAACTACTCCCAATCAATCACAAGTAAGTATGTAGTGTCACTCAGAAATTTCAGGCAACCAGCAGCATAATCATCATACGACAAATATTGTTTCAAGTAGTACGAGTCTTTTTCGAATAAAATAAAAATTACGCCGTATCACCTAAGGGCTAACGCACACGAGAGAGAAAAAAACACACAAAGAAAACACTTATTGTGTAAATAGCAAGCTTTCACACACAAACATACATCACAACTTTAAGGGATACAAATGGAAGAAAAACTATTTTAAGGAAAGGTCAAATAAGGCGAAAGAAATGACTGATCGTATCCATGTGTGTTTAGACGCACACACACACACACCTTAACAAGTAAACATCATTATCATCCTTAATTGACAGAGAACACTGAATAGAATCAATCAACCTACCAATCAATCAATATATTTTTTGAAAATAAACAAATAAATAAGAAAAAGACATGTAAGGCTTTAAACCAATAACTGATGTAAGGAGAAAAGCCAAAGTAAAAGGTAGGCTGAAATGTTGGCAGTGGACTGTGGAAAGACAACAGTCACAACACGAAACTTACATCCAACTAGCATAACAACGATGGAGAAAATTTTCTCAGCATTTGTATTCGGACTAACATTTCCAAAACCGATAGATGTAAGACTAGAAAATGTGAAATACAGTGCTGTGATATATTTGGTTTTCAAATCCGGACCTGAATTCGGTTGATCAGTATAATATTGTTCTGTATGTATAGCAAGTGTGTCTAACCAACCAATTTTCGGTTCCCTATACAAATGCTCTGCATGACCAATGGCATACCTATAAAAAAGGAAACAAGAGGAAATATGTAGAAGTGCTTTTTTTAAAAAGGAAAAAAACAACTAGTTCTCTTAAACGCTTTGTTTTTGAACCGATTTACTGGGATTTTAATGGGACTAGTGAAGTTCACCAGGTAGGAATTAGAACGATTGACATTAGTTGATATAAGTTGGGATATATAAGCCATAAAATTTTGAATCCAGTGACTGGCTGAAAATCTACTTTTTCCGGATGTCGATGCTACTATTGAATAAGAGAATGTAAGAAGTCATTGGTGCGAACTGATAAAGTGAAACTTCTTTCAAATTGTTCTCGTTTTTCAATGGTGTTTTAACTGATATCGGCTCATTTATTACGAACTACTCTGGAAAAGTGTTTAGTAGCCTAATTTATAGCAGATAGGTTAGTTTATTCAGCAGAAACTCCAGTGTTTATGAACTGTCTTAATAGAAGTATGTGCTGACAGTAATTCGTCCTGTGAAACGAGGTGACAGAATTTAAAAATTACCGGAGTTTCACCGCCAAATAGCATTCATTATTATAACTTTAAGTGATACAAATAAGATAGATGTTTATACCATTGATAAAAGCATACTTTGACAGTGTCACTATGTGAGAGCCCATTACAAAAGATAATTCAAAATCTCCACCAAACAGATTCACAGGTACGATTAATTCACATAAAATAAGCAGCCTTTCATATTCCTGAAAAATTGTGCTGCATCAGTGTGTTGCATAGCATTACTATTTGTTTACAATAAACTATTTGTTAAACAGAATTCAATCAGTGAAACAGAAAAGAACAATATTTTTGTTAATTGTTTAGCAAACATAAATCTTTGGCTCGTGGGATTTGCCGCTTGACCTTCAGTTAGAGGGTCATGTGTTCAGTCGTCTTTTACTTAACAGGTTAAACGAAGTCAAGCGCAGGTACATAAGTGTAAATTCACACTCATTTATTTTAAATGGTCTTCAAAATAAAACAATGCTAAACACAGTAAAACATAAAAGTCACACCCACTTACCAAATACAAGCCAACCAATGGGCTATTAAAGCAAATAAGGCTGTTAATAATATCAAAATTGAAGCACCATACTCTGAATATCTATCCAATTTTCGAACAATACCGACTAGACGCAGAAGACGAGCTGATTTTAAAAGGCCAGTTAGTGCAGTAGGCTAGAGGAATTTAAAGAAGAAAAAAACGAAAACACTAGGAAGAGCAAATCACAATTTACAAGGATGTTTAGCAGACGCCTTCTCCTAGATTTTACTGGGTTTTTTTAGCGAAAGTAACGGAAAACGTCAACCTATTAAATGACAAACAGTGTTGAGTTGCTTATTTGCAATTATGAAGAAGGAATAAGGTTACGGTCAGTAACCACCATAGTTAACACGGTCGAGTTGAATCTACCACTCAACAGCTCATTATTTCTTCTATAAGCTACTCGAAAAGTGAGTTGCTGATGAAGCAAGGATCGACCTACTTAAGATGTAATATTCACTGATATGTAGTCTTTCCAATCACTGAAACATTCCATATCCCATCACCATACGACTCGCAGCACCAACTACTTTTGTTATCCTTAATGCATTTTTCTTAGTTTTATAGTATTTTGGAGCTCACGGTGACATTTACGTCATAACTCCTGTTTGGTTTTACACCTTTTATTTTCATGTGCTAACACAAAGCATGGAATCATACATGGTGATATTACATCTTGTATTAATAATGAATGACTTTCTAATTCTTTTCATTCCTTCAAGCTCCCAGTGGAAGACAGGGTTCACAAGCTAGAGACTTAAAGTTTCTGTAGCAGTGGTGTTTATTTTTACAGGATGGAGTTGTTAGCCTCATGCCCAATCTTTCCTCTTTACCAACTTTATTACTGGCTTAGCGAGGTGAAGGAGTGCGTCGTCCAGGGATCGAAACCCGGGACACATGCATGGTCGGCGAGTATTCTGCCGCTCTGCCATCGACACACAACTTTCTAATTAGTAGGATTATTAGCTTATTTTCTGGATTAGTGCTGATACAAAAGCACAAAACTAGCTCAGATGTTTTCGTTTTGCCTTCAGTATTCTTCTACCGCTTAAGAGCACAGGTTTAATACTAGAGCATAACCGAAACACAAATAAATTTAAGCAGTATCTCTCTTTTATCAAAATACTCATTAAAAATTTAAGACATACACACACATACACACACACACGATATTTTTTGTTCACAGCTATATTCGGATGTGTGATTACAAAAGAAGGACGACATTTAGTCTTTTTGGCAGAAAATGGTTCTAAAACGCAGCAGGAGATTTCCACTTCAGAGTTACAGAGGAGTTTTTAAAATATAAAATACTGTAGAGAAATCAATATACTAGTTAAAAAGCAATGTCTTAATAGATATAAAGGTTAGCGGCTAAAGTGAAGGAGACAATGAAACTATGAAACGAATGGCCAAGGTAAGAGTAAACAGCAGTAGACTTATTTCTTTTCACACTACTGATAGTATACATACGAATGCAGACAAAGATGGTGAAGATGAAACAAAATTTGACACAACCGATGGATAAATAATGTGGAGGTCATTACCATATAAACTGACGACAGTTGTTGTACTATAATCTTTTAGTAGGAGTAGTAATGGCACTGTTATAGAAAGATAACCTGTTCAGAAATTTCAGATGTTCAGGCTAAAGTATCTGCATATTCTTTTCTTTGAACAGCAAAAATGCCTACTTCCCATATTCATCAACAAAATAAAGCAGATATGAGTTAAGTTCAGAAACGTTTTTAACAAAATTACTGTTTAACACTAAAAACCAGTTGCAAAGGGGATAGAGAGTAACATTGAAAATTAACTGATACAGAAGTAATATTTTCACATAAAAAAGTTGATCAATTAATTAATCCACAAATTTTAATTAAGCCATTGCCCTGACATTCTGTTTTCATTAGAGAGAACTTCAGTCTAGTCGAATTGCAAAAGGTAAGAAAAACACTTAAAACAAACATAAATATCGGCGAAGTGGAACATCACTGAAAAACAGTAAACAAGGGATTTTTTCGATTATCAATTTCCGACATTTGATGAGGCTTATTATTGCTATAATGGGTTCATTTTTTTCGAAGACTTATACTGTTTATATATATGTATGTATGTATATATAATTTTTTTATTACAGCTTGGTTCCACACAGTATTTTTGCTACAAGTATGGAATTTTCAGCATGTGATATCGGTAGCACAAATTTTGCAGGCCGATTAGTGGTCAGGTGTGCGCCAGCAGGGGTTCGAACCCCGGACCATGTGCACAGCCGGTGAGAGTTCTAACTACTGTGCCACCGATGCAAGGTGTGCAGGTGCACCCATGTGGTGAGTTGCCACCACACGAAAAATAAGTGGAACTGAATGCCCCTATCATAAAGACGATCTGCACACATTTGGACATCAAAGCATTTATTGGGAAAATGGGTAAAGGGGAAAAGGAACTAAGATAGCAGAAGATAAGTTAAGTAATGATGAAGTTACCTTAACCCAGAGATGAAACCTTTCGAAACAAATAAATAGTAAATCTTGGTTGAAACCCCATCAAAATAAGCCCATCCTGGACTAAACATCTAGTTTGCTGTAATGCTGCAGACGAATTATGTACTTTAGGGATACATATTGTTTTATTCTTCCATTTTTACACAAATATTTACCGTGTCATTCGAATTGACAAGGGTTAATTTACTCACGAGAAATTCCTTTGACGGTTTGAAGTATTTAGGTGTTTAGTGGATTAGTCACATTAATAGGACACAACTTAGGCAGGTAAGGCAAATACGTCAATCAGTAGTCTTAGGTTTGCAGAACTAGAAATGTCTGGGTGACCTGTTACAATATCATCTTTCATCTTACGTAATGGTGTTTATGGGAACGTAATTTTTCGGGATGAGATGCTACACATATTCCAAAGTCAATTGCTTTTTACATGTGTTGTAAAAACACCAGTGGACATAAATAGTATGTTCAGTGATTTGATTACACTTGATATTTAACGAATTTACTGTGGAGCTAATTTAGCTTCTATGAAGTAGATACGTTCTTTGGTCTTTTTTCCTTTGGACTTAGATTATACATTATCCAAGAAGGTCTGCTCTGGATCGGTACTAGCCAATAAGTATACAAAACAGTTGGTACTAGTCTTTACGTTCTTTGCATACCAAGTTGATTTCATCTTTATTGAGATTGAGTCTATCTAAAACAAAAAAATGATAGCATTGTCGATAAAAATAGGCGGTCACTTATTTTTACAATGATTAATAAATGTATGAACAGACTGTTTGAATATCATTTGTATTTTTCTCTTCCCTACTCCCACCTCTCTTATTTTTCCTCGAATTTCACCTGATAAAACTTTGTTGTGGGTGAAAACGCCCAAAAGAAGCCTCAGTTTGCTTTTTTAGAGAGAGAGAGAGAAGTTAATTAGATTATAAGAGCCTAGGTACATTCTTCCTAGACTCGCTATCCTTTGGAATACACACATCTACAGAAAAATATATTAGTTGACACAAAACTCAAATGACCTTCATAAGATGAAAACAAGTAATAGTAAGAAAGTATATACAGAGTGGAAATTTACTCCTAAAAGTCTTTTTATTTGCCACCTAGTGATGAAAGTTCAAGAGACGGGGAAAGTTGTAGTTACACACAACTTAGTTGCTATAGTGAAATAATGGGAGATGCGTCAGGTGAATATGAACATCCACCAGCTTACATGACTTGCTTACAATCAAACTGTATTTGTGAGAAAATTAGAAGTATGCAATACAGTAAAAGTGATCTTAAACTTAACAGGCATAAAGAATCATGGGTTTCATTGGTTTCGGCTGTCGATTTATATTTCTTTTCAAGAATTATTGTTTTTATAAAGATAAACCTGACTATTTTTTATTTTCAATGTAACATTTTACAACAGTATGTGTGGTTCAGGGATCTATGAGATATGACTGTACTGTATTTACTTATTCGAATAGTTGTATATTATGCAAATGCATTAGTAGGTGACATAAAAATATCAAGTAGATTGTGAGAAGACCGTCATTTCAAGTTATCATGAAATTACAAAAATAGGTAATAAAAACGACTGATACTAAAATAAGAACATTGAAAAGATGATAAATTCAGAAAACGATTATTTCAAGGAATACATTTGAGCCACTGTAATCAATACTGAATAGTGTCGATGAGGACTTCCAATTCATTACTCTAAGCATTTCAGAGACACCTAAACAACATAAATAGACTGGCATTATTTCTTTGTCTAATCATTCATTTTTCTTGAATTCATCAAGTAATTTGATGTACTTAGGGACTTGAGTATTTTCCTTTTTTTTCCTCTAAGCGAACTAAAATCTAATTATTTATGTAATAAATTGTTTTGAGGACGGGTGTACACTGTCGGTAGTCATTATGTAATTTCTTAATATCTTCAGGAACCAATTTTGAGTTGTTGTATCAGTTATGTTATCGCCACCACCACCTATAACTAAATAATAAACTAGCATATGTTTTTTGGTAGATGTCAATACGATTCTACAGCCTTTGAAGATGACTTTGTCAATAGGAAATTTACTTTGTTGAATTGTCTTTTAATTTCTCATAATTCGATGTGTACCTGTCTCTCTTTATGTTTGATCTGTTTTAGTCTTTTCTGACAGAATGTTACACGAAGCACACACTCTTTACTTGTTATTCGTAGATGCTAGAGCCGTATAATATTTAGTGAAGATTCAATAATAGATCAATTAACTTGATATAAAAACAAAGTAATGCAGCACTATTTAATAATAACGTTTTGAATAGGATATTTCACTCACAATCATATCGAAATACTCACATAACTTCCTGATTTTTCTAACATTTATTATTTCGCACTCCCTGATTTTGTTAATCACAATGCTTTTATATTTTGCTGATATTAGGGGGTTAACACTAATTTAATAGGACTGATACTCTTTGCCGAATAGTTAAAGACGATCACAAAAGGTGACAACCTTAAATTATTACTAAATGAACATTTCTACCTCTTCGTAACCAAGCATCCTCTTGAACAAAACTCGCATTTAAAGAACATTATACCTAGCTTTACAAAAGCAAATGAATTGATGAACGCACATAAAATTGGTCAACTGCAGGGATCTTGTCTTTTAGGTTATTGAACAGTAATGGTTGACTGGAAACGCTATTTGCAGCGGTGCTACTGCGAATGGCCTTTTCAGAGACATTGAGATCCTCCTTTGAACGGTGTCAGCAGCTACGTCACCACCTTTGAATTTAAGGTTAATACGCATCATTTTCTTGGTTACAGATGTTAAATCACATTTCACAGATTTTGACTATGTTCTTGTCTATAAAACATGGTAGAAATTCATTTTCTATTAGAATTTTTTTCCTCCATAACGTCACAACTACACATACGCTGAATGCAATTGGCAAGTCACTGGATTAGGTTTCGTTTTCGACCAATGGGTATTCACAAACGGATATTTGTCAGTTGACCATTCCATGAAATCTTTCTATAAACCGATCTCCTCAGAGTTTCATCATGAAATATATTTGATACAGTACATAGTATTATCTATTCCTTTTGGAAATTTGAACCTGAATCACTCAGTATTAAGGCTAGAGGCCTTCACATTTAGCTACATAGTTATACTTCTCACTAAACGTGTACACAGGTTATGCCGTCCCGAGATGGTGTTCTGTACAACTCAACTTTAAACCCACTGAGGAAAGAATTATAACAAGTTAGTTTTATATTTTGAATTAGCCCTTAACACGAGATCAGAATACTGAAACTAGTTTGCTCTGCTCAGTTATATAATTCAGCTACACACAATCAACTTGGTGAGGTTGATCTGATCCCATCACCAAACGATCGTTTTGAAATGATGAAATAACTACTCTTGTTTCCCATATCTGAGTCTATATGTTTCGTCATCAATTAGCAGATAATTACAGGATTACTGAAGTCACAAGCACAAAAAGTCTACTCCCAACAATTTCACTTCACATAAATTCAATGGACAAGTTGATGACTGTTCAAATTGATTTCCAGTTTATGTTGCAATGTTTAAAATCTAAATCATGGTGCAGCAGCAGAACACAACAGTATTTAGTAGTGGAATCATTTATTTGATATTAAATGATAAACAAGTTATGGAGCGTACCAACTAGTTAAGATAAAAAAATTTAATTCAAAATGAATTAGAGAAACTTTCATCCTGAAAAAATAACCTGCAATAAACAAGTTAGATTAACCCTCATTTGGAGATGAGTTATAAGCGACAACTATTAGCTGGTGTTATTGATATAAGTATAAAACTTGGGCACTGTGACCGAGTATAACTCCATTATGGATAAGATTTTGTTTTGATAAATCACACAGTGTTAGCTGGTGTCTCCAATCAATCAAACAACCACACATTTATGAAAACAAAACATGTAGATCAGCGAAGAGTCTCTTTTCGGCGAACAAACGCCTCCTTCAAAGTAATCTACAGAGTCAAAAATAACCTATCCAAGGCAATACGGTTTCACCTTCTTTGTATCGCTGAAGCTCTTGTCATTCACATAGAAAAACCGGAGCTGTGCATACAAAAGAGGATTACTCAACCACTTCTACTGTCTTGGTAACAACTTTTTTGATTTGATTTTTTTTTGATTACTTAATTTTGTTTCTTTGCCTGCTCTTTAATTGCTTATAATTCTTGTATTCATTTGGAACTCTTACGTAATTTCGTATTATCTGCTTTGTTTCTATGTGCATCTTGAGTAAAACTCACTCATCAAACTATTCATTTTATTACATAACTTCTTTTAACAACTGTTTGTGACAACTCATCATCTTTGTTACTACCCTAATTTCAATAACACCTAATTTTCTTGACTGATTTTGTATTACGTAACTCTAATTACTAATCTTCACCTGTTTAGTTAAAATAACTATAACCAATTGTATTTTTGTTTGACAAACTTATTGTACACATACATACAAAATAACACATATATATTTGCGATTTTACAGCTAAGAAAATGAATTCGCCGAAAAGACTCTTCGCTGATCTACGTGTTTTGTTTTCATTAATGCCTGGATGAGGATTATACCGGAATCACACATTTATACAGTTGTATATCATTCATTTGAAGAAGTCAGTCATTGAAAATTAGCCGATGTCTTGTTATGTTAACCGACTTGTTTTAAAGACTGCCCCATTTCGAAATGATCAATGATAACTGCTAAGCACTGAAGACTTTACACCGAACAGATAGATTGCGATTATAGCCGACACAACTGATTTTGATTCACATAGAACTAATCTATCAACTTTAATTGGTATTCCTAATTGGAGACAAAAATATTTGTTTCACAGTTTATTTCAAAAATCACTAAAGCCATAATGTAGTCTACAGGTGGATTTTAAAAAAAACATCTAGGTAACTGAGATAGAGAGGAGGAGACATACACACAAAGGGAAAAAAGCTTGTTGGTAAAAATTGCCTTTTACTTACTTGATCTCCAGATGAACGATAAAACAACAGATCGAATGGGATAGCTGCTACCAGATCAATTATAAACCAGCCTTTGATATAATGAGCAGCGATACGCTTCGGGTGTGAAACAACTTCATCATTTTTATTCACATAGGTAGTACGAAAATTAATCAGAATGTCAATTATGAACATGACATCGACTAGAATGTCAACAGTTGACAATAATTTTGACGCACCCTGAGAAGTTGTAGTCGAAGACGATGACGACTGGACAGAATGAATGTTTAATGTTGAATTATTAATAGTCGACGATTTATTTCGTAGATAATTAGTACCAATAACGTTTGCAGAGGAGGTATTTCCTGACTGCATAGATGAATTACATGTAGTAAGAGGGATACAAAACAAAACAGGTTATAATTTATAAACATAGAAACAAAATGTACAAATTAACTATCTGTAGGTTGATTTATTTATTATAGGGAGCACTGATATACTATTATCGTTTACTATGTAACATTTAGAGCACAATTTATTGGCTTCATCAGGATATTCATAAGACTTTGAAATTCTGTTTCCAATGTTCAGCATTTTTTCCTTTTTATTTGTAGAACTTTCTAAAGACCAGGATGACTACTCAGTTATTTTTAATAGATAAAGTACGCATTGACTCCAGGGTCGAATACTGAGCAATAGCTATTCTCGTTTTATTTTTACTATGCTGGATTTTAAAATTACCACCATGATCTGTCCTAAAATATGACTACCTAACGATAAATAGATGAAAATCTCTGAAATGTTTCTGGTCTAAGTAGTATATTAGAATCTACTATTGCATTTAACTATCTATCCCACAAACTTTCTTTGCCATGATAACTATAAGATTTCATAGGGTTTGTAGTTGTAAAGTAGCCCCTAATATAAATCACATGATCAAAGCTATGTAGTTTGTTAATGACTGATCAAATTAAACTCGATGATTGTAATATTTGTTTTTAAATTACTTTTCATCACTTCAGCTGGAAAACCAAATAGTAACCTTCATCAGTGCATATGCACGAATGCTATCAGACTCCTAAACAGGCTCATAACTATTCATCTATTACATTGGTATCCAAAAGAGTATTCTCGAATTTCCCGCAAAATACGCAATACAAGACTATCATCACACAATGCCATGAGTAAGCATTTATTCCCACACTCTACAGATAATGACTTTCCATTAGAACTTTGAGTAGTTTACTAATTACCATGAGATTGTTATACAGTCGGAAAACTGTTAGGCAACCGCTTTCACTCTACAGTAGTTTTTATCAGTGATTTTATATCTACTGTGTCAATAAAGAAACGTGGAAGTACCCAAAATACTGTTACCAATCAATAAATTGGCAAACTTAGTTGGTAAGTTTGTGAAAAATAAGAGGAAAAAACACAAACAAGGACTCGACTGAACTATCAGCGGCGAACTTTGCACAAAAGGGGATCAGTTCAAGTTGCGATACTTCAAAACAGTGAATTTAAAATTAAGGGAAAAGAACAGAGTGACTTAATAATGAATGAAGACGCAAATCAGAAAGGACAATTAGATAAGCATTACTGAGGATATTCAGAACCATGATAATAAAGAAAGGAAATATATCAATGGTACTAAAAACTGCTTCAAGCCATGTCACCAACAGTTTCCAAACACTAATTCCTACCTTTCCAAATAACCAGAGGTGGTCTTTACCTCTCCAACAGTCAAAGGCTTCATGCTAATTTCTGGTTTGACCACATCTAATTACTCTTACAATAAAATTCTATTTCAGTTAACACTGCTCGATGCGGAAGGAATCCCATATTCCAGTCGTCCCACTGGACATAACTTCACAATCTTATTGATAGACTTCCCCCCTTAACTAGAATTCCACATTTAACCTCATTATTACTCGTCAACACGCTACATGGATCAAATTCCTATCCTTAAGGATAGGAAATTGATTAAATTGTGTACACCGGTATAATTCCTTGTTTCATCTGTTTGCATGCAAATTTATTACTTCAGATGGGGCTAATCTGCCCAGAAAAGATTTCGCATATACCATGCTATGATTCATACGTATGAATGAGAGCTGATGAGACTGCTTGCTCATTTGTCCAGGTTGAGTTAGGTGGAGAAGTATTCCAACTTAGCACCTGCTGTCTAGAATTTGAGTGCATAAGCTGATAAGTCTCATGTTCACATTGTTAATTTGAAACAACAGTAAGTCAGACCCATAACCCCACAATTATTATCTTAGTGAGTTGCTGAACCAAAGCATGTATGTATATTGACTAGAAGTTGACGACAGACGACCATAAACATGCTACCAATGAATTTAAAGCTGAGACTTATTATTTTGGGTAGCACTTGACTTTTCATCACTATAATGTGACATTGATTTCCACTCAACCTACCAATGTTCCAAAGTGTAGTGAACAAACATGCACTTCAATTAACGTATTCAGCTTAACACAACAACTTTATTGAAGACAAAACAACCTAACCGACAAATTTTGCAAACGGAAGACAAATTGTAAAATTAATTAAACTAAGTAGAGACTTAGAGGAGTAGTTGGTAGTAGGGTGAAGTACTTGCAGGTGATGGTAAAAATTCAAAGTAAGACCAGTAACAAGTACGAAACTATAAAGTGGAAAAATTCTAGTTGATTATTATACGCTAATTTAACAGTTCTGCAAATATTTCTTTTTCAACGTTTATCAAAAGCACAGACTTAAAGAAAGTCTTTTTCATCAAAATAATTATAACAGTTGTTCATTTCCTGAAATAGACGGACGGATAGGCACATGATGGAACTGTAGGAGATTACAACATTTTTCAATAATAAAAAAACTAATACTAGTTACACCGAGTTACTTAGTTCAATCTATGATTATTTTTCCTGATAAAGATGCTGTTCTTTCTAATTATAGGCTTCTTTCGCAAGTGTCCGAAATTTCATTTAACTATATTTTAAACATAAATTACTACAAATCACTGAATGCAAATTATTAAATTAAGGATAGGGCCAGTCAATAATCACCGAATTGGATGAAAACACCACTAGTCCACTGAGCTGGACTGAAGCGAATTTTTACGTAGAACCATACATAAAATTGCAGCAGTTTGAGTTTTCCCATTTCGAAAAGCGTACATAAAGGTAGAGAGCAGAACTTTAATTTAATTACACTAGACTCAAATGAACGGGAAAAAGAACCACTAGATGAAAACAATAAAGACTTAATTAACTTGAGAGGTCACAAAGAGTGACAACATTTGCACCAATGACAACGATTTCGAGTCAGGTCACCGACAGTTGCCAGTCATTTATTCTTAGCGTCTAAAGAACTCCTTACGTCGCTCAAGCATACAGCCAAAGACTACATGGGTTGATGCCTTTTTCGACTTAACTAAAACTACTTTTCAAAAATAATTCTATATTGGTCAATACTTCTCATTGAGGATGGAGATGACTTAGTATGCTTAACACATGCCCTGCCCATCTTATGTCATTTCACAATCTCATCGATTTCACTTGACTCCCCTATTAGTCTATGTCTAACTTCATTATTACTAATACTATTAGTCCTTCCAACACCAGAGATTAAGTATAAACACTAATAATTAGAAACCGTTAGTCTCTTTATTTCTTTTGCTTTCCACAGCCACACCCCACAGCCATAAGTTACGGAGGAGCGGAGAGATGTAAAGTAAAAACGTGCTTTGTTGGATAGCCAGATATCACGCCGGTATCAAAGGTATTACCAGTTGGCGAATGTCAAACGAGTCTTTGTATCCATTCTGAGATTTTGTCAGTAATCAGTCTATTAGGGCTGATGCTAGTCCCTAAGTAAGCGAAGTAGACAACACGCTCAAACATACTAGTCAGTTTCTTACAAGTAAAAAACACATGATTTAAACCCAAATAAACTAGCAACGGAACAGTCTACATCCCGGCCTGAAAAAATTTAGGTTGTTCAAATGAATTCAAGGCAGGAATTCGCAAGCTTATGTGATTGTGTCGCACCTTTGGGCTACTAGTGTAACAACAGAACACAAAAGTATTTGGTAGCGGAATCGTTTATTTGATGTACATATATAGCGAAATACATATACTTTACATCAAAATCACCATTTGCACATGTTCACCTTATTGTGTTTCATTTTTGTCTTTTTTGTTGTTTCAAAAGGATCTTTCATTTGTCTCTACTATTCCATATTCTTGAGAAAGACGTCAAACACAACATAATGCTTAAAAAGTAAGCGTGTATTTGGAAATGATTGAGGTCACCACTCATTGAGTGTTGTCATCCTGAAACACCGGTTTCGATGGCTTGGACATGTACTACGAATGTCATCCCGAAGGCTGCCGTAACAGTCGCTGTTCGCTAGTCCTGGGACTGGATGGAAAAAGTGGAGGGGTGGTCAGTCAATGAAGTGGTGCCGTAGGATGAAAGACATTTGCGTTAGGTTAGCATCAGTTGGGGTTCCACTGATAGTGTCTCAAAATGTTATCAGATATAGCCAAAAATGGCAATAATTTGCGAACATTCTTTCTTTCCTTTCTGAAAGTAACATGAAGTGATGAATATTGAGTGATCTTGACAAGTATACTAGTTTACTTTATGAATTTGTGGTGAGAGCTGTCTCCTAGCCAATTGGTTGACAGTAATTGAGGTCAAGGTTAAGATGGACAGGCGGATACAGTTAACATATAGATGAACTGACACAGCCACAAGATGTGCAAGGTTAACTGTGTGTGAGAAACAACCAATCAACAGACTGTATTTTCTACTAACATTAACCTACAATAATGTGCATCAAAATCTATAAATACGTGTTGATTTTCCGTAATAAACGTTCTGTTGCCTGACCCTTGTCTTCTGTTGTTACAAATTAATGACCTCCCTGATTTATTCTGTCCCTACTTTATATGCTGTTTTATTATTTTTGTGGCTCATCTCAGTGTCCAGATTTTACCAAGTTTGTTTTAAATAAAATAAAACTTACAAGGTTCTACCAGTAACACCTACCATACTAGCCCTAACTGATGCTTACATTTTGAACTGCAGAACTCTACTGCCAACTTCTAGCATCACTTTCAATAGCCAGTTATACGATACTTCATTGTCAGTATACACGAAATTGACTAAATTCATTGGTAGACAGAATTAATTAAATTAATGTATGTATCAAAGAATTCTACGAAACATTTACACTTGAATCTTCTTTTATATTTATATAAGTAAGAGGGAATTTACATCTGTAAGCTAATTTAATAAAATTACAGCTGTTTACTGGCAAACATTATCATAATTAAACTTTACATTTTCTATCTTAACTACCATTACTATTATTATTCTTGCTACTATTATCACAGTGAAAATGAATAGCGTCATTAACTGAGTATTAACAAAGAGAATGGGGGAGATACTGTGAGGTAGGCTCATGTTCGAAGAAAATTGATAGCGCATAGAATCAGTAATCACGCATGTAAAGTAAAAAGGTAGGAGCGTTTATAGTATATTTTTCAGCAGTGTACGCCTATACATATATATATATATATATATATATATATATATATATGGATATGCTAAAATCATAGTACAGTTGCGACGATCATTACGATGACGTACAAAAATCAGTGTAGTCTGTGCTGAAGACACAAAAAGGATAATTACTGGCAATTTAGCCAACAGAATACACAAATGCACAGCCAAATCTTACATGCACATTCGCTTCACATGTATTTGTTAAAAAAATAATAGTAGTAACCAATACTAATTAGTCAGTTGTGCATTCAGTTTTTGAGGTAATTTTTTTTCCAGTGAAAAAAGAAATCCAAAATCTTAAGGTAACTGATGAACAGCATGGTTTCATAAAAAGCTGCCATATATTTTGAATTAGTTGTCCAGACGTGGGCAGAACGCTTTAGTATGTGTCAAATTAACCCTGAGTTCCTGTGGTCATCATAAACGTCTTCTTAGAAAGAAATGCTTTACGTGAATCAATTACAAACATTAGGGCAAATAAATGATCAACAAAACCAGTTTCTAAAATAGATACTGGTCTTTCAGAAAATATGAACATCATCAGCATTTTTTAAAAATGTCACGAAGATGGTGAATAAAGCCAGCTGTTGTTTGGCTGAGAAGATTATTGTGTGTTGCCGCTCACTAGGCCTTCGACTGGAATTTAAATGGTTATTCATAAATGACATGTAGTAGTTGATGTGAAGAGGAAGTGAGGGCTTGTGGGCAGTTGTGCAGCCAGTTGAAAGTGATTTCAGAGAGCTGAGTGTAATCGAGATGTGCGGCTTAGGCAATATGTTCCACTCGGAGCCTAAGGAACCAGTACTACTACTGCTAATAGTAATACATTGCCGCAAGAATTTACTCAATGCCTGCGTAGTTTACTGGTAGAATTTCCGGTTTCTTCACTAACATCTAACGTGCTACACCCTGTTATTATAGCCCAGAGGTGAAGTGAAGTTATTAGGTTGATACAATCGCAAGGGCGATGACAACCATATGTACTTAACCACATCTTAACTCAAGACTATTCGCCTCACGATGAGTTAGTATAAATTTATTGGTGGTCAAAAACATAAAAATATGTTTATATTGATCACAAATTACAAAGTCGTTAACAGCATGCAGACGTACAAAGGAAAGAATGGCTTCATTACTTACGGAAATTAATTTTGCATACTTGTTTCCTGTATTCATGAGAAAAACTGTCGTATACGGAGTGAAAATGGCAGTGTAAATAATTAGTACCAAAATAATCCAATCCCAAACAGCTTTGAAAACACTGTAATGTTTTAAAGTAAATTTATGCATACGTGGAGACTGGAAACGATGCTCCACATGCAAATCTTCATCCATAGAGAGGAACTTTATATGTGAAAAAGGGACAAAGTATAATCAATGAATTTCGAATAAAACTCAATAAGTAATGTTTTAAACACCGTTACTTGTTATAATACAAATTATGTATCTTATAGCATCAGACTAGTTTAAAAACATGAATTTTATCCTTGGCATAAATACAAACTCAAATCTAATTTATATCCGGTGACAATAAGTGGATATACATACTTTATTAGGTGGAGTGAGTTAGAAATGGCTGAAGAACTACAGGACAAGCATATTAAAGTACCGCATCCTTACGATTTGCATTGTTTCGTACAACTGTTTGATAATATTCAGATATTGGATGGTTTCTTTCAATCACATAACTTATGATAGTAGAGCCTATTATATCTGGAAACTACGTTGAAAAGACATTCCCTGTGATCATTACCAAAATAATCAGTGAACGAGACCAGTCGGAGAAAATCACACTGGACTTTCATACTTCAACTACAATTTGAGACATTTTAACTAATAATAGTGATTAATTACTGTCGAATTCCCTTCCCTTACTTAATCCGTTTGCTCAAATCTTTCTTGATACGTGAGTGCTACAAACTATATCAGTCTCATTCAGGCTATGGATTAGTAGTAGACACCAGCATAAAGTCGGATTATCCCTCTTAGTGTTGCTTATCATTTCAACTAGCATCCTTGAGACTAAACCATAGATTCTTCCTCTTCCTATTCATATTAATTACTGGATATTTAATAAATTTTCTAACCAAGATGTGTAAGTTTCGGTTAATAGGTAGTAGGGGTCGATTTGTCATGTGAATTAGCAATTTATGATTACGTACAATTTTAATAATAAATTACTTATTAACCAATTACACTTTTCAAAAGTTAAACCGTAAATTTGCTTACGTGTACACACACGAGTAGAAGCAAACGTATCGAAGAATATCGGAAGCATATGATTAAAAGCTTACAATTAAAGCAGAAGTATGACTTTAAAACGACATGAAGTGTATTTCACATATCAAAGCACTTTGTAAAGGTCAGTGATCACTGGAAAAATAGTACTAACATACTTGAGCGAATTTTTCAGTAACAGATGACTTTGGAGGTTCTGCATGGCTACTCAATACCAACTGAAGAGCCTCAGACTCTTCACTGGCTGGATGCAAGTGGCGACTCCTTGTAGAACTGTGTATCATTTCAGGATTTTCGTCTTCATTGTGGCTTCTATACCAAGTAGCCGGCCTATGCTTTGATTTTTCAAGACGTTGAGGATTGCCTTGTCGACTTTCTGATAAATCCATCTTTGACTGAATCAATCCCCTAGGAGATACATCACTCTGATCCTTAGGTAGGAAGAGAGAAACTGGACGACACCCTTTCGACTGGACAGATACACATTCAGTAGTGCAATCTTCTATAAACTTGGTTTTCTCGTTTGCTGACAAAGTTTGGGGGCAAGCTAGTGGTTCTGTAGAACCGGAGTCTTTGTAAAATGAAAATGTAAACAAAAATAAAGTGAAATTGTCTGGGTACTTTTTATTTGTAACTTGCATAATTTCGCAAAATAGCGGTTTGCATTAAGTGGTCACTTTGAGTGAAACACATGTTAGCTACAAGATAACTTCATAATAATCGAGTTTTTATTCCTCATATTTTAAAAAATCAATCTAGTATATAATTACTGGCGTGACTACTCAGGCTGGAGTTTGTACAGCGTTCTGATCCCGTGGCCCAATATCACCACATAGCTTATGACTTCACACTATTCAAATGCAGTGTTGGTCACTTTATTATTACAGAAATTACGGAAGATATGCTCGTCTCTCTCACAAAGACGTTGCCCGATACCAAACTTGAAAGTAGTGGTAGACGAGTCTATTCGTTTTTACTGTTCTCTCCAATTACTGTGGCATTCTGTTAATAGTGTTTTTGGAGTCACCACCATCGTTTTTAGGGTACGCTCAGCTGAAAACTACCAACATTACCAAATAATATTATGTTCCTTGCTCCCACTTATAATTCTATCAAGTTATATTAAATACCGTTTATAAATGTCCATTTAAGTTAGGAAATCCTATAATATCGAGAAGAACAAATGAGGCTTCGCGAATTAATTAGCCTGGGAACAAGTATATAAATCAAGTGACTCGCTAATCTTCTTGCTCGTGAAACTTTGAACTCAAATCGGAGGTACATCAGAATAAAGACCGTCTATGTTTCTGCAAGTAACTAGGAAGACATTCAAGTGGCATATTTCAGCCACCTACACCGATACGGGTAATTGCATTTTTAAAGCAAGTCAGATAATCCATTAAAAACAAATGTTACAAAGTCGAAAGTGTGATTTATATATTTCTCATCAATGATCTAATGATTTGACTTCAAACAACGGTTTACAGTTTGCGTGCATAAGTTTGAGCAGCCAAATAGTATGTTACTAAGATTTGCAACTGTTTCCAGGTAAACTATGAAATCTCTGTAAACGAGTAGCAGTTAGTAGTTTGTTGAAGAGAAGTTCGGAAGCATAAAACCCCTGTGTGCTACAACGCTGTCATACTAAGCACACCCACTAAGATTATGTGGAATTTTTGTCTGATTGCAGTCATACGGTCTTCAATACATGGATGAACAGATAGAGAACATTTCTCAGAAATAGAATCAAAACTGATTTGTTGACAGCACTGAACAATGGAGCTAGATCCTTGAACAAACGCAAGACTACAGTATATATGCTATCAGTGCAAACTACAGTAGTTTGCATGCAGCCCTTAAAATTGTGCTATAGGTGGTTTTTCAGCATACGGAGATTTACATAATATGGTCTATACTGGCTAAGTATCGACAGAAAGTTATGAATCAAGGTCTGGTGGACCTTTGCATTACTGAATAGTGGTTAGCATAATAAAAACTCAGGTTAATTTTAATTACAGATTTACTCTCTATATCTTTGTACATAAAAGTTATTTTGTAACATAAGGAATGCGAATTATTCCGCAGTGTATAGTACAATAGTCATACGATTTTAAAACTCTGAAAAGACCCACCTCCAGCAATAGGATTTAGTTTTAAATCAGATGTATCACTTTTTCTATCTTTAAAGTGTCTTCTGAAATCCATAACAGGCTTAGACGACTCTGAAAATGTAAATACAATAATTATGAGTACTTGGAGCATTTGAACGACTGCCAGTCTTCGGCATATGATTAGGACTTCTGTTCACGCGGAACGACTTAAGCTGCCACCTTGTGTATAGACTCGGCCCTTAATAAAGCAGTCAGGTCAGTATAACACACTACTTTTGTTAATCTGAGATGTCTGCGCATCACTGACTTCCTCTCTGAAGAAAAGTAAATATAGGGGTAATCCACCAGTTTCATCCCGAACAGGCGTTACGACAATGCGGAAAGATATGACACAATCTAAAAGTAGCCAAATGTAGGAAATGAATTTACTGTCTCTAGAATACAGGTTCATGCATATTTCTGTCTCATTTGGTTGATTAAGAGATGCCAAAAGTGCTTCCATAGATCCAGGAGTGGTTTCCGGACCGTAAAACACGGACAAGGCGGAAGACTTGAACATAAGTTGGCCCTTTGTGTATCGAAGAAGATCACAGAGCCCATCGCTACAGTATATAATTGGTCTGGATGGCAAAGAGGCATTTGCTACGATGAAGTTTTCATCTTTTGGGTGAATAAGAAAAATAAAGTGAACTTACACTGAGAATCAAAGTTCCTGATAAGAGTGACGATGTAAGTGTTGTGTGGCGCAATATGACCTCTTTTAATCGGCATAGTTGCAAACCAATTAAGGTTTGAAACTACGACTTCAGGCTCTTAACCCGAACGTGTTCCGCGCCAAATCAGAATAGGCGCTTCATCTACAACCTTCAGAATTGCAGTGACAAAAGTATTCCAATTAGACTTGAAGAAAGAATAGTTTTGCACTTTCAGATAGAAATGTTTTGACGCATAATTGCTTTTTATGTCCCTTCTATGTCAGCATAGGAAACTCTGATACTTATGTTAATAGTCAGAAAGCCGTGCTAAAATGGGTTGCTTACTCATTCCATAGTCATTCTTCTGAATCTATGAAACTTACATTTTAATGTTTCATAATTTACTGGAAATCGTCTATTTGTATTTTGAAAATAATTTTAGTTAAATTTATACGGATTCGTGCATTATGAGGACGGGAAATTAATGATTATGCTTTTTAACGGAACAAATCTGTAAATCTGGTGGACTACAAAGGTTAGTGTTTTCCCAAGCTAAAGCCTTTTTGAACAGCCACTGAATAGTGGAAAGTCCTTGGATTCTGAAGACTGGGAAATAGCTGGGGCAGACAGTAACATCTTCAGGGTAGTCAAAACCTACCTACTCAGTTTCAGAGAACCTCTTTGAAACTTTTGGCGACGAGGCTTAAGAATGGTCTAAGACAGGCAGCAAGGTGTGAATTACCTGGCCACTATCCTTGAGGGGGTTACAGTCAGTAGTTAAGAAACCATAATGACATCCCCATAGTTGAAACAAATGTAATAACTATCATATTTGCATACAGCTTCACAGTCATTCGATATTGGATGCTAACCTGCACTCCTTGAGTCGGTAAGTTAAGCTGATGACATGTGCCAAGGAATCCAACCTACTTGCAGCATTCTTAGGTTACATTCTATTGTTCTAGCAAGATATCTTGCTAGTTATGAGCTCATCGCTAGGTAACATCAGTGCCAAAATAACTTGGGTGGTTTGATTGTCGTTCTGATTTGACTTATTTGCTCTTCTCTGGGTCAGACAAGTACATCTGATGATTTGAGTTTTAAATGTGAGGACTGTACCATCATCCTATGATCCATGCTCAACAGTATATTATAGATAATAGAGAACTTTACCACTCCTTTTTAATTATAATGCAGTTAGTTGTCACATTACTGTTACCTCCGGGGCTCTGTATGAAGTATTGAAGATGAAGCACCCTGTAAACATTTGTAATGCGGTAAGTCACATGCTTACTTAGTAAATCCACCAAACACTAGACTTCAGAACTGACAAGTAACACCAAAAGAACGATAAGATTTCTAATCCTGTTACTTACATGAAGACCAGTAGGTCATTTCGTGCTTGAAGTCCGATATTACTGAGCTCACTGCCGAAAAAGACAACTTTGGTATGCACCATCATAGGTACTCTTACAAGAAAATAAGTGTAAGGTGTAATGATTATTTCCAGTGACGTATCCATTTTTACGTGCTTATGATTTAACTGTATGGTTTTTTAGTTAGTCCAGTTTATTCGTGAAATACCAAAAGGTGCGAAAAAGATACTTTAGAATCACTCGGAATACCATTTTTCAGTAAAAAGGTTGAGTAATGTCATCATCAGCCCAAAACACGGACCTCCACCTTGGCAGTCGGAGAGATACTTCTCACAATAAATCGTCAGTCACTCCTATTCTCCTACCAACACCTACTACAAAAATAAACTACATACTCATGTTAAAAGTTGTTATTCTGTAGGTTGCAGTTGATTCTTCGACAATTAGTCCATAAACAGTTGAAAATGTTCAGAATGAAGTGTCACGACCATCATTCAGTAGTGCAGTGGAAGCTTACATATTCAGAGTAGAACTGAGCAGTCGGCCAAAAACAATACCCTACCTGTTGGTGTCTCAGAGGTTAGTCCAACAACCTCACAACTGACAACTGTGAACGTTAACACTTATTGGACACATACGCACGTAGAGACCCTTATAGATTGTAATGCACATTCCAACGTTAAGGACTCTTTTAATTTGTGCATGTGCGAACTGGTGCTAACAGGATTCTGCCATTTTCCGCTGTACAGTCTATACGCATATCCGCTGAGTTTGTATTAAGGCAATACCCGTTAGATAAGTTCTGGACCTTTTCTCTTGGGTAATCTTTACCTTTTATCTTAATCAAATATACGGCGTCCTTGGGCGCCTTTTACCGAATAATATCCTGATAGTGATGCGAGGGTAGCAAACATTACTCCTTTTGGTCTCTTTGGGTTTCTACGCATGCCTGTTGGTTTACGGAACGCCGCTCAGACATTTCAGCGTTTAATTATTGATGTCTTGCCTGGACTCGACTTTGCCTATGCCAATCCGGATGATATTCTGATAACTAGTCAGGGTGGAGGGAATCATTATGTTCACAAACAATAAGTTTGCCATCAGATTTCGTAGCAATAGGTAACAGTCAACCCGGTCAATTGCCAGGTTGGCGTCCAATCCTTAACTTCCATCGGACATATTATCGATAAGCATGGGATTCGACCTTTACCTGAAAAGTTACGAACAATCCAAAACTTCACAGTACCGACGTCTCTAGATTAATTCCTCACATTTCTCGGTAGGCTAGTTTAACACCTACCTTTTATTCCCCAATATGCGCGTATTTCGACTGCCCTGACTAGTCTTCTGAAAAGTAATGGCAAAAACCGACGTTTACACCTGAAGCACTGGGAGCATTAAAGTAAATCAAGATGGCTACTGCAGACACTACCATGTTAGCGCGTCTGGAAATTAAGCTTCCACCCCAGCATTTCGGTAGCCACATCTAGCTCTGCCATAGTAGCTGTCCCACAACAGCTCATGAATAGAAGCTGGAATCTCCTAGCTTTTTCCCGAAAGCTGTCTGTATGTGAAATGAAATACAGCACTTTTGGTCTTGCCATTTACGCTTCCACCAAACACTTCCGCCACTTTGTTGAAGGTCGTGAGTTCACTGTTTGTACTGGCCACAAACCCTTGGCTCATGCCAGTCGAACTGCTACGGATAGATACCCTCCACGTGAATTACGTCAATTGTACTACATTCCACAATCCTCGTCGGATATCCAACATGTTTATGGCGCAAATTACCCGATGGCAGATGCATTGTCACGAATCTGTACCATGACGGCACCGCCAAACACTGAATCGCAAAAAATGGCAGAATTGCATTTATCAAACTTGAATGTAGACAAAACGTACCACAACACTTCTCTGGAGATTAAGTGTAAGCCTCTTCCTGATAGTGAGGATACTTTAGAGGCTGAGGGTGTTGACGTTCATGGATAGTACGAAGTATACTAACGTAAGATCTAATACCTACAAATTCTATGATACTCGTTCCACGTAGACCAAAAGCAAAGCAATGCACTAGGATCTATCGGACATATTACGAATTATATTTCGGGACCAAATGGAAGACCAAATGGACCAGCTAGAAATTGCCCACGAACGAACATAACACGATGGCGTGCCAAATGGAGTGGATACTTGACCGGAAGCCTTCAGCTGAACAAGTGAGGGTCAGCATCCAATGTTCAGTGATGAATGCTCAGGCCAATAATTCTGGGAAGTTACCCACCGCCACACTACCATTATTTGCAACATGTTCACTGATACTCCATGACCTACTGTTCCTCAGACTTTACACTGTGCAGTTTTTGGGTGTTTACACAACCTTCCACACACATGAGTACGTACTACCGACAAGCTGACGTCAGCTAGATATATTTGGCGCAGCATTTAACAAGATGTGCATAATTGGGCGCGTTCTAGGACACAGTGCCAACGCTCCGAAATTCACAAGCACAGTGACACTCCTGTTGGACCACTTGATACAGCTGATGCACGTTTAAGCTATGTTCATTTAGAAATCGTAGGTCCACCGCCTCCTCCTCATGGCCAATCATAATTACAGGTGTAGTTGCTTTGCTCTCTGGAAGGAGGCTGTTCCTATTACCGACACAGAAGCTGAAGCAATTTGTTAAGCATTCATGGAAAGACAGATTGCACATTTCGGATACCCTTCGACGGTGACAACAGGCAGTGGGAAACAATTTGAATCTGTAGCCTTCAAAAGCTTTTTGAACTGTTGGGATGTACCATAGCGTACTGCCTAGCAGCCAACGGACTTGAAGAGTGTGTTCATCGGCAATTCAAAGCTTCTTTGATGTCCGCTGATTACGCCAGATGGACAGATTCTCTTCCTCTAGTCCTTCCCAGCATCCATTCCACTCTTATTATGGATTTACAGTGGACCTCAGCAGAGCTCGTTTACAGAACCATATCTCGTTTACCTGGTGGACTAGTTTCTCCAGAAGATGCCTAACTAAGTGTTTCTGATATTCGTCATTACTCTCAGTGTCTAGCAAGTATTATTCGTCAAATGCAACCAATTCCAACACGTGCGCAAGGCAGGCAAGTGCAGCTAAATGTCAGACTTCAGGAACGTACCCACGTTTTCGTGCGTTGGGACGCTGTGTGTAAACCCTTGCAAAGTCCTTGGAACTTATCAAAGCCATCAGTAGGAAAAATATGTTTTAACTGAGCAGGAGGTCAGGACACTATCAACGTTATTTTTGACTGAAGGCAGCTTGCAGTGAGGGTGAACCACTATCCTCTGCGTCGGCGACACCAGGAAAATCCCTTAAGCTAGACCCCAACTCAGACCTAACAGCTGCAAAACCTCTTAAACCTCCTAGTACTGCGTCTAGTGACACTAGTAAAGAGCCTCCTGCACGCACTATTCGGTGTGTGCACTGGTCTAAGCGCTACAGATACTTTCTCCATTTGGTCAACATCAGATATCGTGTAACTGTTGTATTTCTCACATGATGTAATCCTACTTCCATATTACAGTAACCGTTTATGTGTAAATTGTCACCTCTATTTGTGCATTTGGCCTCTGATTATAATTTGATTTCTTTTACCCTAGAATATCCCACTTAATTTGAAAATGTCTTCTGTTCTGTAACACTCTCTAGCATCAGCTATCTATTTCTTCATATTTATCAGGGAGTTTCGCATTGTGGCCTTATGATTATAATTCTTGTTTAGATCAAGGATTATTCACTGGATACGATGCCGGCTTCGATCGTTATCAAGTCTCAATCCACTCACTTCCCCCAGCAAACGGCATGTGAGGTACATCCTTTGTTTCATGTAATAATTGTTTCGCGTAAATTAATTAGAACGATATTTATGCTAAAACTCACAGGAAACTAATGGTGATTGTTGTTCATCAGATTCATTTAGTCTCACACATAAACTCTAATGACTATGATGAGCAACAAGTATCATTTTTCGCCCCGCTAACAGCTCCATTTGGGTGATATGCAGGTTATCTATACCTTCGAATGATTTCTGGCAAAGTCTCTTTGAACACAAAATGGTTGTCATATGAGGGATTCACTTCTGTGAAAGGGTGCTTATGGGACTATGTATGTGTGTCAACCTGATTAACACTACCTGGGTATCTTGTTTTATATGCTTAGTGTGAATATGACGTTGGACAGTGTTGTCATAAATCTGGTGACTAGCAATATATCCAAAGCCAAAATAAAATGATTGGATTATTAGAGCAGTAATCAGCTGACCGACTAGTGAGTATGAGATACTGCTGACCACAATACATATTCTGACGTTATCATATTGATGTGATTTAGAGGTAGATTTCTTCGTTTACCGATCTTGCTTAAGGAAGCATTGAAGACCGAGGAGAATAGATCCCCTAGTTCAACCTAGTTTGTGACTTTAGGCGTTACACGCAACGTTAAAAGCTTGGAACCAAAGACGTTTAGAACCCAGTGCAGGCCTGTTTTCAATCGGCTAACAGCACTATTGTCAGTGAGACAACTATCCACTGCTGCCATATTTTCGGCGGTCCTCTGATGCATTCCATCTTGTGATGTAATCTACTGCGAGGTCAGCCAAGTCTGCAGAAGTTCAACACGTGCACTTACGGAAAAGCTGCGTGAAAAATTACGTATTTGAAGAATTGGGTCTTAAAGAAAAACTAAATACCGCCATACATTGAGTGTGTTTCCTCTAGCTTTCTTCTTTCGATGATTTTCTTCATGAGCGTTATCGTTTTTGCCTCGTTTTAGTGAGTTTTGCTTTTCCTTAGATCACATTATTATTATTGTTCCCTTGGGTTCCTAGTGGAACATAGGGCTTCAACTGCACGTCTGCACTTGCTTCTGTCTTCTGCTGTACTTTTCACCTGCATTCATTTTAATCCATACTGTTTTAGCTCCTTTTCACACGATCTCCTCCGTTTCATCCCTGGACGTCCCACTCGCCGCTTCCCTTTCGGGTTCCACTCGAGCTATGGCCTGACGAGCGATGTCACCCAATGGCCTCCTCATCGAGTGTCCAATCCATCTCCACTTTCTCCTGCATATTTGTTGGGCGATTGGTTCTTGTTTTGTTTGTTCCCATATTTTCTTGTTGGTGATTCTTTCCGGACATCTGATCTTCAGTATGGAATGAAGACGGCTGCTGATAAAGGTCTGCAACAGACTGTTGGAAATATTCTGACCCGCCAAGTTTCTGATCCGTGTAGCAAAACTGACTTGACGTTTGTATTGAAAATCCGAATTTTGTTGATGCTGATTGACGAAGATTTCCAGATTGGTTTCAGGTTGATGACTGTGTTTCTCGCCTTCCCAATTCTCGATTTGACATCCTCGTCCGTTCCCCCTGTAATTGAGACAATGTTCCCTAGATAAGCGAATGAAGTAACCTCTTTCAAATCCCTCCCGTTGATGGTGATTGGCTCTGGATGTTGCCGTTGTTGTTGTTGGTTGGTCATTTCCACAACCTCCGTCTTGTCTATGTTCACCTGGAGTCCTTCCTGTCTTTGCTGCTTCTTCGGCCAGTTTGTCGATTTTTGCTTGTACGTCTTCGATTTTGTGTGACATCGAACATAAATCATCTGCGAAATCCAGGTCTTCTAGGTTCTTTACGTCGGCCCAGGATTATGACAGTAACCTAACAAAACTTGATAGAATCACAAAGTAGTCTTTGCATATAAATGCACTAAGTGACATCACGATATATAAGCCGTTTAGGAATTCATACAAATAATCCTACAGTGGTCTAGTTGGCTGTCGGGCTCCGACGCTTGCGAAGAGATCACTAATCATAATTTCAGTGTTTCGAGAAACATGAGTTAGGCTGTTTTTTCGGAGATGTAACCCATCAAATAAATCATTTTTTATAGGAGTATCGCTTAAGTAATCTGAGGATTTTCGGTTCGGCTACATTTACTTCAAGATTTATATCTTCACACCAATCAAGCATCACTCAGATTTCTCCCCAAAGGGAAAAAGCGGTTAACATAATCCAGTGTTTCTCATCTGTTTAGGGAGAAAATTATTCCTAATGTGGATCTGAAAGATAGCTTGACAGCAAAGCCCCGGAAATATATTCTCGATCACCGTAGTTTCTCTTAAGACATATGAGAGTTTGTCAGATGAGTTGCTATCAGTATCATATGAAGAAAAAGCAAAGTTAGGTGAGAATGGAAAAGACTCAAACATGACGTCGGAAATAATATGCGTGTGAGCTCAATCTTCAGGTATTTAAACAATAACTGAAAATGAAGCTTTTAGAGTGTTCTCCTCGAGAGGAAGCTTGAGAGGTTTGGGCTCTTCTATCCGTTGGCCTTGGCTTAAGATTACATGCAAGTTTATCGTGTATCGACTTAAATCAGATGACGTGTTCTGACAGCCTCACATAATCTTGTCTCCACCCTGACAAATAAAGAAAGAGCATGACACTTATGGTCATTTAAGAATGTCTTTAGGTGTGATATATATTAGGAGAGTATAGAAACATGACCACAACACTGCCTTTAAACCTTAATTATAAGCAACAACTTCTGATCTCGATCAGTACAGGTGAACATATGGAACTTTGAGAATGACACGTTTAGATTCCAAGCTTATCCGGCAATTCTTTTGACCAGCTGAATTCTCAGTCAGTGGACAAATGCCAAATTTTGAGATGTGGTTTTAGACCGGGTTTTCATGGTTTTTGGGGGCACGCACCTCTGGGAAACCAACAAGTCAGGCTGCTTGAAACACTTCGATCTCGTTTTGTATCGGCTTCATCTAGAAACAGCACTCACGATTGTTGTATAACCGCCCATCCTGCTAGACCTGAGCTTTGGGCAAACTACCTGCTGGCCCTCTAGCCTGATCATTTCAGTCTAGTGACCAGGATGCCCTAAGCAAAGGTCCGACGAGAGAAGGGAGCATATGAGATTGACAGCTTTTTGAAGATATATTTATTGGTGAAGGCATGGGGGGAGTATAGAAGTTCACAGTCACACCTCATCAAAATACCGCGCTTTCGTTCCCTGAAAACCCAATCATATTCCCTTAGTGATACATAGATATACCTAATTTTCAACATGTCATTTTTACATGAATGTTTGTGTTTCTCACACTCCACTTATTGATTTATGACGCTAGTTTTGACCTTTGAAAACCCTTTGGTTGATCACTGTCTTAATTTATCAATGATATTAATGCTTCTCAGAGTCATTTTAAACATATATATACGCAAGCACTGTCAACCGTTCTTTGACTGTTGTTTGAGACAGTAAGAGCTCTCTTATCAACGTCAAGTTTTCTCCTCTGTCTTTCGCGTGCGGGCGGTGTCACTGTTGTTGTTGACATGCGACTAAGATAGATTAGCCGGCGCAGTAAGTTAATATTCGCTCATAGCCTACTAGGTCGTGGTTCCGGTTACAACAATTATCTAGCCAGCGTAAGTTGACAAGTGGGCTCTTGAAAGATAGATGACTGAGATTCATTTGAATGGAGGAATTTGTTCCAACCAATAAGGAAGCTATGGACTAACAAGTAAACCTGTTGATGGGTGCGGAAATAAATTTGAAGTCTGACAACATCATCGGAAACCGGGGTTTGGGAGTTCAACGCTGAACGAGTGAAGTATTGATGTGAAAATTTAGTCTTCATTACTGCTATGTCCCTTTGCTTTGCATCACCCTAGTATTCACCTACTGGCTCTTTCAGTAATTATCCGAAGTGCACTACAGAGGATTCCGTGCGTAATACGAGCAACAAAAATTAATATCTTATCGAAAACTGTAAGTCGAGCAATTCAAAATTACATTCTATTGTAATGAGTGACACTGACAGTGGCCATCCAGAGACATTCATGAATAATACGGGTGTGATTATAATAATAATTTATTTCCGGAAAAAAAGCAAGCCATTTTTACAGGCATGAGCATACGTACACCAATTTTAACTGATAAGATATATAATATGACCTATTAATTTAAACTGAGTATTAGGGCTGGACTTGTACGACACGTTGGTTGAAATTTCGCTTGGAAACATTTTGGCAATAAGTTTTAATAAAGTTGTGTTATATGTTATCTGGGTTGATGGGAATTCTCATTTCCTGACTGGTTATGTTAGTGTCCGCGTCATGTGAGCTGACCGCGACACACTATAAGCATATTGGTTGCAATAATTAGTATTTCAAGCGGTTCAACATGGCTGACAAACCTGGACGTAAATGACCTTCAGGTGTCTTACTACAACAATGACACTGAACGTGACGGAAAAATTCAATCAGTTTAAGTCTATGAGAAAAAAATTGAAAAAAGTAAAAGTGACTAAATTGATAAAATTTGAAATCTGCTTTCGGTCGAATCATTTGCAAGATACAGCGCTAAATCTAAATTTTAAAGAAAAAATATATACTGCATGTCAGTTTCACATGAGAATTATGAATGACTAACTTAGTAGAAGAAGATGTAGTGATAACAAAACCTATATTATAGACACTAATCAATGTTTTGTCTTCTTTACTTGCGGGAAGATACTCGGGAGTCAATTATCTGGATAAGGAGATACAACAACTGCAGGATCCGAACCTTTACGAAGTCCAGTGAGACTGCCAGACTCTAAGAATGAACTCCCGCACTTTTTAAAACTTGATTCTCGTGGAATAATTGCTCCCTGCAAAGCTTGTGTCCTGTTTTCATTACTTGTGTGTCTGCCGCGTTGCTTGTTACAAAGATAAGCAGCATTTTCGTGCAGGTGATTAAACGAAACATAAGCAATGCAGTAGGAACAACAATTCGAAAATTCACAAAATTTCAAAGTCACCAGTATGCACGCCATAACTGTGACGCTTGAAGCTGTGTATTAGACCAACTTTGAACTTGTCAACAGATTTCATGACGAAGGTGGTTCCGTCATTCATCAGGTGTGCTGGTAATATTCTGAATAACTGCAAAGTGTATGCTCTTGGGTTTCCTACACTCCATCTGAGTAACGTTAACGTAGAGGATGGCCTTACTGTATCAATGCTTTTGTTGAAGGCAGTACCTTTGAAAAGAGAAGACAAAGGAAAACCGCAAGAGAGATGCTGAATTATTTTACAGGTGTTGATGATTAATAATATACAACAAACATTGGGTTCGCTGTTTTTTTATTATTGTGCCGGTCTTTCTAGATAACGATTATTTTAAGTGAGGAAGTGCTATTCGTGCCTACTAATGTAGGGTGATGGTTAGTATATTTTCTTCATAAGGAGTTAAGTTTAAAAGTCAAAGCATGTGAAATATGTAGAAGAAAAGCGAGGGCTTAATTGTGGCTACTGTTTGTCTGATATATGCAGTAGAAAACTTACACCATGTACTTGCATTCAGAGAGTCTGTGTATAAACTCTAGCTTTCAGATAGGTTTTTAGTTTCAATTCATTTTGGTCACTGATTTGTTTTATGGAAGTCATTCAAACTCAGGAGTCCTGGAAATAGACCGCTGTCTCACAGATAAGGCTAGTTCTCATATTTCATCACCATCATATCCTATGAATAGTAGTCGCCGCACTTCCAATTTTTCAATATGGAAGGCTCTGGCGAAATGCCTCTTTTTATTTCTATTATTATATTTGATGTAGACTTTTCTACCTTCATTCGTCAGTTCAATAATTTTATATTATTAATTGCTTCTTTGAAAAGACCATGATATATGTCTCATTTGTGACAGAATTTTGGTGAAATATAATAAAAATATAAGGAAATCAGCCGGTCACAGTCCACCTTTTATATAAAAATTAGTGCAAATACCAAAAATCTACGTGATTGTGCGGCATTATATACATACATTTATTAAAACAGTTTTAAGTTTTAATATATAGTTCAGGATTATTTACGTACACCATTATGCAGCCCTCAGAGACATCTTTGTACCAGTCATTTTCAGGTGAATTACTACTTGAACTTGAAACTGAACTCCTAAAGCACTGAAATGCTCATAAAACAATGTTATCGGGGATATGTGCAAAAATACTTGATTTGAGAAATAAAGAAAAAAAAAGAATTTGAATGGGTGCCTTGGGTTGCAAGAACATATATAGTGAAAGCAGAGTTAAAGATAGAGTACATAGATTTCGGGGCTAACAGCGAGGGTCAGAGGAGTGCCGCATAAGATGACTAATTTTTAGTTTGTCAAATATCCCTTCTAAGCCATTGTTGATATAATATTTGTTCACCAGAGATGAGAAGATTTTCGGGGTAGAACTATTTCTAATTTCAGTTAGGAGACGATTCCGAATACAGCGGTATTCCACAGTGAAGGTATTGGATCTGTATTTTGTATGACAGCAGGGCACATTGAAAGATGAAGATTTATTTCTGAAATTATATTTCTTAGGTGAATCAACAGTAAAGTCGTCATGGGGGAAGTATATAAGCCCTTCAATAATCTAAATGTAATTCTCAGGTTGAACTTCAGTTGTCTGATCCCTAAGGGTTCAACGTCAAACTTAATTTTACACTTGTTACACCATAAGTGGACTCCATCAATATCATCCTGGATCCTATCAAATAGGCATGACACATTATTCCTGAGTGAGTGATACACTATTTTGACGTCATCAGCATATAGAAAGAGTCTGCCGTGTTTAATAACATCGCAAATGTCATTGAAATATAACAGGAATAACAGTGCACCGAGGACACTACCTTGTATAACTCCACCAGTTATCCGAACGGGCTTTACTAAGATCTAAGTATACAGTTACTGTGATCACACCAGAATCTTTAAGTAAAATGTGATCGAAAAATTGTAAATGGAATGTCGTGCAGGAACGTAACTTCACGAAACCATATTGATAACTTCACTTTTCAATCATCAGTAAACTGTAAGTTGATGATGATGATAAGTCTCTACAGTCATTTGTAGACTATCCTACTGATATATGTGTGATTGGATTGAAATGATATAAGGATTACAGTTTAAGAATTCAGCCTTGTGTTACATCCCAATTGGAAATGTGTTTTCTCGGATAATTCGCAAACAGTAATCACTGAATGGAAAACATTCTGTAGAATTTATGAAACTCATTAACTGACGCAATACTTTTGCAGGCATTATAGTGTTTCCTCAATAAAGCGAGATTTGTATATTTCGGCTGCATAAAACGAGTAAGTGGTATCCTGGCAATACCGATGACTACAACAAGTCTTGGAATCATGCACCACAACTTTTACTTTACTGAATACTCCAGCAGATTTGAAATATACACTTGACAAATATCAAATTTATACAGGAAGTCAGTAAGATTTACTAAACTAAAAGCACTTTCGGTTTACATAGGAGATCTCCATGCCGAATTTATTCCTCCGAGGGCCTACACAGATTATAACTTCAATTAAATAACATTGACGTTGAAGAAATTCCATTCTTCATTACTAAACTTAATGATAGTAATAATGTTTTTATTCTAGAAACAGGAGCATTCCTAATGTTTCACTTTATGTAAATTCAGTTACATACAGTTGCACTAAGAACTCAATGCAACTCGGTGCACAATAGTATATACACAAATAAACTGAAGAATAACGTCCTCCTTACCTTCTGAACAACTTTTCCTTATTACAGGATAATAACTTTCTTTCACGTATGAGCCTGAGATATGCCTATGAAATCACAATATCATATCAGTTAAATCTCGCCCCGAAACCAAGGCCACTTGAAGCCAATAGCAACATAGAGACAAACGTCATTGAGGGGATATGCAATAAAGTCGCTCACATTTGTAAGTCTGAGGTCAGATTTTTATCACAGTTCATGGAGTTTTGTTTACTATATTTTGAGGCATGCTTCATGATCTATGTGACTGGACAAAGATTTTAAAGAAAAGAGATGTTATATACATATCTTTGTTATTTCAATTTCGATTGGACCAGTTTGTGGAACAAAACGTTGGAACCACTTATTTCAATTTTTTCGAAACTTGACAAATATAATTTTGATACTTCACTACTTTGGACTTGGTCCTTATTTATTTCGGTACTATTCGGTGAAACCTTGATCACAGTTCATATGAAGTATATTATTGGATTTTTTTGAAATTATGGTGGTACATTTTGACTTACTTATTGAAACTTCCTAACACCCACTGGATAAATAAGGCAGCATTTCATGGAGCTGTACGCTATGTAATCGTTCGCCGGAGGTTATGTTTCGAAATAGCTAGTACATTTAGAAATAATAATTATAATAGTGTTATCAATTAAATACACTCAGATGGGAAACAACATGTCTTAATAATAATGTATATTATTATTATTACAGTGTTATAATGTATGTGAACTGGAATAGAATTTGAAGATTATTCACTATCCTCTTCTGATTTGATTACTGAATTCTGGTTCAACGAATCTACACTAAACACATGAAACAGAAAGGACTCTACGCAAATACCACAGATACGGAAGATATTATTATGAGTCGAATCAGAAGAGGATAATAAATAATCTTAAAATTCTATTCCAATTCATGTACATCACAACATTCTACCAAGTTACTTATTTTGACTATAAAAACACTCGTCTTATTTCCCATCTGATTGTAATTGGTCAATTACACTCATTATCATTTCTGAATGTACATTATCTCATCTGATTTTTATTCAAATGTCTAATCAATTTCAATCATGTTTATAAATGAAGCCAAAATTGATATAAGTAAGTAATTGGTAATAAATAAAAATTGATATAGAAGTAAATAAAATCCTATCAATAATGGAAGGAAGTAAAAAGCTGTATGAGTGACTTGATATGATTATGTGCGATAATAACAATAATATATATTTCGCATAAACGGGTAAGTTTGTGCTTGAAACGTCATCAGTTAATATTACTGTGTAACAATGTGTGATTTATCAAAATAAAATCTTATCTACAATGGAGTTAACTGATAATGATTGTAAGTTCGGCATTCTGTGTCTTACTCCAACATCTGTGTATCATCTTTCTTCTTATCGGCAACAGCAGAGAATAGACAGCAAATCCAGAAAATTTTTTAAGAGCCGATAAGATTCTTCTAGGTGAAAAGTGGTACACAATTTACAAAGAAGTGTATCTACTATATATATGTAATAAAAATGAATAATATAGGGCATATATCTCTATCATGCCGCCAAAACTGGCCCCAGATTCTCGTAGAGTTGGCTATAAACATATGAAACCAATGTGTTCTCTATTCTCCGGTTGTAGCATATACTGGTTTCATATACGCAATGCATTACTAAGGCAGAGCTTTGGTTTCGAGAAGCGTCTGAAAATCACTAATTATGTACGACTTACCAACTTATACAGACTTCCTCATATTAAGTGGTTGCGTCTGAATGTATAACCATCAATAGCCTGGCAATAATTTTGCACAGTCATTATACCTCCACACATGCATGTTTATTCCTCCATATCAACACATTTTCCACAGAGAAGTCAAAAAGCAAATTTAGGAGACATTTTCAACAAGGATAATCATTAGCAACCATATATAATGCTGAGTTTTCTGATTGGTCAAATCAAATTCATTTGACTTCGGTGTCTATTGTTTACTGTTACCTGATTACCTTTTAATAACAAACTTTTGTAATTCCCGCGCTAAGTTGACTGACTATACGCACATGAACGATTAAAATTTAGACTTGAAGCAAATCTTACAACTTGTTCCATTAAAAGTAAACATCACAAAGTGCTTATATAGGTTTTTAGCGGTGGGTAATTCCCCAAATTATTGGCCACAGCATTCATCACTGAATATTGGATGCTGACCCTCACTGTTTAAGTCAACTTGTTGAGCTGAAGGCTTCCGGTCAAGCATCCACGTCATTTGATATGCTGTCGTGTCACGTTCGTCCATTCGTGCACGATCCCTAGCTAGCTAAGCAATCATCTCGCACTCCAATTCGGTCCCGAAATACAACTCGTAATTTAGACGGTCAACTCTGATGTTTTGCTTTGCCTATGGTCTACGTGGAACGAATACTATAGAAGTTGTGGGTATTAGATCTTGCGTTAGTATACTTCGTACTATCCGTGAAAGTCAATACCGTCAGCCTCTTTGGCTCTTCGCCCTACATGTGGCTACATCGCCGTTCATCGAAAGCTTTAGATGGATGCTGGATGGTTGTGTAGCTACTTCCAAGTGATCTATCTTCCTAAAATTCACACACGCCTCACTGTTGATGAATATATTTTTTAACTTGTATTTTACAACTGCCCATCTTCAATTGTCTTTCACTTCTGGCCACTCCATCTACATATTTATTGATTCTGCTACCATTTAAATGTGTAGTAATTTCACAATTCATTATGTTTTTTGCTTTTTAAGTTTTTTATTAGTTGGCGTTCCCAGTGGAACATAGGGCTTCATGTTAGAGGCTTGAAATTTCAGTAGCAGGGGTGTGTGTTTTACGGGATGGGGTTGCTAGCCTCATGCTCAGCCTTTCCCCTTTACTAGACTCATTCCTGGCTAAGTGAGGTAAAGGTGTGTTGGCTAGGGATCGAACCCGGAACCACCTTCGTGGTTGGCGAGCATCCTACCACCGTACTACCGACGGTTCTTCATAACCTACAAAATCTATACTTATCATATATGTTACTGATTCCTGTTAACTCGATTTTCGACCACACTGAGGGCCTAGAGTGAAAGTACCAACTTCATTCACAGCAGTGGCAAGGTATTAACACTCCTCATACTACATACAACATATAATTGATAACAGCTCAATTCTCCTGAAGTCAGCCAAAGTTACGATAGTCTGATGGCATGATAAACGATGTAGAATTTTAGCAAAGCGAGCTCAAAGAGATCATTTGGCTTTATTCAACGTCGTGAACCATATTGTATATAGGATTTGTGCAGAGCGAAGTTTAATGTCAGGTGCTTCGGACTTGGCGGGTCGTTCGGAGTAATGAACGTAGGAGTTAAAGGTATTTTTATCTATATACTTATACTGAGTGTTTAGTTAAGAGCTTGTTTGTTCGTGCTCTACATTCAAGGCCTCATTACGTTTATTTATTCCCCTTAACAGTAGTGTGTGAGTTTTTATTTTTATTCCTTTTAACTGAATTCAGGTGTGTTTTTTGCGGTTAGAAGGCATAACAACCTTCGCATGGGTGGCCTAGAAAGAGCTTACAAGTACAAAAAGATATACTCAGGTAAGGGGACTTGTTAATAACCTAATCTTTCAGTTAAAAGAGTTGAGGATGTTGAAGTGACTGAAGAGAATTCTGATCTATATAACTAACTCATCATGTGATGTTTGAAACGTGAGCAGTAGAAGTAGATACGAAAAGGAAAGAATTAGTCCAAACTATATCTTGAATGTACAGTTGCCTGTTATACCAATAATCACTATATTTCTCGATATCTTGTTTCTTTGTGATTTGTTTGAGTCTCAGAGCAATACTGTCTGTTAGAAGCAATGTACATAAGTCTCCGCACAAACTGGAAACTCAGTCCCAACAGTCAGAAACCTCCCACTTAAGTCAACCTGTTATCATTGGGGATTGTTCGAATCGTTTCCACTACTAAGCTGTACAACTCAAAGTATTAACATATGGATACTCGTTGCTGACGTATCTCTGTAGAATTCTTAAAAAGAGAATAAAGAGTACTCAGTTAAACTGAGTACTTTTCGTGAATAAGGTTGCAGATCCTTCACGTTCAAAAATTGTTCAAAATGAATTTGTGCTGTTCATCCTGCATGTGTATAGCAGCTTTTCCTCGATGTACAAGATACAGTGAACTGAAGTCTAAAGTAAATATAATGGTTTCATAGTTGATCCTTGTCGTGATATACCAACCTTAGTTCTTTTTCTTGTCATTTATTTATATGAACGTTATTTGATTTTCACTGTTTAGTTGGGTGTTCAAGTATAAGGTTTGACGAATTATGATAATGCTCACCAGTGAAAATACATCGTTTATGCATCCAGTCATGATGATTTCCTATTTAAAAAAGGATAATATAATAGCCACACTTGGGAAAATGACTTGTAGAATTAGGGAAAACCATTGAAATCACGTTGAATGGTTTATAACAAGGGGAATGATTCATTGAAAAAACCTCCACAATGTTAAAGATAAGAGTACACCTAGGATTGTACCCGTTCGAATTATTTCCCTATCAGCTTCAACTTAGAGGTTATCGTTACCACACAATATGTGACTTATATTGTGGCACATGAATATCTTTTCCAGTTGAATGAGTTATTGAATGAACGGTTTCGAGGCATATGATAGCCAACCATTGGTTAGTACCATCCCTAAGAACCCATTTGAAAAACAAAAGCCCGTTTGCACTAGCCAGCTGCTGTTACGTAGGGAACTTCACTTGGTTTCTGTGTGCTTATATAAAAAATATTAACATAACCATAGCCTGAAATCTTGGGGCTGACGGAAGAGATACCTTGAAATGCCGGGAGTTCTGGGCTATCTTAGATTGGCTGACATTCCATTGAGGGACAACTACAACTCATATTCTGCTACTACTCAGTCCCCCAGTTTTTAGTCACAACTGGAATACAACCAACGACTTCACCAAAGTCATTTTTATTCCTTACCTAGATCAGCTGCCGCCATAGTCTTATTAGCCTTCTATCTTTTTGAAAAGGTAGCTATATATATCACCCTTCATAGTGAAAAACACATGACTTCAAGCTTCTTTTGGCAGTGTAAAATCACGTTTTACTGACTACTTAGCCTGTTCTCATTTTTTATATACTTTTAGGCATGGTGAAAGATGTCTTTCACGTATAATTTTCCTACATAGATTGTAGCGTATATATATATCCCTTATCAAAAATGAATTTTCACATACACTCTAGAGTAATTTTTTATATCACACAATCATCAACCATAATGTGGTATATCGATTTTTACCTATCAGATGAAGTTGTAACGCATGGTCATCCTTCTTTCTTAGGATGGAGATCCTTCATTATTGTTATTACTAACCGTTACCTTGAGTTCTGAGTGCAGTGAAAGACTTCAGCAGCATATGTGTATTGCGCTTGGTTCCCTGGAATAATTTTCCACTGGCATCCTGACTGTCTACACGTGTCCTCCCGTCATTTCCTCCATGTCGAACTCACGCCCCTCTCTCGAGTTCCACTCTAGGGCCTGTAGTGTGATGTCACTCAACTGTCTTCTCAACAGGTATTCAATCAACCTTCATTTCATTCTGAATATTTGTTGAGTAGTAGCTTGTTGGCTTGTTCGCTTTCCATGTATGGCCAGCCAGCTGTTCGTGAGTTAAGAGACACTGGAAACAGATGTTGATGAAAGCCTGTTAAAATTGCTTATGATGACGCGCGCCAAGTCTCTTAACTATGTTGATATCCGTGTTAAAATTTTGGGGCTTATTGTTTGTGTCGAATGGTGTAGGTCTGCATGCTGATAATAATAACAATCATAGTTAAACATCAAGCGATAAAATGGGTTATGCCTAAATCTTGAAGAGAAGTGCAAAATTACTAAGATTAATAAGGAAACTAAACGTTATGTAACAAGGTCCGGAGTTTGATATTATTGAATTAATAAAATAAAATACTACAGGGAACTTCAAGTTGAAAACAGCAATAACAGTCGTAATAATCAGGGTTATGTACACACTAATTCAGCGAAACGAAAAATAAGTGTTTTCTTCCTCTTTTCCATACAGATGACAAATAAGAAGTAAAGACTGTAAGAATCTAATGCAAACGGATTAAAACCGTGGAAGGAAGGATGGTTGAACAGGCTGCTGTTAGCAGAGCTGTAGATTCTCTGTTTCGGTAGGTAGAGCTTTAGCAGTACTGACGAGTTGAATACGTAATGAATCTTGAAGGTTATGTTTGTCTCACAGATAAATCTAAAGGAAGAGATTGTGTCAACCAGATATTCACTTACTGAACTTCTTATAGCTCCCTAACCACTGGCGTCGAACGATCTATATTACCTACCTCCGCAAAAGCAGGTGAACACATAGTGTTCGTCAACTGCGGGATTTCATCCTTAGCCTTGTAGGCTTATGATAGTTTAGAAGTTTTGGAATGACAGCCTTATAAGTATTTCTAGTAGTTTACTCACACTCTATGTCTTCATACTGTTTATGCGGTTACACTCAGTGTCTAACTGAATCTCCACATAAAGATATTTAAACGAGGAGAACAAGAGAAGCAGAAAATATTAGTAAGTTTCTTGTACATATAAAGAAAATCACTTTCAACAGGAATGTAGTATTCGGACATAAAATATTTTCTCAGATTATTTTATAGGGCTACTTGAGGCTGATGACAATAGTTTGTGCCTGTCATGGTCAGGAAAAAGTCACTGGTTCATTAATCACTTCTTTTGTATTAAGGAATCTTATTGGTTTGCCCTGTCCAGATTTTGAGCTGAAAAGCTCTGGTGAGTCTTTACTCTATCGAAAAGTGGTTTATAATATCTGTTAATTATCTTAATTCTCCCGCGAATCAGACCGTCATTTGTCTAAATAAAGCTTTAGTTTCAATTAAAGCGTTTAATGTTGTCTTCAAAATTAAGCCTTCGTAGTCTGGAGAGAAGTCGATTTTAGATCACGTGATTTATCCGTTTAAATAGTTCACTACAAATGTTTATTTTTAACACCCGATGAAAGAAATTAAAGCTTGCTTTCTGTGGATAGTGTTTATATTCTTAATATTATCACGAAGCACTAACAAGGTTGATTTGTTATCCAGTCCACCATATTTTAAGCCTGACAATTTTGTTCTTTATAAGACACAGGATAGAAAAATCCAAGTTTGTGATGGTATTAATAGACACATTTGTGAAAACCTTAATTCATCCGGCTGGCAGTGTCATATAATTCAGTGGGATTATAGTAATAATGGTAGTAATTATGATAAGAACTATGAGCGTAAACCGTTTAATGATTCAATTGAGTTGGGTAATTTAACCAATGGAATTTATGCACTAACTTGTAAACGTCAAGTTAACTCGACAAAGCATGAAGAAATTGTAACTGAGTATAAGCTTATTTTAACCGATGGTAAATTGTACTTGGATTGTTCATCAAAACCGTTAATTATCAAATTATCATACAGCTTCAATATCACTGAACAGTCATATCGGATGTGTATCTGGCGTTTGCCAGTTCAATCAGTATGGTTAAGACATCTCACTGTTGAACAAATGAATTCAGTCGTCTTTCCAGTAGATGACTGTACTGTGTCCAACGATAAGATAACAATTCAACATGGTGTTCTATACGTAAATTCCTCAAGCAATCTGAAAAGTGATATGGTGAATATTATTTGTGCTTATGGAGAGTTTAATGAGGTAATATATATTGATAGTAAGTGATTAATTTCAACGTGGAGAAATAGTATTTCACATATAAACAGTATATCCTGTGAAATCATTAAAAGCAATTTGTTAAATGTGTCACAGGGAACAGCTGATTAGTAAATGGGGTTTGTAATTTTTCCCGTTATTAAGATATAGTAGTGAGTTTAGCACTTCGATATATGGGCTGCTGTTCGTAGACACTACTAAAAGTACAACTTCATGATCGCAAACAATATTATAGTGTCTTCACAAGAAATAAAAATATCAACAGTCCTATAAACCAACAAAGAGAAGTTCAAAAATATCGCAGTAACAAGTGATACTTGATGACGTGTATGTCAGTATGATGACTTGGATGTAGGATAATTTATGTGACTATTAATACTAAGTAGGAGTCTCAGTAGGTAAGCTAACACGTATAGGATACAGCTGATTAATTACTAATAGTATGAAATGTACATCTTGGAGTCCACTTATAAAAAACCAACTGGTTAGTGTATTAAGTTTTACTAATTGATTGTGAGTGTTTTACTGGGTCGTAGTAATAGTTTACTTATTTATTCAAACATTTAAGTGACAAGAGTTTAAAAAAGAAGTTTAAAAAGTGTTGGGCTAAAAATAGTTTCAATAATAATAATTGAATAAAAGAAATAAATTTTTTGACTGTTGATGCAACTCAGTCGATCTTAGGCTCAAAAAAGAGGAAAGGTTCAGCGTGGGAGTAGCAAAACCACACTACAACACTGAAAACCCTACCTATATGAAAAATTGAAAGCACAGAGAAATACACTTATTCTCACCAGGAATCAGGAAGAACGAACGGCTGGTCAGACACTTAAGGAAGCTAATCGACTTCCTCCAATGAAACAAAAAGAATGCATTTTGACATAGGATGTCGCCACCATATTTCATGCTCACATGGCAGAAGAAGTGAGGAGATGTGAATAGCAATTAAGTGATAGAATCTGTGAAAGCACACCAAATCGAAATTGATTACCTAGATTGTTAACTGCGGAGTGAATAATCTACCCTGATGGTTCAGACGACAACTACGAGCAGACTGAGGATGAGCCCATCATCATCCCAACAATATCATCGAAAGTTATCATGTAGCCGGAACCTATCTTCTACGCGACCATGATAGCAATATTCAAACTAAGTGGAAAGGAAATCACAATTATACAACGCTACACACCTACAAACAACAAACCGACTGGAGAAGAAAGAGGAATTCTATAAAAATCAACTGCAAGCGGTAATCCACTAGACCCTAGCTGGCTGGTGATATCGAAACTCTAGGGTACTAGTGGCACGAATGCCAGCTAAACTGAGAACAGATTAAACATGAAAAGAAATCACCTAGGTTCCAACAAGAGGGGCTTGGTTTATGAATTACAACAAAGAAATCTTTGCAGATTTCTGCTTCCGCAATGATTAGATCACAAGATGCAGTGCGTACTGAAATAAAGCAAATACACAAGGCAACATTGGTTTCACTGGATGGACAAACCAAATATCGCATATACTTCAGTCAAATCTCATCTTGAAAAATTAAAGAAGCAGGCTAGTGGACGTTAGATGTAGAAGATCAGTACATGTTAGCTCAGACCCCTATCCACTGCAGAGAACCTTCAAAATCAAGTTAAAAGCTTCTGACGAGTTTAGAGAAGCTGAACTCCGACTCAAGACTCACAAATCGAAGAGCAAAGTTACTAAGAACACTTCGACTACATTCATCAAGAGTGTTAGGTATTTAGTAGTTTTACCCAAGAAACCTTCGTAGAAGAACACTAGAATTCTCCGAATGTCACATATAACTGAAATCTCAATCAAGAAGCTAAGGTTCAACAAAGAATGGCTCTCTATGAACAGTTACATGTTAAGGGAGAGGAGGAGAAGGTGAACAACGAAAGGGAAAGCTAAGTATAAACTAGTGAACCCAGGATTGAGGAAGATTGTTTAGAAAGGCAAACGACGCCCCCATGATACACCAGCAACCGAAACAGAACACGCTGCAATCAAAAGACACTTCACAACACCATATCAAATAAACAGATGGCTTTCCCAGAAGAGTTCAGTGGGGATGAAGCCAGTGAAAGATAATGAAAGAGACTCAGTTACCCGAGAGGTGGACAGCGTAAACGCCGGTGTGATCACTCCCAAGGTTTCTTAGAGAGACCAAACCTCCAGCTTGTCGAGAAAAAACCAACACCACCAGCATGCACAGAACCGCTAGTAAGCAGATAATCACAAGTCTTGAGGATAAGAAAGTTTTCGAAACCTGAGAAAACAATAGGATCAGATGGAATTATGGATATCCTCACACCACTGGAGCGAAGTAGTTCAAGGAAGGAAAGGTACCTGACAACTGGAGGAAAGACTAACTTGTCAAGCTGATACAATAGAAAATTTATGCAAGAATAAACGCTGAATCATGCTCCTGCCCACTCCAAAAAATACTGAGTCACGTTTTCCCTGAAAATTCCGAGAGATGCCCTGCACACACAAATACGTCTAGAACAGACAGGATTCAAGCGAAAAATTAGCCTGCGAATCGAATTACAACACTACACATAATCGACCGAACCTAAAGTGGAAGTCGACTCTTCGCCTTAACTTGATCAACTTTCAAAATGATATGTGCAGCGTCAACCGTGAATTTATGTCTCACAAACTCGAAGATTTACAAGCGGTGACTAATAAGTCGACGGAAGAGGCAGCCAAGACAGGAATTCAGGTGCACATACCGAAGACAGAGGTGATGAGATTGCACAACCAGCCAACCAACAACAACATCTACTGCAAAAATTGCAAGTCACTTTCAACGGCAGAAACCGAAAGGAAGTTGTCTTTTTCAGTCACCTGAACTGAACACCGTCGTTCCAACTATAGGTAAGCGGCGTGTATGTGAATGTTGAAACCGGTCGGAATAGAATCGAGGAATCAGTACAACCGTTCGTTACTCTGAAATCAGTGTGTAGATCTACGGCACTCAGCATCAACGATATGATACGATATTTCAATACGATTATCATGTCAGTGCCTCTGCATAGTCCAGAGACTTGGCACTAACTTTCATCAACACCTGCCTCTGCGTCTCAATACTTTAGGTCAGATGGTCGTTCAAAAATCATAAGCAGCAAGGAACTGGCAGTAAGCGGAGCAGTTAACAGCCTGTTACTCAACAGATATGCAGAATGAAACACAGATTGATTGGACATACGTTGAGGAGATCACAGAGTGACATCTCACATCAGGCCATTGAGTGAAACTCGAATGGGAAGCGACAAGACAGACTTTCGAGTGTGACACAGATAAAACTATGTGAGGTGGAAATGGAAACTTGTAGTGGCTGTATAGAGCGCTGATTTAGCAACGACTTTAGTAAAAGTGTTGCTTATGTCCTACGTTTCAGTTGAATCACAAGGAATAAATGGTAGCAGAAATAATATCAGAGAGTGAGTGTCGTTGACACACTCTGGAATGTGTTTCTTTATCTGCTTGTTAAATGTGGATTTCACGTTCTCACCGAGAATCCGGACAATCCTTTATTTTTAACATGCTTTCAGCTACAGGCTTGCACATCCAAGACCTGAAGCATTATCGGTAATCTTACGCCTACAGTCTCCCCTATCAACCTGTTGTTGGGCTATTCGACATTGGAAGTCACTTTATGAGGTAGTATCTCCTTGTGTTTGAAACTAGCTCTGTCTAGGAACAGGTGATTTCCTGAGAAGAACTGTGAAACTCCGCCACAGTTCTTGTTTTTTTGGTGTTGGATTCCATATATTCTCCCAGGATACCTTTCGTACTGAATCAGCGTCCCTACATAAGCACTAAAAGCTACTGCTAAGATGACCATATTTAAATGTTTTGTTGCTTTCAGCAAGCTAGATATATTCTCATGCAATTTGTCTTTCACTTCTTCTGAACTGCAGCCAATTATGGCGTAAGTGGAGATTACAAGTAGACATCAACGGATGTCAAAATCTTAACATATTCTCATGGAATCACCCAGCTGGACAACTATTCACTGGGACTCATTCAAGTAGCAGCAAGTCCAGAAGAAGTAACCAAAGAGTGTCCTTACAAAAATTAAGTGAACTGTATAAATTCACCATGTTGATCAGGTGGGGGTTAAGTGAACAGCTTTAATTGGCTTTTGTAAACGTATCCATTGAAAGCCTGAGGTGTCTGTATTCTGACTTGTCATAAGCCCTGTGCGTTGGAAGTGAAAATATGAAGTTAGTGTCATGGGTTTAAGAATATGGAGACAACGCTTCTGTGGCTTATTTTGCTACCACCGGTCACAAGTTTTACAGAATGTGAGGAAACTATTTGGCTAAGAATGAGGAGGATGGGTGGCGAATAAAAGAAATTTATGAGCTATGTGGCCACAGAGTCTAGGAGACAACTGCTTGAGATCGGTTGTACACCCAGTTTGAAGTTGCAGTTTTTAGAGTTCTGTTTCGAAAGAGAATCTTACTGCTGGATACGGATTTCAGGAAAAGTTAAACTAAGAGCACTTATCAATTTAAAGTGAGTTACTTACTTTCTGGTCGTATTTTGATGACGAATAAGACGGATTAGGGTGTATACTGACTTCCTTCTTTGGTGAAAGGGATAAGATTGCACGTCCTACTTCTGTTAAACACTGACCCGTAAGCAGGACAACTTCATCAACAAAATCCCACGAGAAAGTAACTAATTTTAATCTAACCCCTACTCATACGAAGTTTTTGGAGTAATAGAGCCTATAGAAACATTCGTGCCAACGTGAGTCGCTTGTTGGATAATTACGAAATGCAAGGTCAACCACCATGCCAAGATAGCAGATACAGGTGGAGTGCCATATCGGAGTGCGGTAACTTGTACTTTTACACGTCGCTGCAAGTTTGTACAGTGATTTGTCGGACGTCACTTACGTACTATTATAGGTTGAAACTTATTTACATGTTTGTTATCGGATAACGATGCTTTCCTATGACAGTGGAACATTATAATTTGTCCCACATGTAACGAAGATAAATCGGTATGGCTAACGTTAACAATGTCAGATTTCAGTCAAGTAGATGAAATGACTGGGTCTAGGTAGATTTCTGAGTTAATATCACTAAGAAGGGACAAAGTGAAGTTTCTGTACGACATTACAAACTGGAAATGAAATCTAGGTAGCACTTAATTCTGTAAAACATCACTTCTCTTAAACTGGTTCTATCTATGGATAGCTTCTTCACTTTAGTTTATTCTCTTAACCAAATTATTCTGCTTCTAAAAACATCATAGTTATTGGATAAGGACCAATAGAGTGTCTTTGGAAAGAGAGAGAGAATTCAACTACTGTTATTCTACTCTACTGTCGAGATTTTCTTTGTTACATAGTGCGACATCACATAAACTGTCCACTATAATTTATAATGATTGCGAAGAAGCTTATCAAACGAAATTATGCGGCAATGTTGTGAATGCACAGAATGAAAGGACGATGACATTCCTCAGATCTTTATTACTGTAACATTACTTCCTATGACAATAGATTGAAAACTTATGGTTCTGTTGGCACCGGCTGTAAGTCTGAGCCGAAAGTGGTGGCGTCTGTAGACTCTACTTTGGAAGTCGGGATATACCGATCGACTGCAAGTATTCCAAGCAGTACTACGCTAAATAATTACTTCTAAACAATCTCGGCGCTTGAAAACAATGAACAGAAAGGAGCAGATGGAGTGGCATGAGTAATAGGTGCATAAATCACCGAAGCAACTTTTGAAACAAAAATACTACAGAATGAAATCCAGAGATTTTTGGCTAAATATACTTGTGGCCTCTTTCAAGAATTTAACTTCATCAATCAAAACATGTTTCAATTTCTAACTATGAATCAGTTGTAGGTGGATTAAGTTATGTTGATCAAAACACTACAAGGAAACACTGAATAGGTTTCAGATCTCGACGAAAGTGTACTTGTATTATCTTTGTTTTTCTAAAGATTCGGAAGTACAGACATCCATACAGGCGTCCAATACTCAACGGATCAGCAGTCATTGTGGCATAGTTTGAAGAAAGTAACGAGAATTTATGTTAATTAAAGCATCCAATTTGAATTCATTCAGTTCACGCAGAGTTGTCATCCGAAGTGAAGAAACCAGCTATTGACCGTCATTATGTTAAATAGGTTTGGAGCGGGTCGATGAAATTACCGTTTCTCTTTGTGAACCTTGCCTACATGGTGTACATATTTTAACGGAAACCTTGCTGACGTCCTTCTAGCATTGTGCACTTTTCCCAAGCCTTCCGCTGATTTGGAGAATCGTCAGCTAGCCCTGAATGCAGAATATTTCAGTATGTAACCATAATATCAAATAAGACCAAGTGGTTTATGGCCGTTTACGGATATGATTTCCGGTGAAAATCGTCTTCTGAATTTATTCTGCTCGCTATTTTGGGGTCACTTTAAATATCGTGCTCAATCCCAAACAAAACATTTTGGGGCAATTTAGAGGCAACTGGATGCAAAAATGTCGAGGAAATGCCTCCTTTTGCCCAAAAAGCTCAAACTTTTGTCCCGGGAAACCCCTAAGTCTCCCAAATTCTGCTGAAACTCCCTAAATTTCCCGATCTTGTTTTCACCGATAATCATCCATAGTCGCTGTTTACAGAAACATGGAATCGCACCCACAAAACATAATTAATAATAGAAAAAAGTATAAATATATATATATCTTTCATATGTAGTAAAACGTATATACGCAATTATACTGGAGTAGAAGTAATGTTGTCATGTTGAAAATTACGGCTTGTCCTTTGTATTCTCTCTGTCACTGTCACTACTGATTTCCTGTAAAGGAAAAATGCAACAGATTAATGAGGTTATTATATAAGGATTATTTACATACGAAATAGGAAATAATATCTTACCGGTGATAAAGTTGAAATCCCTTCGGCAAGCATGAAGGACTGCTAAAATGTAAATAATAAAATATTGTTGAAGACAGTGTGCATAAAACGTTAGTGCGAATGATGATACTGTAACAACAGAAGACAAGGGCCAGGCAACAGATCGTTTATTTAGGAAAATCAACACGTATTTACAGATTTTTATGTACATTATTGTAGGTCAATGTTAGTAGAAAATGCAGTCTGTTGATTGGTTGCTTCTCACACAAAGTTAACCTTGCATATCTTGTGGCTGTGTCAGTTCAACTACATGTTAACTTTATCCGCCTGGCAACCTTGACCTTTGACCTCAATTACTGTCAACCAATTTGGCTAGCGACCATCTTTCACCACAATACTATTACATGAAAAAAAACGAACATTAAAATACAGGTGTTGTCCACTGCATAAGAAATTAGTAAGAATTTAGTGAATGTGGCCTACCTTTGTTCCCTGACGCCTTATCAGTTTACCTCACAAGTTATGTAAATAGTTTCGCGTTGCCGTACCTATAGCTTTTTGAAATCATTGTACTACAGATATCTGTAGCGCATAAATTTTAATTCACCAAACAAACCTTATGAGCCACAGCAATTTGTCATTTTCACTGATAGCTTACGAAAAGATAATTTTAATTTTGTATATAAGAGTTTATCTTCGGATACCAGTCAGTTAATGTGTATGGGTAACTAAAATAAAGCAATGCAGTTCATAATATTGCTATAATTTGATTAGTGAAAAGTAGTTTAGCTATCAACGTAGGAATAAAATCAGAGGGCTAAAATTAGTGGGCAGTTTAGATACTCGGAACACCAAAACTTTAGGGAATACATGGTGTTTTATCTAGAAAGTTAAGAATATATATATATATATATAATTTTGTTCATTTCCAACTCACATTTTTTAGCACCGGACAACAGTGTCAAAGCGGTAGCCTCTGTGGTAACACCCCATTATCCCATCTCTGATGATGAAGATATCCGTCTCGAGTTTTACAGTGACTATCCAATAAGTTATACATACGGCCAAAATATTTCAATTGGACCAATCAAGTGTATCGTTAGATGGACAAGTACGTTATATGATTTGAAATGGCGAAAGTTAAATGGATATGATGAGATAATGCAACCAGATACTTCAGTTTTAATGATAGCTGCAAGTGATTCCTCCATAGCTGGTCAGAACACATTCCAATGCCGTCTTACTTCTGGATATACGTGTAAATCCAGGTTATTCATTTATGTAAGATTTCGTAAGTTAACTGGCAACTGTTCTGTAATACTTTTCAAAATGAATTAAAACCAAATTAACGACTGTTAGGAGCTACAAAAGACTGAGTGGCTGTTCTATTCTGATATACAGTTCTTCAGGAATAAATACCCTCAGTACATAATTAATTGGAAGTCCATACCACGCCTTTAGAGGACACATTATCTTTGAATAAATTTATTGATGCATACATTGAAAGCATGATAAACTCGTGATGACAACGCGCTAATCCCTTAACTTTGTTTGCATTTGTTATCAGGAAAATTTGTGAATTAATCACTAGCTGGCAAAGAAAACTTTGGGGCTGAAAGACACAGAATGGAACAATAGGTGGTACATGGGGTTATCAAGATTGCAGATGCACACTGAGGGTGACTAGTAGCAATAAGGAAACCCGTATCTAAGACTTCGTGCTGGGCGGTTTTTGACATCTAAGCTGGTATACCGACAAAGTCCAGCAGAAAATTACTCGAATTACCTCTGAAGTTGATACCCAGGCTCTCCTCTGTAGGAAAATTCACCACAGACATTAATAAAATATAGACACATACAGACTCTATAGCTCCTCGTCAGAATATATAGGTTGATATGAAATACTGCTTTTTTCACAATTTTCACTATGGAGCGGTCGATATAAACAATGAGTTTCCGTTGGTAAAAGTATCTACCTTAAGAACTATCTCAGAACTTTTAGTTTCTATGATGAGAACACAATTGCGTAGTTATCGCCTTGGAATTCAACTCCCAATGTCCCACAATGTTGCCGTTTCGGGTTGAAAAGGTTATTTGACTAAATGAAAGCTATTTGAATTATCACGATGGTTATATTATCAGATGCTTTGGAAGAATGCGCAAATAACAATTGAGACTGGCCTACCCTAGTCATTTTAAAGTGCTCATTTACCTGTTTGCTTTGTTTGTTAGCTTAATCCATCCTTTATTTACACTAAATCACTTCTTACCGAGGTCTTACTCCTTCAAGTGGGATGGTAACGAATTCCCCACTAAAAGACAATACTTAAAATTTTACTGTGAAAATCGAGATTGAAGGCAATGCATATTTAAAATTATAAAAAACATGACTTCTATAATTTTCTTATCTAGGTTATAAAATTCAAAATTTGCTTCTAAGATTCATTAATACGTCCTAATCACTTAGTTCTAATACTTATGTTTTAAATAAGTGAATGCAGTTGGAAGTAACACCCTGTCTATTACTGACTTTGAACATTCAAGATCATGTGGTAGTATACAGGAAGGTTAAATGGAATCTAATTTGCATCAGGCTATTAGACTTCATTAAGTTTGTCAAACAAAAATACAATTGGTTCTAGTTGTTTTAACTAAACTCCATTAAAGCAACGCATTTTCAAAATGCTGTTCTGGAATCTTTTTCAGGGAAATTATACTACTTTTCAGTAGTTAAAAAGTTTCGTTAAATTATAACGTGCCAATACTTGTCGTTATAACGTATTTAGCTGTTTGCTGCAGATAACTTCTGTCAATAAAGTGTTTTAGCATGTTTTTGTTCAATAAAGGTGTTCACACACTAATGGAAGGTACACGGATGTTTGGTTATCATCTAAAGATGGCGAGTCGACCGCGTAGGGCTGGTAAAGTCTTATTTGAAATTGAAAATGCACACAGGGACCATGATTCTAAGGAAACAGATGTCCTGTGAACCAATTATTTTTCTCCGACAAGCACAGAAGTAAAAATGGTTAAAATAATAGGACATAGGTGACAGCTAAAACTTGGAAATGTAAAAAAGACATAATTGTGGCAAGGAGAGGTCGCCTGATAAACTAGTAACTAGGTCAGTGGAAAAAGTTCTAAAATGTTTTTAGTGTGGACCTAATAACTGAGTAAATTTCTTTCCTTTATATCCAGTTTAAAAGTACGAATTGCTATACCTCTGCCACTAAGACCAAATTTTATCGTTTCAACTTTAAGAAGACAACTATGCAATTTTTAGTGATACTCGGTGGCCTGGATCATCTTCCAACTTATAGTAAAATAAATTTTTAAGGACGAGACGCTCATAATACGTTTTCGGTATGAATGTTTTAATAGCATTTGATTCTTCATCGGCGGTTTCAGGAGTGTAGATGTTACAGACTGTATGGAGTGGTAAACGGATGTCTTTCTGCTTTGTGTCTAAAAGCATCCAGCTGTAGAAGTCTCTAACTTATCCGTTGCATGCTAGCTTTTTGTTGATAGATGTTTACAGTATTCCGTCGTTGTAACTTGTCAGTTTCATATCACATGATTAGATGTGGCATTAAACAATGAAGAGAAGTAAGCTTATGAGATAATAAATTATTGCCAGTTATTGTGACTAGGACATTTGTTATACATACGTACCCACCGTGCTCCTCTTGGAGTGATCTTAATTGTAAGACCATTTTACTTCTGTTTTTTGTTTTTTCATTGTGCATGTGATATTTCGAAGCCTCACAGGTCGACCTGACTTACTTTTGTGTCAACCATTCAGTAAGGATTTGTGTCTGTTATCAAAAATTAACAGAGATAATTATGATTGATTTTCTCTGAAGGGCAATCAATGTCCTTGTGTATGTGCGAAATTTTTAATGTCATTCTTATGACTTATTCAATAACTGTTTTCATAATGAATCAGTGATCTAATTAAATCACACTGAGATAGAAAGACGAACAGGTCCACTTAACAATTTAAAAACGTATAATGAATATTCGTTTACTGAACTTTATAAGATAAACATGGAAGATAAAAATACATTCAGATTTCTACCGTATAGGTAGTTATTCTAGACTGAGTCATTCGTATTGAGATGAACTTTCTGAAAATACCTCGATATGTGGTTTAGTATCATTTTCTGCTGCGAGTATTTCTTTCGAAATTCATATTGCCGTCATTTACATGATTAAATTTGTGGTGAGAGCTGTTTGCAAGCCAAAATTACAGACAACAGTTGACGTCAGTGTTTACGTCCCGAATCGAGGTCATGAGAAAGAACAGTAACAAAGCTTAACCTTGAGGAACTCACCAACCAATCACAGCAGACTTAACGTGTGCAAATACGATTCGCAGATATGTGGCTTAACTTTCTAAGAAACGGTCAGAAGCAGTACAGAATAACCTTCAGCAAGAAAACAACCAATCAGGAGACGCTGATTCTCTGCTAACAATAACTCTAATAATAATGTACATAAATATCTATAAATATCTCTTGGTTTTCTCAATAAACGATCTGTTGTCTGGCCACTGTCTTCTGTCGTTGCACATTTATTAACAATTCCAATCATTTGAACACTAACCCCATCGTTTTGTTACCTACTTTACATTGTCTGATGTACTGGATCAATATCCATCAGGTAAAAGTTATCTGGCTTCCTTAGAGTTTCATATAAGCGAAATTTTTAAAATGCTTTTTAATCACTTTTGTCTGCGTATTTGAGGTGAGGCAGTTGACATCATATAGTTCGCCACAACAGAAGTGTAAGAAATTATTCTTAACTGGATTTTTAATACCTTTTAACAGAGAACACTGTTAATTGCAAGTTGGTGTGTATGTTTGAAACTATACAATGTGACAGTCACTCATCTTTAAATTGAATTCTGAATTCCATTGAAATTCAAGGTATGTGATTTGCATGGCAAAAATGATGACAGTACTTTCAGTGTAAGTTATTCATCGAATTTCATGATAACACTATGAATGCTTGACCTAAAAAGTCACATTCTGTCTGATACCTATCAGTCTTAATATTTATTTCATTATAAGTCGAAGATTAATTAACAGAATCTGATTCAATATCTAATTCAGAACGAACTATTTCCTAAAAGGAAAAAGAATTGTCTGTCAAATTGTTGTATTCCAGGCATATCTTGACAAAAATCTAAAAATCTTAAGGTCACGCCGGCTACATGTAACAAGGGTGACTCAGTACGACTGTCAATAACCTGGAATATAATTCTGAATGCACAAAAATGAATGAACAAAAAATGAACTATACATATGAGAACAAATCATGGATGTGTGAACAAAACAATTCCAACAGTGGTATGAACACGGGCAGTAATTTTGCTCGAAATATTACCAATAAAAAAAACTTATCATTGTGTGTAAACCACTGAAATATAATTATACTTTATTTAATCTATTCCACAATGCTCAAACGTTTTACTGACATTAATCTAAAAATTAGGTTTAAATCTAGTTTTATTGTTTTTGTATCCTGATGCTTTTCAGAACAGCTTATCATTTTTACTTCGGTGTTTGTTTCCTTTTTCTTTCTTGAATGCTGTACTACAAAATGTGGCGATGAGTACAAAAGAACTGTTCTCTCAGATCCTCTGCTGTTTGTACTTGTGAATTTGTCTCTCGGCTAATAGCTGTTATCTTGATGCGATGGTTGGGCTTGAGCATCAAAATGAACCAACAAGATGCACTGGTTAGAATGAATATTTTTACAAGTCCTACTATTGCATGAGCAAAAAGCAGTTATCATTGTGTTATGAGTTAGTTTACGCTGTGATGGAGGTCAAAATGCGAAGTAGTACTAACGGCTAATGTAGGTGTAACAACAGTAAGGTTTTTCCCCTAAACGGCCAGTAAGCCAGTTATGCTACTTTCCTGATCTGGAAAAATGGGTTTAGAAAAGGTCAGTCCCAAGAACTGTACATCCTGACTTATTTTTCAGAGATCTATAGCCGATGGTAACGTCTTCATACTGACATAACTCTGATTACCATTTCAAGCAGGTCATGTGTGATCGGCTGATGGACAGTTTCTATTTCAGGTATTTCACGAGTAAATCAACTCCCATGGTGTGGGAGACCAGGAAGTAATAACCACCCGCGCACAACCATTAACACATAAAGCTTTTCTGTTTGTTACTCGTCTTCATCTGCTTTCTTACCCTTTAATTTTAATACTGTATTTCGACTTCTGTTAATTCTATGATTATTCGCAATGACGTCATTTTGAACTGATGCACTTTTGTGCATAATTTTATTCTGGAAATTTATTCCATTTTATTCATCTGTATGTCTACAAGTTTAATCATAGTTTGTAACGCTATCACTCATTCATTAGTATACTGGGTTAATGTGCATCATGAAAGAAGCCGGGAAAAGCAACTGTAACCATATGCAGGAGTGAGCTAAACAGAAAAGTTGCAGATAAACTTGTTGTCATTGTCCTTACAAATGGCCGTTGGTTTGAAGGGACTGCGTAAATAATTGCAACGACATTAATAGATACAGGGATCAAGTTTCAGCCGATCAGTGGACGATAAACCTGATATGGATACAACAGTCAGCCATGTATTTATGCTAATTAACAGGCTGTCTATGTGAGGTAATACATAAGTTTCTGAAAAGTTAATGACTTAGGTTTTCTTTTTGTTCAAAGTAAGTCAAATTTCTGTCGTTGCGTTTCCCAAAAAGTATTTGACATAAGATGAAAATGCCAAGATATTTAATGCTTACTTCTTTACTTGTTACTACTAACCACGAACTTTCAGTTTTGCACAAACCGTAAGGTCGTAGATCCACAAGTCTATGGAGTGGTGAACTAAGGCAAAATAAATACTTACTGCTGCTTGATTTTTATTGGTTACTTCTCTAGTTCGTATCAGTCTATGATGAAGACTAGTATGAGATTATTTCTACTTCTGATTATTTCAGGAAATTTAACCAGAATAACTTTCACTCCAAAAGACCGTATACAGAAGTATGGGAATACGCTTCACTGTCTATCAGATGGTCTACCGAAGTCAAATATACAATCTATCATAAAAGTGAAACATGGATCCTATGACTCTGCGAGGGTAGAAGGCGATCATGTTGTCTGGTTATTTACCGGTAATCTGTATACTTATATCAGTTTGTACTGTAAGGTGTCTATGATATTTATGGGGGAAACTTACGCTCAACTAAGTAAAGAAATATTTGTGTATCTAACAGGTCAGTATAGCTTGCGCTCTTGTCCTTGTTAATTTATAATTTTTCAACCTTGGTACTGATTCACCTTCAATGGTTCCCTTTATCAAGGAAGTCAAGTTTCTGTTTACTGTTGGTGCATATGTGATAATCTTAACAGTTTGACACTATAAAAAGGCTGTTTGTGATGCTCAGTCACTTTATAACATAATGTTCATCTCTTGAAACTGGGTTGACATACTCAGCAGCATTGTGATGTTCATATTCAAAGTAATTGTCACCCGTTTTCAGCTTAGGATTCTCTTCGAATTCATATTTTTTTTAGCACGGAGTTCCAGTTATTATCTGTGATACAGTTTCTGATTTATCAGATGTGAAAAACGAGATAAATGACATGGATCCATATTATGTTTGTCTATATTACAGTATGAATGATGAATGTGCTCCTAACTTAAAATCATAGGAATGTTTATACCAGTCACGAAAAGGTTTAATTGTGAACAACTCATTTTTCAAAAGTCTTCTGTTGAAACATTCTTATCAACAAGAACAAAGGTATTAGTCACTTAGAAACAGAAATCCCTCAAATTCCCATTTCTAGTGCGCGAGTTTAAAGCTTTCTTAAGTTAAAGGTCTCAAAGCGCCTCAACTTCTCAGTTATTGTTGCTGATGGCTTCAGGACCACCTATCTTTGCAAAATAAAGGTGATCAGTTATCTCATGAAGGGTACTGGGCTGCAACAACAGCTTTAATGGAAAACTTGTCAGTCAGTTTGATATATATATATATATATATATATATATATATATACGTGAAACCGTTCAGGATAACTCTGCATTAACAGACTACTGTTGATGACTGAAGGTGAAGTGAAAATCTGGGTGGTTATAGGATTTGATCCAGAGACTTCTTTCTGAATTACCAACCCAGCACTCTGTCAATTCAGCTATGACACTCATAATTTCACTAGGTATTCATTGTAAAGTATTTCTCTATCAAATAAATCTTCTTATTGTGAATAATATCCCGATGGAAAGATGTGTTATTCATCATCTGAGTAGAGATATGCGAAATTCATATCAGTTCATATATTTAACACTAAGGTAATTAGTTGTATACTTATCTCTTTTAAACTAGCTGAAACTCTGTGATACTTGACACAAACTCATCCATTCAAAATGACTGTTTTTAGTAGTGCTGCTGACTCTACGGTTACAAGGGTAGATTTGCACCACTTAAACATATGTGAGGCCTATTAAGTATCTGAAGTCCAAGTTTTGCCTATTTTTGACTTAATATCTATGAATAACACGTCGCTATACTGCCGTAGTAGTGCAAAATCCCTAACCACAGGTGGAATAGACCTTGAGATCATCAAGTTTCATAGGGTTCAAACAACTGGTCAGTCAATATATTGCGGTCCAACATTTCATGTTTTATAAGAATAGCTACTTCTTGACATGCAGTTTCTATCATCTGATCTCGTGAGTGATTATCCAGCGCTAGAGATCAATTTATAACGTGATCCACACAGAAACTGATAGTCTGAAGATTGATGCTATAGACAATGAAGGATATGAGTTTGTAAAGAACCAAAAATTAGGATAAGATATCTTTAATTTACAAGGGTAAACTAAGATAAAAAATGCCCTTATTAAATTTTTAGCTGAACTGGAGTATTTATCTTTCACTATTTAATTTTTTTTAAAGGGGATGTGGATTTGAAATTCCTGCCTGATTTTAATCTGTTGTGGCGTAACCAAACACTCATGTGTATTTCGAATTTTCAGGAGTACAGTAAACCAATAATGATGTTAGAGTTATATCCACCATTATTTCATCCTGAGATTAGTTATCGTACATTGAATTTGTTCAAAATGAGCCGGGGAGTTTATGAAGTGACTTGTGATCATTTCACACCATATTCTATAAAACGCAGGATAAACAAATTCTTCTATGTTACAGGTGAGTAATACACAGTGATTAGCAAAGTACGGATTAGGAAAGAGACTAAGTAGAGAAAAAAACTTTAATATTCACCAAAACAATCAAAGAGGTGATTTGCAGTTTACCTTCGAATTGACTGTCTATTTCACTTATGTAATTTTGTTATTTACAAGGAGATTTACTTGGCAAGAACACACCTGGAAAGGAGCTTGTAGGATTCCGTAAATTATCATTTATAAAACACCTGTAAGCTTCCTTTTGAAATGAGAGCCTAGTTTCATAGTATGAATGCTGAGTCGGTATGCACACCACCTGAAGATCATAGGATTTTAGTCCGTCACAAATGGCCTGGGATTAATTCATGTTTATTTAAAATACATACCAAAAGTTATTTGTGTAACCATTGTCCTAAAACTGCTGCTCGATGGTGTAGATTCATGCATTAAATATCAGCACACCAAAATGGGGAGAAAAAGAAATGAGAACCGTGTAATCGGCGGCCATAGAGTGATGTACAACAAAATAAGAATAGCTACTAAATAAGTAGATGACAAGACAGGTAAGTAGAAAGTTCGATTATGATTAGGTTTGGAAAAATCAAACATGATTGGAATAAGACTGGGCATTAATGCAAGAAATTTCTGATTCTTATAACTCTTCATAGTACGATGTATAGACTTATTAATCCAGGCTTTCGAGATGTTAAAGTCACTGATTCTTATTCCCACACAACTATTCACACTGATGTAGATTTATTTACTCTTTACTGCCTTCAAAAGTTTTAACCTTTTTGTTTGATTATAAAGACATGAACTACTGAGGTGTTGTGCTAATCATCACATTTGTTTATTGACAACCATAACGCACAATGTTAGCTGACAATTTGAGAAAAGGTGTATATTAACTGGGAAGATTCATGAGAAACCCGTATTTTTTTCTCCAAGTTCTGTATTGTTGTTCTGTTTTCTTGACTGGACTCGCCTATACATAAAGAGTTCATGAACTATTGGTAATATAAATAAAAGTCTGTTGTGGAGGTGCGGACATACTTATTCTTTATTTCATTGAAAGTTTCTTATGATTTTACTGATACTTTTGTATATGCTTCAACTGGTTTCTATATTCTCGCCTTATGTCTTATTTTGTTTACTTCATGCAGTAAAATTTAAAGTTAGAACTTATTTTAACTGTAGTCTTCATGTACTGATATGAAAGGAGATACATTATATTATTATTGTTTCCTTTAATTCCTAGAGGAACATAGGGCTTCAGCCGTGCGTCTCCATTGCGTTCGGTTCTCTGCTAGAGTCTTCACCTGGCTCCATGTCTGCCCACACGTTTTCATCTCCTCTTCACATGACCTCCTCCAAGTCACCCTTGCACTGACGACCAACTCGCCGCTTCCCTTTCGGGTTCCACTCGAGCAATGGCTTGTCTAGTGATGTCACTTGATGGTTTCCTCAGAGTATGGCCAATCAATCTCCATTTCCTTCTGCCTATTTGTTTCACAATCGGTTCCTGGTTGGTTCGCTCCCAGAGATCCATCCCTGTTGCTGATCTTTTCTGGCCATCTGATCTTGAGTATTGAGCGAAGACAACTGTTAATGAAGGTCTGTAGTTTGTTTGAGATGCTCTTTATGACGCGCAGTGCAAGTCTCTGATCCGTATAGTAGCACTGACTGACTTCACATTGGAGTTGAAAATCCGGATGTTATTTTTGATGCTGAGTGCTGTTGACCTCCACACAGACTTGAGAGTAGTGAAAGCTTGTCTTGCTTTTCCGATTCTTGCTTTGATATCCTCGTCAGTTCCGCCTGTAGTTGAAACGATGCTTCCCAGGTAGGTAGGCAAAGGAGGTTGTTTCTTTCAGGTTCCTCCCATTTATGCTGATTGTTGTCAGTTGTTGTTGTTGTTGCTGTTGGTGGTGTTGCCCAGGAATTTTCATCACCTCTGTTTTATCTATGTTCACCTGAAGTCCTATCTTCTCTGGATGCTTCTTCTGCTAACTTGTTGCTTTTCGCTTGCATATCTTCCAGTTTGTGGGAAATCAGACATATATCATCGGCGAAGTCCAGATCCTCCAAGTGTTTTGTGTGTGTCCATTTTATGCCTGTTTCCTCATTGCCCACTGTTTGTCGCATTATCCAGTCTACTGCAATCAGGAAAATCATTGGCGATAGTAGGCAGCCTTGTCTTACTCCCGTCTTCACTTCGAAGGATTCCGTGAGTTTCCCGTTGTGGATTACTTGGCATGCAGCATTGTCGTACAGCTGTTGGATGAGATGTATAATTGTCGGTGGCACCCCGTAGTAGCGAAGTAGTTTCCAAATCACCTCTCGATCGACGCTGTCGAAGGCCTTTTCAAAGTCGATGAAGTTGAGATAGAGAGGTGACTGCCATTCCAAGCTTTGTTCAATGATGATCCGTAATGTGGCGATCTGATCAATGCATGACTTGTTTCTCCTGAATCCAGCCTGTTCCGGTCGAAGTTTTTCATCCAGGGCATGTTTGATTCTCTCCAGGATGATGCGGCTTAGTATTTTGCTTGGGATGGACAGGAGCATAATTCCGCGCCAGTTCTTGCATTGACTTAAGTCTCCTTTCTTTGGTAGTTTGAATAAGTATCCTTTCTTCCAATCCTCGGGTACTTTGCCTTCTTTCCACACCTTCTCCAGTAGTGGCGTCATCAAGTCCGTTGTTGTCTCTGGATCCATTTTCAATGCTTCTGCTGGGATTCCATCTGGTCCTGCTGCTTTTCCAGCTTTTAGCATCTTGATTGCCTTCAGGACTTCTGATTTCGTCGGGGGGTTGGTGTTCACTGGTAGCTCTGTCTCCGTTGTTGATATTGTTGGGCACGTTGTAGGTGGTGGTCGATTTAGGAGTCTTTTGAAGTGTTCAGCCCAGTGTTTCCTTTGCTCCACTTCTTTGGTGAGTGACTTTCCATTGTCATCCTTGATCGGCTTAATTTGTGTCAAACTTTTGCCCGATAGGTACCTAGTTGTTTGGTAGAGTGTTGCGAGGTCTCCTTTACCTGCAGCTTGTTCTGCTTCACTTGTCATGGTTTCATAATACTTTCTTTTGTCTTCTCTGGCACTCTTCTTCACTCTTTTGTTCAGCGTCTTGTAGTTTGCATTCAAATCCTGTTTTTGTTGCTCGTCGGTGCACTGGAGAATCTTTTGTTTCACCATCCTTCTCTCTTCTACCAGTCTCCAAGTGTCCGTATTGAGCCACTGTTTGTCCTGTCTCTTCATTCTGCTTAGAACTTCCATGCAGGTTTGACTCCACACTGTTTTCAAGTTGTTCCATTGCTTTTCGACGCTGACCTCTTCGCCAGTGTTGATTTGTGTCTCGGCTTTGTCCTTTATGCTTGCAGTGAAGATGTCCTTTGTGTCCTGGTCCTTCAGTTTTTGAGTGTTGAACTTGGCTTGTGGTCTATCTGCAGCTCCTGTTTCTCTGAAAGCTTTTAATTTGATTTGGATTATCCCTTGTACGAGATAGTGGTCTGAGCCAACGTCTGCTCCTCTTCTTACTTTTGTGTCCAGCAGGCTGCGCCTCCACTTCCTTGAGATTGAGATGAAGTCGATTTGGTTTTTGGTTCGCCCATCTGGTGGCACCCATGTAGCCTTGTGGATATCCTTGTGTTTGTTTACGCTGCCGCCAATCACTAGTACACTGAAGGCGCAGAAATCGGTGAAGAGTTCTCCGTTTTCATTCATCTCTACAAGTGCTTCTCTACCCATGATGAGTTCCCTTCCTGTGTTGTCTGGTCCCAGTTTGGCATTCATGTTTCCCACTAATATTTTAATGCCACCGACTGGAGTATTGTCCATCGTTGCCTGTAGTTGTCTGTAAAACTCTTCTTTCTTCTCGAGATCTGCGTTGTTTGTAGGTGCACAGCATTGCTTAACTGACACTTTCCTTCCTTTGGAGTTGAATCTGGCGGTCATTATCCTGGGCGAGATCGCCTCCCATTGCATCAGGGCCTTCGTTGCCGTTGGTGACATCATGATAGCCACGCCCTCGGTGTGCATGTGGTTATCCTCTGGGTGACCGCAGTAGATCACTCACTCACCTGTTGACAATTTGGTGAGTCCATTCCCGTTCCATCTGCTTTCTCATATCCCTAGCACTTGAATTCTGTATCTTTTCATTTCGTTTGCGATCTGGGCAGCTTTGCCAATCTCATACATGGTCCGAACATTCCATGTCCCCACACAGACTTTTTATTTTGGCGCAAGGAGATTCATCGTGCTGAAATTTCTGTAGCAACTTTATTTACAGGGTTGGGTTGCTAGCCTCACGCCTGAGAAGGGGATTGTTACATTAAAGTATAGTTTAGAGAGAAGCGACCTTGTGGGTTGCTCCCCTTAAAACCAGGAAAACAAGGAATAAAACAATCAGAACAACACCAGCACAGGAAAATAATTCACAACAAGAAGAGTAACAAGTGACAACAACAATAATAATATCACAGTCAAGTACAGTCAACCAAAATTATACCAAACTCATAGACTCGCTGACTTGAGCCAACTTGGACATGTAAATCCATCAGTATATACAATTATAGATATTAGTTAGTGTTAAACAAGCACAAAGAGGCAAATAGATAGTTATGGGTATTATCTAACAACAAAATTTATATCCAAAGATTCAGTGTTTCAAAGGCAATAGTTTTTCGCAACTTTTTGGCAAGATATTCCACAAAAATCAGAGTTTTAGGTAAGTATGTAAATGAAACGTATTAATCGAAAAGCGCGTCAAGGAGATAGGTTGATTAATATTTTTGGAGCTGACGGTGATAAGTTTCACATTTCCTTATGTCATAAAGTTCTGTCTGTTTCATTTAAGTGTCGTGATTTTAACCGATTTACGGTAAATATACTGTTGCGTTCGCAAATAGGTTGAATGAATTGAGAATATTCTCTTCACGCAATTTTCAGAGAACATATTGAGAAATTTACGTTTGAAGAGAAGGAATTATTAGACCAATGTACTGATTAAATTTTGGATGCGGAATATCATGTTGAAGTCACTTAATCGTTTAATATATAAAAATGTACAGGTGTTGAGATTGTTACGTCCAGTGGAAGAGATGTCATATATATATATATATATATATACAAAAATACCAGTGTATAGGAGTTGAATGCTGTCTTTTTCAGTTAAATTCAAAATCTTCCATTTGATTTATTGACTGATTTCAGCTCAGTGTATTTCAGTCTTACAAATACTAATTCTTTCATGTATTAGATAATCTCTTAAGCTTAGCTGATGGCCTTTTTCTAAGGTGGCCTTGCATTGGGAGACTACTATAGATGTAATGGGCGATGATCGAAAGTGGGATTAAAGTCTGGGTCGATTCAAATGAAAGTAACTTCGTGACCGACTTCAGCCAGCATAGCTGAGGTCCATTTGTCCAGTGGCCTCTGGTTTCAATCCTCGAGCAACACTGACTTTCACTTTTACTTTCAATCATCATCTATCAGTTTTAGTTATTCTTTTACTGCATTACCTGTTGTTTCAGTATTCTGGATTTCCTAATTTACACAATTTTTGGGGTTACTATCCCAACACTTAAGGTATGTTTGTTGTCTCTATTTCTCTACATCTATTAAATCTGTATTTAGTACTTAGCTTTTTGAGAGACTATAAAGTAAGACGGTTTTGTTCTGTGGTGCCAATTCGATCTGTCTCGCTTTACTGGAATTTAACACTTTACTTTCAATAGAGTACAGCCTCTATCATTTTGCCATCTAAAATTTAGTAAGTATTTTTTTTTAGATTTTTTTTTTAAATTTTGATTTACAGCTTGATTCCACACCGTATTTTCAGTACAAGTATGGAATTTTCAGCATGGATATCGGTAGCCCAAATTCAGGCCGACCATAGATATCAGGTGTGCGCCGGCAGGGGATCGAACCCCAGACCATGTGCATGGTCGGCGAGAGTCCTAACCACTGTACCACCGATCTGCAATGAAGAGGAAGGCTCACTGGGACGCCAATTGAATTTCATACAACTGGGACTTATATTTCACTCACATTTTGTATTTCTATAAGTTGTGATCTTACTGAGCCAATTCGAATTCCTCTTAGAAATACCATTTTACTAAATCTAATTCATCTAAGATAAAGGTGTCAAGCTACAAGAGGAGAGGAGCCAAGAGGTATGTCTTCCCGCAAAATTGACAACTGAGGGCCATGCACACGAACAGACAATATTAGAATGGGAACTACATTACGTCATAGGTGTGGTAGTTAGCGCACTTGTCATCCCAAAGCAGGTAAAAGACAATGAGTACAAGCAAGAAATGTGGACAGTATTCAGAGATATTCAGCATAGGACAAAACCACAAAAAGCAGAACTTATAAGGAGATGAGATTAGGCATTGGTAAAAGAGAAGTGTGAATGCTTCATTGCTAATGATTTGAGGTTACACCACTTGCACTCTTTGAATATCTGATTCATTACAGTCACAGGAGGCAAATAAACCAATCGGGAAGAAAATAACGGGGATGTCCACCCGATCGAATTGTCTGCTAAGTGGATGTACGTTATAGTTATGGATCTCATAATGGCATTAGGACGGTATAAACACTGTTTTTTAGATTCTGCATAGCACCAGCCTTTTATTGTGTTAATAACTATCTTTAGAGCTATGGCTACGAAAGAGTAAATGAAGGCATTTTGCATGGATCTCACAAAAGATTTTATTTTAACGTGTGTGTTAAATTCAGCTTCTTTACACACAAAATCTTACATTTAATATATTTCTCCTTCATAATGTTTCGTTTGACACATATTCTACTTATTAATAGCAAGTAGTATACTTTTTTACTTTTGTAATGCTGATAGAGCTTTTATTAGTTATGATTACATTGTCATCTCACTGGATCAGTTTTCCCTTCTCTATTTTTATTTGTCTGCACGTCAATCTTTTACAAATGCAAATCAGTAGACTCATCTCACACAGCCGATTATATTTCATTTCTATAATTTTCAGTTGACCATTTAGTAGGGCCAGCAAATAAAATTTACCTACTTCAACTATCTGCTGAATCCTAATTTCTGTTTGACTGAAACGAAGGACGGAGCTGGCTGTGTGACAAACACCTGATTACTTCTCCATCAATGGTAAAACTTTGTTCAAACATACTATTCTGTGATTTCGGTCTTACTTATTATTCTCAAGTATGCTCATGGATTGATATCATTTAGAGACGCACTGAAAACATTTGAAGACTAATCTGATGCCCAATGGTAACTGACTCCAGGATGAAGTTTCCTGTAGTTCTTCGATCAAGAAGTCGCTACCAGTAGATTCCAGAGCGTTGGGGATGAGGAAAAACCCTCCCCAATAATATCGGCTTGAGGTGGCACCGTAAATTGCGAATCGGTAAAAGGTAGAAGTCATGGACCACTTAACTACGTTTCAATGGCAGAACAGTCAATAGGCTCACCTCGTAAGTTAGTGTCTGTAAGGCCACGAGTGCGTACTGCTGCTTAGTATTCCCTGGTTTTCAACGATTCTCTAACCCTGATTTACCTTGAGACTAATAAAACCCTTGCAAATCAGCACTTGAAATTGTTTTTTATTAGTTTGTATTTAAGCGGTGCTTATGAGAGTAATAATCTTATGGAATGCTAAGTGTGCGTTTTGCACTGGCAAATACTGTACATATTTGGTCATCGCCTTCCTCGAGCTTTGTTAATTACAACAGTGTTAGGTTGGGAAACAGCTATGAATGGAAAAACAAATAAGCCTCCCCTATCCGTAGAATACTGTTCTGAATCGTGTTAGGTGATTTAAATTGCTCGACGTGAATTGCCCAATTATTAAGAATCACACTTCTGTTCGATCTTTAATTGCTTTCTGTTTGTCAACGATACCGGTGACATTCCTAATGTTGGTGGACTGGATCACGCAGTAGACCATGGGGAGTTAGAAGACGGACTAACTTTGAACTAACGAAAAGACTGTGGAACATCGAAACTTTGTGGATGACTTATGTCTAATGTCATACAAACTCGAAAAGTAAGAGGCGTAAACGAAAAACTCGACAGAAGAGGCATCCAAAATAGGAGTTCAAATGAACATTGAGAAGACAAAGGTGACGAAGATACTCAAACAACCGACAACAACAACAACCACTAACCACCATGATTGTCAGAAATCCAAGGGAAGGCGTTTCTTCCACTCACATAGGCAGCATCCTTTCAACTACAGGCGATGCAGATTAGAAGTGGGAAGGAGAGGATCAGAAAGCCAAGACACACCATCACTAATCTGAAAACAGTGTGGAAATCTGTGCAGCCAGAATAAGGAATATGATTCGACTTTTCAACACCAATGTCAACTCAGTCAGTCAGTCAGTCGGTCAATCAATCGGTGTGTGCCTTTATATGGTTGACAGACTCGTCACGGAGAGAGAGCATTTCAGAGAGACTGCAGACTTCCACCAGCATCTGCCTCGCTATCTCGATACTGAAGATCAGACGGCCGAGCAGAAATCATAAGCAACAGGTAACTCTGGGAACCAGCCAATCAACTAACAACCTGTCACCCAACAGATATTTCGAAGAAGGTGGAGACAGACTGGTACACTCTGAGGAGACCACTGAGTAAGACCACACTTCAAACCGTCGAGTGGCATCATAGCTGGAAACAACAAGCTTGCCGTTGATCAAAGTGTGAAACTGAGATCGTGCGAGTAAGAGACGAAAGCTTGTGGGCGGGTGCAGATAACTGGCCGCAGTGCAGATTCGTTGGCGAAACCCTGTGTTCCACGAGGAACCCAAAGGAATAATAATGATTTATCAATTACCACCTGTTAAAAATAAGGAAATCCCATATGAGGTGTGGTATTGATTTCTGAATGAAGTTTAACAGTATAAGTCCATTATAAATTCAGTTGAATTTACATTACCCAGAGAACATATTTGAAGTAATAATATACTTTGTTCTATTTTTCCTTCCGGTTCAAATTACAATTCAGTAACTTTATACCCATCTCAAATTTATTTATTTCTAATGTAGAAGCACAGTGCAAGGCTCAATGAAGCAAAAGCCTCTGTGAACTTCATTCTCAAGTGTATTATTTATTTTGCATGTCCATAATTATCGTGTTGTTACTTTTATTTGATCGATTATCCTTTTAAAAGTAATTTTGGGGTAGTTACTTTCATTATCTAGTACAATTCTCCAGGCTTGCCCTGGGAAATAAGGTTATATTATTAACTTTTGGTTTTCTGACGGACAAGGTATTTTTTGAATATTTCCAAGTGTATTAATCCAATCCTAATCCGTTTCCAATAATTTATTTACATTAGCTAGAATTTAGGTTAGGCAAAATAAAACAATGAAGTGCAATGAATTTATCAAATATTGAAACATTTGTCTATTTCTCTTTGTTTGAATTTTATTATTTAAATAGGATGGGTGGGGAAATTCACTGCTTTTCACTTCATTTTTCAGTTTCGGAACACTTTTAATTGACTTTTTTGAAGTATTCTAATTAGTGGCATCTTTTGTACTAGATAATTGTTTAACGTTGAGCACAGATATACAGTTTACGTTGAAGTGTTCGTAGTATTCAGGAAAAATATTTAGCTAAAGAATTGTTATTTAATGGGTAACACTGAGAAACTGTAGAGTGTGATCTTAGTTATGATGTCCACGAAATGCAAAATAATGAGTTGACTGTCACCATATCTCCATATCCTTAAGTTTCTGTAGAAATTATGCAGTCTCACTTATGAGTGACAGGCAACCTCCTAGCTCGCATTAGAAGATATGGTTGAAATTATTTAAAAAAATATAATTCCTTTATGTTACTGGTGGAACATAGGGCTTCAAGTCTGAGCTTTGAAGTTTCGGTAGCAGTGGTTTCATTTTTATGGGGTGGGGTTGCTAGCGTCACACACAAACTTCTCTCCTTACTGGCCTTACTACCGGTTTAATGAGGTCTAGGAGTGAGTCGGCCCGGGAGCAAACCTCGAACCATAAGCGTGATTGGCGAGCATTCTACTGGTAAACCACCGACGCACCATGGTTGAAATAGCAATCCATATTAATTAACTTAGATAATATAAAACACTGTGAAACAGTATTATTACTGAATTATGTTTCGAACAGAATTCATTGTTAATAATCATATCATTTATCTATCATGTATATCATGTATAGTTGATGTGATTTTGAACAGTAAGTTGTGCTCGAAACGCCATCCATTAAATATTACTGTTTCACTACGTCATATATCAAATAAATAAATAAAAATGGTATTTCATACCACTGTAATAGTAGAGGACGAAGACTTGATAAAAGAATGTTTATTTGGATATTGGCATCTCTATATATATCCAAATTATGTACACCTTATCTTCAACAAACCATTTGCACAGATCTTTGTGCTGTAGTACTTCTGGTCTTCATATTGTTTTCTTTGTGTTGCTTTCATGTCTCCCATGTTTCTCCACAACGCTGTATCGTTTGCCTTCTCTGACACCAAATCTATCACCATGTTATTTGATATTTTTATGCTAACAAATGTCTCTTTATAAGCTACTGATAAATCTTATCAGTAGCACTGGCCACACTACCACAGAACCCAGGTTCTATAAAATATATTGATGCTGGAAATCCATTAACAGAAGTAAGGTATGAAGAGTAAACCTGATATATTAGTATTAAAGATAATAAAAGAATAAGCAACCAATAAATACACTGTCTTCAATGAAAACAAAAGCGGTAGACAAACTTTCGTTATGGACACACTCGAGTCCTTGAAGAAGTTCAATCTCACTTTATCAGTAATAACAAATAGAGTTTTGGATACACCATCTGATACTTTAAAACAAAAATATACACCTCCTTTTTATTGTATTTGTAGATAAGTTTGCAAGGAGAACATAGCAAGTTGGTTTTTAAATGGACAAACTCTGGTCTGTACACTAATGGAACTTTAACTTTCTCATTCTGCCTTAAAGATGAAAATAAAATGCTTAGTTTTGATAAAATTGTTTGTCGTTATTTTTTTTATTCCAATGCATATTTCGTTCTTGTCTCTTTTACATTTTTTTGTTAGATCTACCGAAGAATTTAGACTTAAAGTTCAATGAAACATTTTCAAAAATGTCATGTACATCTTCTCACTTTCCAAGGGGACACATAGATATTACTTGGTTGATTCCTGACTCACGATTATGTTGTGAAACTGACAAAATGAATGATCTAGTTTTAACTGAATATTCAACAGTTGGTAGTCATAATGTCACTTGTGTAGGTAAAGTGGTACAAGGTGGAACTGAAATTCAGATTTATGAATCTGGATCCTTTATTGTTCCTGGTAAGATGTTTAATACTTTGAAACTTATTACAGGATGTTTCATCACTGAACCGAGAGTTACCACTAACACCTTTTTTCATTGAAAAGTGAACTATTTAAGGACAGATAAATTCTTGTGTTAAATGTTACTAAATCATGGGTTTTATACATTTCACAACAGAAGACAACGTTTAGCGTTGACTAAGTGCTTGTTCGACTCCCAGCCTATTAGTTTTTTCTGAAGTACCATTTGGTGAATAGATTTTCACGTGGTTGTCTATTACTGTTGTTATTGAGTACCATGTTTTCAACATTTCCTTAAAATACATGAGTAAACGTGTTGTGGTACATCCATACTGTATCAATCAAAACTTAAGCTTTAATTCTTCCTCTGCACTGAGATCAATGATGGTACAGTACTTCGTTTTACTTCTAGCTTATATTCACAAAGCTTTCAGGTTAGTTCACTACTGAATTGATTAACCCATAGACATAATGACAGTCTTTACAACCGGTTGAGTAGATTAATATCAGATAAGGCAAGTATATGTAACGATACGATTTTTAGTGTATCATGCTGATATTATGAAGGATTTGGTTCGCAGTTTTTAAGGGTGACTAATATTTAGCCAAATGAATTATTTTATTGGCTAGGTTAATTGTTCTTGTTGTCGTTGCCTAAGGTCGTAATAAATTTCAGTATATATGAAAAGCTGATATTTAGACTATACTTTTGTTTTAAGTTATATTTCATGATAAAGCACTAAAAACTGTTTAGATTTACGATCTCCTATTTCATATATGCCGTCTGAGAGTTTGATAGGCCTTACCAGTGATGCTTAAAACTCGGTGACTGTTTCTTATCACCAAGTAAGTATTTTACTGAGTACTGTGTAATTTTACTGATGGAGCATTGTATGAATGATAATGATTTTCATCTTTTTTCTCTTTTGAAAACAAGCTGACTTCTACTATATTCATGAAGTCGTAGAATCATTCCGCTATGAAACCTTCTACACATTCTTTCTGCTTACCATCATGTGGAGCATAGCATTAATAGCATTCAATTACATAGTGATGAAGGGAATTCCGGATATGGATGAGAAAAGTAGTTCCACTATTGTACTCGATGGATGGGTAAATTTACGTTTAACTTATTATTATTATTAGTATCATGTAACATGCCATAGAAAGCTTTTGACTTAGTTATTCTTTGATTATGGTGAAGTTTTAGGTATGAAAGCGTAATACACAGCAGTCACTTGTGTGGCGACATCAGCAACTGAAACAAAATAACTCTACTCTAGTTATTCAGGTATAAAAGGGCATTGTTCAGGAAACTATTTTGCATGATAAAAAGTAAACATCTATGCCTCAGTCTGAAAAGAAAGATGCTCAGTAAAAAATAAGTTAAAATATTTGTCTCCAGGTGTGAAAGGTTTGAAGTCTGTAAAGTAATGAAATTTTCACTAAATACATAATCACTTTTCATGTAAACCGAATTACATGTGATAATACTGTGTAGACAAGCAGTGGGACAATAAAGACTGTACTGAAAATAAAATATCCTAATACCAAATGAATCATTTTGTACGAAACAACGTGCCCATTCAACTCAATTCTCACATCATTCGACAAACTGTAGAATTTGACTTACATTTCTGTGCTGAACTGGTTATCTTAGGAGAAAAAGTAGTAGAGTACATGCACCAGAAGGCACATGTCTCACAGAAACAACTGCTATTTCTTATGCAGACGTCTGGTATGAGATAGGAATTTCTGGATCCTATATGGTACAGTATTATTTAGAATATAAGTGACCGGTGAAAAATTGCAGAAGTGAAGTAATATTATGTAAGTTGGTTTCATTTGTTGTTATTTCACTATTCAGATATTTTAAGGGTTACAATAAGTGTTTCCTTCATAGTTATTTTGCAGGCTGATTGCTACTAGAATATGTCAACAGTGATATCTTTGACTTTGTGTCTGTGTTAAGAGTACTCGAATCCTTGTGAAGGCTTCATTTTCGTCTCAATAAAAAAAATATGTCGATTAACTTTTAAAATGTCAAGCTAAAACAAAAACAGGAAAGAGTTGTAAGAGGATTGGTAAGCCACTTAAATAAGCAACTAAATCACATCGTCGAAAAAAAACAAGCATTAGCCGATGACCATGTTCTTGTGAAATTAACTAAGACTTGAAATGATTGTCACATCATGTTTATTAGAAGACAAAAACAAGTAAGTGTATAGACTATCATTGTGACGATAGATTCATATGTTTGGAGAATGTAATGACAGGCCTCACCTAATACAACTAATGAAGATTTTAATTTTAAGTCATTCGGTTGCATCGTAGTATGTCGATTTGAAACGATGATGTTCTTCTATTTTGTCAATCAGTTAGTTATACTTATAAAAAATGTCCATACGAAATTGAAGATTGCCTTTATCTATCCTTGGAAGCTCTATCCTGGAGTGTCAACAATGAACAATTATCAGTGCAGTGTAACTAAAATGATGATTTTACATCAATGTTAACACTGATTAACCGTTTTCAACAATCTACAGAATGTGGAAAGCAAAAGGATTAAGTGAAGTGAATATTTCTTCGCTCAGTCTTTTTGGTTTCTAAATGTCTAAGTGGGCACTTTTTTCTACATTGAAATCTACAGAATTAGTTATACCTTACCAACAGCGACCAACTCCACAATTTTCAGAATATGGAGACATCAGCAATCCGGATAAAACATTCATATGAAATATTTGCAAATTTCACCGTCTGAGAGGGGAATCTTATTAGTGGTTCATGCGAATAGTTGGAAATTATTTAAGTCAAATAATAGTGCACGCTAGTTAAATTGTGATAATCTGATTACTAGATTGCCTTGCTCATTAATGGAGTAACCGGATTAATTTAACTCAATGAGTCTATAGAGTCAGTCAGAAACGAATTCATTTCTGACCAAGAACTCGAAATTAGGACGAAAGTGCCACTTGAGGACATAATGCTGGGAGTACAGCTATGCCTGACTTCCACAGTATTTAAATCCCAGGGGAAAATATACAAACAAAATATGAGAGTTGCCATGGGATCACCAATATCCCCGATTGTGGCAGATATATTCATGGATAGGTGGGAAAACATAGCGATTGAAACGTTCACCCCCACCCCAAAAGTATGGTGGAGGTATGTAGATGACACATTCACTGTACTTAGAACACAAGATATAGATAGATTTTTCGAACACATTAACTCAAAGGTGGAGGCAATTCAATTCACTTATGAATTGGAAAGTCAGGAAGGGGAACTTCCAATGTTAGATTGTAGCGTAAAAAGGAAAGATGGGAAGTTAAACACTAGTGTTTACAGGAAACCTATACATTCAAACAGATGTTTGGACTTCCGATCATCCCATCCTATGTCAGTGAAAATAGGATTGGTGAAATGTTTGAATAATAGAGTACAAAAACTAAGTATTACCAAGGAAAATCTAAGACAGGAAGTGGGGCATATAAGAGAAGTTTGAAACTTAATGATTACCCTGATAAATTAATCAGAAAGTATGTAGGGGAATGTAAAAATAAAAATAAAACAAATAATGATAGCAGTGATAGTGATAATAATAATAGTAATAATAATAATATTAATATTAGTGATGACATGCATGTCGAATATGCACAAGACAACACCAACAATAAGGAATCTAAATCATTAGTAGTAATTCCATACAAGGAAGGAACCTCGGAAACCTTACGTAGAATTCTTAACAACGCAGGAATAAAAGTGGCAGTCAAGCCCACAAACTCAATTAGAAACAAGCTTTGTCGGTTAAAGGATCCTGCCTGTGGAGACTTTAAAACAAAACAATTTAGTTTATCTAATACCCTGCCTGCAATGATTGTCAGGTCAAATACATAGGTCAAACTAGTAGGACAGAGGCAGTCAAACTAGCCGAGTATAAAAATCTAGCAAAATCTAGATTATTTGACCCGAGTAAGATAAGAAATCTAGAGAATAAATAGTTCAGCCATAGCACTACATGCAGTTACACACAACCATACAATAGGATGGATGGGATAAGGTGACAGTTTTAAAATCTAATGTCACAGGGTGGATGAAGAGATTGATAACGGAAGCTTTGTTCATCGAATCAGCTGCAAACACGTGTAATAGGAATGATTGAACACCTGTTCCAGATGTCTGGAAAATTCTACTACCTCAACGACGACAAATAGGAGAGGACAAAGAAAACTATAAAACTCAAGTTTAGAAGCCCTGTGATTATAAGTGATATGATTATGAACAATAAATTTCGTTCAAAACGTCATCCAGTAAATAATACTGTTTCACTCTGTGGTACATCTAATAAACAAACTAATATGGAATATACTATATATATATATATATATATATATATATATATATATATATGTATATATATACTATCTACTTTACTATATACTAATATATACTACCTTAATTCTGTGAGTTTACTTGAGTGAATTAATATAGTTGGGATGACAAACTTCATTCAGTTTACAGTATACTTGTGAAAGACTTTTCCATTGTTGAATGAATACATATATATTATTTGGTACGTAAGGCATCCACGATACAAGTGCTCACACGCTACCTTTTATGTTTTCTTTTTAAAAAATGTTTATAGCAATATGGATTCGTCCGAATACCAACCGAAGCGTTAACTAAGGAGGAGAAATACTGCCTACATGGATTAATACATAAATATAATGATATAGTCGAGATTATTAATTGTATATTAAGTAAACAGAAAAGGCCTGAGGAGTCAGTATTTATAAGGTCCTTTGATTGGTCAACGTATACCCCATTAAGTCTCCGTGGCAGTCATTACGACTCTAATTCAGGTCTAGAAAGTGGTTTTGAAGGGAAAATGCGAAAAGTGAGTGGGTCCTTGAGTTCATTTACGGGAAATTTATTTGCAGCAAATGCGTTAACAAAATTTAATCTAAGAAAAAGTAGTGGACATCATACTCCAATGATATTTCAACGAATGTCTGTTGAAGGAACTTCAGTGGAACCGCCTCATTTTCCTGTTTCTTCTTTTGTTCGTCCCCCTTATCATTCGGGTGACGAGGACGTGGGCAGGAAGGATAGAGTAAGTGTGAGAAGAAAAAAACGGGCGAAGAAAAGGAGATCACAGAAAACAGTAATGGAGATGCTGAGTGCAGATTTGCGAAAAGGTGAAGTAACAAACAGAACCAGAAGAGCCTTGGTCTACAGTAAATTTGGTTTGAAATTATAGTGTTTGATTTAAATTCAAATGGAATGACCTGTGTATTTTATGCTGCTGTGGTTATCAAATAGTTTTTTAAAATATATAATCAACTTTATGAATCCAATTGGATTTAAACACTCACGCGGTAAATTAAACATTTGTGTACAGTTTGGTGAAGGGAACCTGTCGATAAACACTTTTTTTTATTTCATCCTGAAAACATTCTTTGTGAACAATATGACAGTATATTTGGTTTCCACCAGTTCTAGCACAAATCATACAATACAGATAGCATTTTTCAAAAATAAGCAGGACAGAACTTTTTTCTGAAATAAAAGCTATCGAATTTTAAAACTGCTTATACATACCTCCTTCTTCATAGACTTCTACGATAGATCTATACTTCTATGATGGAATATCGCGGCAACGTGGTGTTCAAAAGTTGGAATACCTGCACAAATTAAATGCATCCACGTATGCAAGAAAACCCCGGGGTAATTAGCATGTTAACTCTGTTGAACACTGAAAAATGGAAACATTTTCCAGTCTTTTAACTGTATTAAACTTATCTAAATAAAACTCACTGTAAAAATTTTGTTAATGTTAATTCTAACATTGGTGAACAAAATAAATAAAGGAGTAAATCAGCATACTTTTCCAAATTATAGTTAGCAAAGAGCAAATAGGATTTTATATGTCACTAGTTAGTAGGACGGCCAGAATGTTGTTTGATAAAATAAAACAGCCCAAATATTTGTATTGTAAGAGGATGTTATTTTATTTCAGAGGAGACTACCTGAGGTTACAGTGGTTATAAAAGAATAAAAATAAATTAACTCATTGATAGAATCATGTCAGAGAAAATTCTTTAAAGTAAGACATCCAAAATGTAAGCATCATAGTTTTTTGATCCACGTCATCATCGATTTATATGCCAGATGGGAGGAGACGAAAGAAAACAAAAACTCAGAGTTACTTTGTAAGATAACACAGCAACTCTTGTAGATTATAGTTCATAGGATTTAAATGAGACCAGTGATCTGAAATCACTACTACAAAAATCATTATGGAATGAATGTAACCAAAGTGTAGTTACCGAGCTAGTGAGAGATTGATCACACCCTTTTTCTGTATGCAAAAGTTTGGTTGAAAACGTTTGATTTCAATTGCATCGGCAAATCTTAGTAGGTGTGGTTTGAATATTTCGAATTAGTTGAAGATCTGGATAAAATGTTTTGTGTCTAAGAGAAGTCTAGTGATTGCACTTTGTGAATAAGTGCTTTCCTTTAGGCTTGAATTTCTTGGAGAGTGTTCAGGACACTGGATAGAGGCTCTTCTAGTTTTTTCAATGAACTTGCTACCGCAACTGCACGTATAACCACTGTAATTTCAGGCAGTTTTTAGTGGATAAGTACTTGTGAAATAAAATGGTGTCATTTTATACTGCAGATTTGGTCATCTTTGCTATATCAGAATTTGTCAAGGGAGCCAAGTGTATGAAATTGAATGAAGAGATTAATTAAATGTTTAATACTTTGTTTCAATATCATCTAAGCTGTTTTAATACTCACTTTCACTGTAGTGTTTTCAGGAAGTGACTTCTGTTAGCCTACATCAGAACAAAGGTGTGAATAAGGAAATAGTTTTGCTTACAAGACTACCTGAGGTAATTTATTTTCAAAGAGCATTCTTAACATTTGGTTACTGAGCTGTTTGTGCTCTTATGATGGTGATGATGATGTATGAATAGTTAATTATCGCTTATTCAAATAACAGCTTAGTGAAATCATTATGGATTTAAGCTTACTCAGTAATGTATTGGTGTATGTGTGTGTGGGTGGGTGTATTAATTTAAATATTGATATAAGAAAGTGGTTATTTACAGCCATATGGGTGTGCTGAATTAAAGAACTGTAGTTCATAACAGTATTAGTGTTTTTTAAGAAATATATCGATTTGTAAAGTAAGATCAATGGAATTACAGTTCATTATATGATAATAATAATAATAATATAATGGCAAACAGAACATCAACTAAAATTAAGGAAATTTCCGCAAAAAATTGAGGATCATTTAAACCTAAATGGCCAAGGTAAGGACAATGTCCGAACTAGCTTCTTTTGGACACATAAATTAGGCTTCTTGATGTGGATCCCAATGGCCTCAGCAATATTTAGTAAACGAACTCTTAAGGTGAAGTTGAGATTTGTTGTTATGCGGTAAATGAATTTGAAAGCCTCGTTGAAATTAATCTTGTGTTCTGTATCCACAAGATGAGATAGAATAGCGCTACGAATAGATTTTGTTTATCATTCACTTAACCAGACAGGGTGATGTTCGGAAATCCAGAATAAGAATCCAGAAGAGGAAATTATCGAAAAGGATATTCTTTGCTCAATTATTCTGTTTTTTTTTTTATAGATGTTTGAATGAATATTTTCGCTATATTAAAGAACTGTGTGTAATATGCATCCACACTTATATGAGTTACATGAAATAATAATATTAAACAAAAATTGACAATCTTCTTCATTTTATCTATTTTTAAGTGAACATCTTAATGTACTACGAAGTTGACAGCAATCCTGGTTAATTCTTGTGGCAACAGTAAATATTTGCATCAGTAATATTTTAGTCTGTAGAATAAAGTCTTGTTGACATTGTTAACTATAACGCATCACAAACAGATGATATATAGCACCGAAATGGGTGTGAACTACTCGTTAATCGGGTGGAAATAGTTGTAATACGCTTTCTACAACATCAGTTGTGTATCATATCGTTATTGTGATGTTATTATCTCCCAATCAGCACTAAAATAATCAGTTAGCACAAGTTCTAGCATGTTGATTTATTATGACAATAAATGGATAATTGTTTCATAGGCAAGCCGAAATGACAGTGTATTCAATTAAAGGCAAACAGTGAGAAGTGTGGAATTTTTAAAATTGAAAAATGCTTTACGCTATTTCTAATTATTAGTCGTTATGGTGCACATTCAACACTTTATTGAACATAGTTTCTGTACAGAAAATGTATTGGTTATTTTTAAACGTTACTTTTGTTTCTGTTCTATCACCATCAGTACTAATTCTTCAAGGCATTTGCCCTGATAGGTGTTCTTAGTACGAGAACCAAGAATTGCACAAGATGTTCTAATTGCTTGCTATGAACATTAATTCAGATTTTGTATGTTAACAATATCATTGGATTTCTCATTCGTAAATCAAGTTTCACGTTACCTCTGAACACTACTTATAATCAGCTGCTGCTGCTGCTGCTGGATTCAACATAGAACTTGGCACCGAAGTGCAGCAGTTCGAGTTGCCACGTTCCAAATAGCACACAAAGGTAGACAGGAAAATGAGTGAAGAGAATCAATAGAATTTAGATAAGTATAACAGTGAAACAGAATGAGTAATGGTAGAAAGGAATATGAAGGTTAAAGAGACTGAATACATTTGCGCCATTGACAACGATTTTGAGCCATGTCACCTATTGTCTCCAGCCATTGATTCTTAGAGTCCCGAGGGCCCCAAACCGGAAGTCTGCATCTCCCTACCTGACCCAGTTTAACTGTCAGGGATTTCATGGATTGATGCCATGTTTTTGTTTGGCCACCACTTACTCTTTTCCAACCTGCACCTATATCAGCTAGTAATGCCCGTCGGGGGAGACGATGGCTAGGCATGCGCAGTACGTGGCCTAACCATCTCAATCTATGTAACTTCATAGCCTCTTCGAGTGATTTTCCCTCTTTGCCCAACACTCTACGCCTAACGTCAACATTACTTACCTTATTATACCACCTAACGCGAGAAAGAGATCGTAAACATCTGTGGTCAAAAACAGACAATCTCTTCATGTCTTCCGCTCTCAATGGCCACGTCTCACCGCCAAAGAGAAGGACGGAGCGAACTGCTGAGCAGTATACACGTCCCTTGGTTGATAGCCGGATGTCTTGCCTACGCCAGAGACGGTGTAAGTTAGCGAAAGCAGCCCGAGCTTTCTGGATCCGTGCTGAGATTTCGTCACCAATCAATCCGTTGGTGCTGATACAACTTCCCAAATAGGTGAAGTGGTCAACATGTTCTATCACTTCAGTCCCTATCACTAAGCTAGGGGTAGACGCAGTTCAGTCCTGTAGCAGCATCTTACATTTCACAGGGGCGAATCGCATGCCAAACATACGAAGATTGCTGCTCAAGGTGTTCAGAAGACTCTGCATTTTGTCAGCGTCCTCCCCTAACAGGACTATGTCGTCTGCGTATTCTAAGTCTATAAGACTATTCCCTGGTAGCAAGTCGATTCCTAAGTCGTTAAGTTCAGTTAAGGATACTTCCATTAGCATATCTATGATGAAGTTAAACAGGAAAGGGGAAAGTGGACATCCTTGACGGACACCACTGGTTGTTATCAATTCAGATGACAATTCCCCATAAGCCCTTACACAGCTACGTGAGTTTGAGTAGAGTGCCTTGATTAGTGCGATGTACTTTCTTGGCACTCCCTTCACAGTCAAACATTGCCATAGTACCTCTCGATCCACGGAGTCGAAGGCCGCCTTCAAGTCAAGAAATATGGCAATTGTTGGACGCCTAAAAGTGTGTCTATGTTCTAGGATCTGTCGGAGAGTGAAGATATGATCTATGCACCCTCTACCTGGCCTAAAGCCCGCTTGATTTTCCCTCGTTTGTTCCTCCCGAGTTCGGCTTAGTCTGTTCATGATTACTGAGCCTAGGATTTTAGAGACTATGTTCGTTAGGCTGATTCCTCTTTGATTATCACATGAGGACTTGTCTCCCTTCTTGAATATTGGTATAATAAGTGACTTACCCCAATCTGATGGAACCGTCTCTGATTCCCAGACGTTACCTGGTACCTTAGTTAAACTATATACTAGTATGTCACCCCCATATTTAAACACCTCCGGAATAATTCCGTCGGGTCCTGCCGCTTTGCCTCGTTTCAAATTACCGATAGCTCAGCACTACTGATACACTGGCGACTGCAATTGTTTAACATTTTAACTACGAATATTTCTCTTTATTCATCAAAATGTACAAAGTATCCTCAAAATAAATAAGTGGTGGTGACTTTATGGTTAAAGCTGAAACGAAATTACTGGTTACAACGTGATTCGGATTAATTGCCTCTTGATTACAAGCCAGACATTTTACTTACTTGTATGCGGTTCACATTTAAAGACGAAGTCTCATGTTCAGCTGTTATATAATTGAAACATAAAGGACTGTCAACGCACAGTCCGTCCAGACATTTCTTCGCATTCCCGATTTAACGACAACGAATGAATAGCAGAATCAGATGACTGACTATCTGAGAGGACAAATTTTGTAAGATATACCATAAAGGTACTAATTTATTATGCGCAGTCGTGAACCCAGCTGAAGAGGACGGCAGAAAACAGAACAAAGTGGAGATGTGTTGTTGAAGCCCTTTGTTCCACTCGGAACCCAAGGGAATAATAATTCATTCTGCTGACTGTGAAATCTGTTATTTATACTGTTTATTAATGGAAACTAGATTGTATAATTAAGGTTGTAATCAAAACTTCATTTATGAAGACATTTAACTTCACACTGTTTATTACAAATACTATCTTCCCCTTCCATAACTGGCAATGCACTTTAAAGTTATTCTAAAGCACATTAAACATATACTGAATCCATCATCAGTGTTGCAAATAATTTATTGTGGATGGAATTCACGTGTTACAATTTCCTGTCGCTGTATTTTGAAGTTATGGAGAGTTTAAACTCTAAGTTTAAATAAATGACATTAATCATAATATAAATGTGCCGTCTCATGAAGAACAGTGGGAAAGTGAGGTTACAGACTTTCAAACAAGTACTCTACAACAGTCAGACATATCTGAAGTGAAATATTGCTGGAAATGGTGTAAGTCCTCGTACTCAGAAACAAATGACGTTATCCACAACATGTGGTAATTTAGCGGGCTTGTTTAACTTGTTTAAAGCATTTATTTATAGTCAAGAGTTTGTGACAAATCTTCACTGAGATGGCTTTTGAGTACGGTGTGATTCTACTGGGTAGTGATTATTTTGATGATAATTGAATATTCGCCATATTATTTTATAACAACTGAATGAAATATAAATAAGCGATGGTCATAACTAGTTGCTATAAGGCGTCGGTCTATTACAGTGCTGAAGAATATAATTTTTAATTCTCCCAAAATACTTAGGCAGGCGCATTAATCACAGGCTTCACTTTAAAATTTCCTTCTTTCATATCTAGTGTACTTTCAGGTAGGCGTGAGTGACTATTTTCTGCTGGCATTTATTCAAAATCTGGTGGTATTTAGCATAAAACTGAAGTTGTAGCTTTAAACGCTTGTGCACTTAGAGAAATAAAGTATTGGTTAAGAAGTAATTTAGGTAGCCAGCTTACTTTTGTATTCCGAATGTAATAATGAGAGGCTAACTACGGTTTAAAAAACAGCTCCAAGAATAGAAATTTAGATTTTCATCATCAGCCTTTATATCCCGGCTTTATACTGCTGCATAGTGGATGGTAAAACAGGTAATCTTAGATTTAAGTTGTGTCTAAAAATCTGTAAATGTCCACATGTCCCAGTGCACTGCATTGCATGCATAGTGATAGTAAGCAGCAACACCCAACGCCACTGGTGCTTACCGGCAGTCAGACGACTCAAGAATAGACATTTCTTAGTCGTCTTAAGTAGCCTTTTCCAGTGAAGATCACAAAGATTTGTAAAAAAAGAATCAGCTGGAAGTGTTGTTCGAACGAGTCATCAAAAATATCTAGTAGGTTTTTGACAGAAAAAAAAGAACATAGGCAGAAGTGTAAATCTACATGTTATGCGAAATGTCCCTCTCTCTCTGATTCGTCATTAGTACCAGTTATATAGATTTTTTTAGTTAACGGATTAAGATCAGATCATTATTTCACTTCATAAAAAAACACTCACTCATACATTTTCCTCCATTTTATACAAAAAAGGACGTGAAACAAACAAACGTCAACAGAACTAGGAGGGAAGACAAGTTATACAAAATCAATATTCCCCATTGTGGTTACCAGTACAACTTAGGAACATAACTAGGTAATCTTGTCGGCAAAATTAGGAAAACTTGTAAAATACTTTTATAGAATTTAAACAACATCTATATATATACACTTTGCAGTCATAGCAACAGTTAACTAGATAGACAAAATTAGCTCTTATATTGGTTTTTTGTTTTAATGACGATCATCTACTCAATTTTTGTTTGTGTTTATCCTTTTTTATAGAAATTAAAGAGTGTGTGTAATCGTGCTCCCAGTAAGTATTGATAAACGGACATATTTGTTGTAAACAAATAGGCTATATATATATATATACATATATATATATATATATATAACTACATAAACAAAAAATCTATTGGAAATAAGTCTTAGTACACAAGAATATTTATTAAAACCAATAAAAGATATCACTATAGTAGGAGATAAATAAATCTGCTCTTCTGAATAAAACGTTTATTAGCTCACAAACCCTTCGCAAACAGTTATTCCTGTTGATTGTGGATATTACTGAAGTGTGAAGATAACTCAACATTAAGTATAAAAAAGAAACATGAATATAAACGAACCTGAGGGTGGTAAGTTATTAATATTTTTCTTACTAAAAATAAACTGCCGTTATGTGAATGAGTCATTTTATTTATTCTATGCAAAGCGATAAGATGGACTTTTAAATTTATTTCATTCACAAGTAGAATCACAACAAAAGTATATAAAATGTATGTGAATTGATCTTTCTTTCAGTATACTGATACAAACTAACCTGCTTATATTTTTGAAGCCAAAATGATGTCTGGTAGATACAAATTTCGAAAAACAGACTTTAATCAAACCATGGGGAAACGAGCTAGTTGCATATCCGCCAACCGTGCGTGTATGCTACTAAGTGTCGTAAAACTTGATGATTATTTTCACCGATGCTAACTTTCAGTGGAATTCAGCATGCACATTTTGTCCAATTTGGGACTCGTCAGTTAGTTGCAAGTGATCGAATCCCCACATTCAGACAACAGATTCTAAATAGGACGAAATGCGCATCTTGGATTCCAGTGCTAGTTCTTATCAGGCAGAATACCCTCCCATCAATCTGCACTAGGAGTCAGTATGTTAAAAGAGACAGAGCATTTCAGTCTAACATAATCAATCGATGGGAAATGCAAATTAACCTAAAAGCAAATAGCTGATGAAAGCTACTTTGAAAAATTCAGGATTTGGGATTGTAGAAGCACTGATTACTATAAAAGTAGAATTCGGACACAGTGGTAGAGTAATATCCCCATAAGAAAATACTTTTATTTGATAAAAAAATATGGTCATAGAGTATTATTTGTGACCAAAACGACATCAGTAAAAATAATACCGTATTAGTTTAAAAACAAACAGTTACACCATTACTAGTAATCTTGTGGGGTTTCATTTTTAATCAGCCTGAAATACAATAAGTATGAGAGTATTCAACAAGCATAACATATTTTTATGAAAATTGTTGAATTGTTGTTTGTTTTTATTCGTCTGAAACAAGTAAGGAGATATAGAATATTTGGCTAAAGTTCTGTAAATTGTAGGAATCAATGTTTGGAGGCGGTTTGTCGCATAATAATATATGTTTAAAGCTAGTACATATAGTGGCAGTTTATTTATTGGATATATCACAAAGTGAAAAAGCATTATTTACTGGATGACGTTTTGAACAAAAGTTTGCGTTCATCACCACACCAGTAATATCAGATGAATGATTAGGAAGGAAAAAAAATCTTGCTCACAACATCATCCAGCCACTAATACTGTTTCACTGTGTGATATATCCAATAAACAAATTATGCAGATGACATACCTTAAAATCGTTCACAACGGAACAGATGAAACCACTCTTTGTTATCTTCTAGATTCAGTAAACCTTCATCACTCCTCCCTATATCTTCAACTAATGTAATTTCATTACATTCCCTTTACCTACTTTCAAGTATGTTTTTTCGAAGTGTGTCAACTTGAACTATTGCGCTTTTGGGCAAAGTTCTGCTTTTATATTATAGTCAAAAATGAATTCCATTTTCAAGTATTGGTTTGTAGGGATTTGACTGATTGGTTACAGGATTTTCATCATGAGGCGATATCGGTTAGAGAACCACTGGAAAACCTGGGAGTACTGGACAGCTGTTACTCCCTAGTTTGGGACTCTTCATCAGTACGCACCCGCTGAGGTTCGATTCTATTTTATTTTCAGTGAACAATTTACAACTGTTCTCTAGAGATAATATATATTTCTGGGAGTAAACTGAGATTCAAATGAGCAGTTCATCACAGGATATCACAATACAAATAAATACGGCTTACTTAAGTTAAATCATATATTTCAATTAAAAGACATCTAACTGTTTGAAATCTGCAAGCTAAGTCATATTCTGGTTATATATCTAAACACTGGGACAAATTACAAACATTTTTTATCTTCATTTTAGCCATTACTTACTTCAGTGTTAGCGTTCCGAGTAAGAGTGGAGAGTTTTCGTCATTTAGATATTATTTTACCAGGTTAGGAGAAGGAGACTGGATGAAAAATCGTTTCTCCCCGACTCCTGACATCTCTGCTTCAAAATATATTGTTATGAACTGTTCTTCTACATGCGGGAAAAATTCAGCCAGATTAGCCTTGGTATGTTCTTCCTAGAATTACTGTTATTCGCTGGTAACATTATTCGAAAATCGCATCACTCCGCCTTGTGTCTTATTACAGCACTATTCCTTGCACAACTGACACGCTATTCGTAATTGCTACGGATTTATTTTCGGCTTGTAATGTAACGTTTTTATTTTTCCTTGTTGAAAAACGTGGATAAAAGGTGTCAGTTTTTGAAACATCAATACAGAGTACAAGAAGTCTATGCTGCTTCAGCATCTGTCATTGTTTATTATCTTGCTGTGTTATGTTACACTGCCCTAGTTAGTTTATAATTTCATTATAAATGAATTAAATAATACTAAAAAGTGTCCAGTTCAACAACGTTTTTCTTTACACCCGATATATTGTCATTTCTTGTCTTTGGAGTATTTTTCTGCTCTTGTTAAACAAAACATTTCTGCTTTGAATATAAATGAATAAGCTTTTCTGGTGGAAAAATGTGTCGTTTATGAAAACTGTTCGTTTTATTACTATTAGTAGACATACATGGATACCTGAGGTAACTAATGTAAACTTTTGAAACTAATAAAAGTTTACGGATTCCAACTGAAATTAGAAGTAAAATATCTTTATCCAGTTTCACTATATCGATATCTACGAAACAGTGGGTTTTCTATCCACCGGAAGAGTTATCAATATGGACAACTATCGAACTCAAATGAAATACTTTTTGTCTATACTTCTGAGATGAAATGAATAGTTGAAGATTTACCACCTCCATTCCTGATAATCTTTACACTTCCGTTCATTACTCAGTAGAAATTCATATTATATATTACAATATCCATTTTCTTCAGCAGCCTTTTCCATTTAAAATTTATTAAAAATTATGCAAACAAGAGGTTTCCTGAATCTGTCGTTAGTAAAGAATACAGTTATTAAAAATTGGGTTTACTTGAGATTTTCAGCTAACCGTCAATGTTATTTGGAATTCCCTAATAACATAAGGATAAAACTTGTACACTGTGGTAGAGTAAAATTCCATCACGGATAAAATTTATTTTGATAAAGTGACACAGTGTTTTACAGTAAATATTTACTGATAACGCTTAGAGCACAATTTATTGCTCATAATCATATCAAAATACTCACATAACTGTGTGTGACATATTTTGTGAAAAGACTTTCTGTGTAGCAGGCAGTTTAGTGCTAGAGTGAATTGGGTCTGTCTTCACTTTTTAGTTCATAGACAGCGTGGTAATAGGTCATTCATCGCTTGAAAGTAAAATTCAGGGAAAAGTCTTACAGAGAGATTCCCTACACTAAGCTGTATTTCAGTGATAAGCTTCACTTTTTGTAGCTTAGTTGACTTTTTTGCAACGAAAGTGTATTCAGGTTACCCACTACCAGCTTAATACGATAGATTATGGTCACCTTATGAACATCGGAAATGCTAAAAAATTAAATGGGGGATGAAGAGAAATGTGATGTATTTACCAAATTTTTGTATACTAACAAACATCATTGGTGGGAATTGTAAAACTTATATTTTAGTTTTCTGTGTACTTTTATTTTACCTTGGGTGCTCCATATTTGTAAGCACTTTTAGAATGTTTTCAGTTTCTGTATCGATCTGAATTTTTTTTCAGTAAACTGGAGTGCTTTGTTGATTGTATTTTAAAAATGAGATTATTCTTTATTTTCTAATGCTCTGTCTATATCACCTCATTTATTTTTTGTCCAGAGAATGAATACTTCTCAGCTAGTCGCTAACTTGGGAAACAAAATTTCTCTTGTGAGAATTCTGTTTTTAATATCTGAAGGGACTGTGCAGAAAAGACAGTTGTATTCCGTATAATAACTTGATATGACCTGATTATGGTTTGAGATAGCTATTATATCCGTATAGTGAAATTTCAGCCAGTAATTTGAATACAAACATTTATTGGATCACGGCTATACTCGCATTGCGCATTCCCACCATAGACAACAGATACCTAAGGAAAAAGAAAAATTCAACAAAATTACTTGTTGAAATATTATTATTCCCTTGGCTTAGGCGTGAAACATAGGGCTCCACCAATAAATCTACACTGTGGCCAGTTATCTGCATTCATTTTGACCTAGATCTACGATCCCCCACAAGCTCAATTTCACACTTTGACCAACAGCCAACTTGTTGTTTTTGCATCTAAGGTGTCAGAGGTTGGTGGAAGTCTGCAGTCTCTCTGAAATGCTCTCTCTCCGTGACGAGTCTGTCAACCATATAAAGGCACACACCGATTGATTGACCGACTGACTGACTGACTGAGTTGACATTGGTGTTGAAAAGTCGAATCATATTCCTTATTCTGGCTGCACAGATTTCCACACTGATTTCAGATTAGTCATGGTGTGTCTTGGCTTTCTGATCCTCTCCTTCACACTTTTAATCTGCATCGCCTGTAGTTGAAAGGATGCTGCCTATGTGAGTGGAAGAAACGCCTTCCCTTGGATTTCTGACAATCATGGTGGTTAGTGGTTGTTGTTGTTGTCGGTTGTTTGAGTATCTTCGTCACCTTTGTCTTCTCAATGTTCATTTGAACTCCTATTTTGGATGCCTCTTCTGTCGAGTTTTTCGTTTTCGCCTGTTAAAATTTCGAGTTTGTATGACATTAGACATAAGTCATCCACAAAGTTTCGATCTTCCACAGTCTTTTCGTTAGTTCAACGTATGTCCGTCTTCTAACTCCCCATGGTCTACTGCGTGATCCAGTCCACCAAAATCAGGAATGTCACCGGTATCGTTGACAAACAGAAAGCAATTAAAGATCGAACAGAAGTGTGATTCTTAATAATTGGACAATTCACGTCGAGTAATTTAAATCACCTAACATGATTCAGAACAGTATTCTACGGATAGGTGAGACTTATTGGTATGTTCTATTTTGGATGCTTCTTCTGTCGATGTTTTCCTTTTCATCTGTAAATCATCCAGTTGAAATAATATAGAAGTTTTAAAGCTAATGTAAGTGTTTCTGATAATATATACATATTTTTCGTCTACTGTTGGCTGATAATTAGCATTCTTTCCCTTAGAGTGCCATGATCAATTTTCATACAAATAGTGATGAAAATGGTTATAATTGCAGTCTTATACTCAAAAACACGCTGCTCATTTCCTAGATGATAAATCAATAGATTTTGCAAAATTATTTAATAATTAACTCTGTGGTATTATATATGTTACACGCTTCATTTTCCGCATCAGGCATTTCAGATGCGGGTAGATATCCTTCCAACCAGGAATCACATAACTTAGACTAAGTTTCGCCTTTAATTAGGGCACAACACTTAGGAAGCGAATAAGTATCTACTGATTGCTAAATGTCAATTGCTTTATCCAATCACTGGTTGATTATCTCAGTTTATTTAAGCATATTGTCCGCCTGCTTTCTAACCATGATACGATAAAATTAGCAAGGCTAAGAAAAGGCAATTAAATTCATTCACAAAATCTTGACATGAGCTGATCAACAATTTTAAAGGTTATGACTTACCTTACCAAAGGAATAGCATACAAGTCAAAAGAGCAACGGCGATGTAAATAATAGATTTATTCAATAAATCTTAAGCAAATGGAATGAATTTTGGAAATCAAGCGTTGTCCTATCAGTATACCTATTTAGTGCATTTTAAGGACATAGAAAGTTACATGTCCAGATCTGGTTTTAAAAATACAGTAATTCTTTGAATAGAAAGCACCACTCTCCTGAATAATATACACACCGAAGACTGGTTCAGCTGGTTGAAAGCTTTCGAAGTTAAGTGCTAAGTAATAGGTCAATCCTGACAAATCCCTTTAATGTAGATTATCGGGCTGTTGCCAACTGTTAAGATAGACCACACCTTAAATAACTGGGTGTTTAAGTTCGCTAGTATGGTTAGTTTGATCTCCTGAGAGAAGGTAAGTATCTTTATGTCAATGAGCTCATAAAGGGAAGAGCGCTGGTGTATGACTGCATGCTAACCAACGAAAAACTATATTGTATTGTCACATCTCTTAGTGAATACGGTGTATAGACTTTATCTGGCGGTTATCAATAGATATAGGTTGGTCAGTAGATTACTGTATAGTGGCTGATACGTGACACTTCCAAGTCCTATTACATTACACCTAATCGATTTCATATATATCAATGTGGCTTGCGAAATACAAACCGTAATTTCCTGTTTAGTTTTAGAGCATTATTTATTATTTTTAAATGTGAGGCTATGTTTCATATATTTTGAGGTGGCTAGGACTTGCATGATGGATTTTATTGCGGTGAATTCATTTTCTCTGTTAGCTGACTTGATGTCTTCTTTTATGGCACTCATAATTTAGAGGTTGAACTCTGTTCAATCTATTTATTTTTATTTGGAATGAGTGATACTGGATAATTTAAATAAGCTTTATGTTACGAAAATGTTTACTTGAATAATGATATCTGCTTCATATTTATATCATGCCCAGTAGAGTTCTGCGGTGATTGACTGGTTTAAAATTTCTTCAGAGAAATAGGATATAAGTTGCTTTCTTCTCTGGACGATATTTGTAAATCTGTAGACTATTCAGTAACCTGTTAGGCTTTAGTATCAGTGTTTCTAGTGTTTATGGTTAATTTTTCAGAACGCAGTTTGTGAAGCATTTCTTGGTTAGTATTTTTTCGTTTCAAAGCAGCAATAAACAAAACATAACAGCCAGTCAAAGCAATAAGACTAAGCAACTGTTTAAGAAAACCTTATAAGTGGTTCCCAAGTTATGTGATGTGTTAGCTGATTCCGTCAGACTGATGAAATTAACAGGTTCTTAGACCTGTTAGTGGTGGTGAACACTAACCATCACTTCAAAGCTGTCCTATTCCCAAAATACTTCAGAAGAATTATTTCAGTATAGGTTAACTATGTGGTTTGAAAGAAACTGACAGCAACTTAAGTCACGGGTTAAAACGAAAGCCCTAATCCCAGTGACTACAGAAGTATAAGTCATTGAGTTTTACTTTACTGATTGAATTATAAGGTGCTCAGTGTGAGGTCTAAACTGCACTCTGTTCGGTTGTAGCTGTTCTTCCGCTAGTATAATTTAAATTTTAAATACAAATTCTTTCGTGTTTTTATGTTATCTGAGTTGGAGGGTATAGCCATGAAGCCTTGCTTGCCCCCCTAGACATCATCTTCAGAGGTAACTACAGCTCAGAATAAACAACACCAGGAACAAATACTTGTGCTATAGTTCTTCTCGATTATTTTAAATGCAAATAAATGAGCTTTAATAACTGTGAAAGTCTCCACTACTAAGAGAAGTTTGTGTAAATGAAAGTGTGTGAAATTGTTCTTACTAGTCATATAGTTTGAGAAAGTATACTTTCAAGCGTGTTATTGTGAAAAGGAAAAAAAAGCATAAGAAGGTTCTCAATGTGAGCGAACCTATAAATTATTTTCCACTTCATTAAAGTGATGATGTGGCGTTTTTAACAATGATGATTATTACTATTTCACATTATTATTAAGACATATTTTGTACACTGAGCAATTAGACTGACATAAACGAAGCTGTTAAATATTTCTGCCCTAATTAGAATTCGTTAGCAAGGTGAGCTGAAGGTTGGTGATACAACATGCGTCTCTTTTCATTAAACGCAAAGTAGTGGACTGGTGCAATTAAGACTAAAGCTTGAAAGTGAGAGCTAGTCTAGACAATACTTTCTACACCATCTCTCGGCTATTTGTTGTTATTTGGAAGCCAAAACTCCAAATATTTTTCACTACATATATCGTATACTACATGAAATTAGTGAAGAGTCATCGGTTATCAGAACTTCCAAGTTTGGTGTTCAATAGGTGACCTCCATAGTGTTTCATCACTAACGACCATCGGTTATTTATTAAGAACAATGATTCAAATGAAAGTGTAAAGTGTATCTTTAGTATTTCAATTAATAATATTTAGAATATCAATCAGTAAATGGTTTATTTAATCACCCCTAAACCTAAAAGGACACTCTAGATCTGTTTATTTCAATGACCAAATTGTATGACTATTGCTAAAAGGATTGCTTTTCCCCCTACTTGAACCCGAAACATTTCTTTTGATTAGGGATTAATTTGAAGCAGTTTTAAAATTCACTTTTTATTCCCATTCTTGTTTCCTATTTTTCCATTTTCTTTTCCCCTGCACTAGAAATGGACTTTTATTATTATTGTTTGAAAATCCCCGCCCAACTATTGTCAAACCTTTTTTGTTTCTTAGTCCAAAAGAGGTAAAGATCAAACGAAAGCTATAAACTGTTAATGATAGTTTGATTTTATTGATTTTTTGCGTACGCTAAATGGTCAATTGATATCATCATAAAAAAGCGAGTAGCAAATATTCAGCATGTTTTGTAATGATAGATACCAGCACTGAACTTCATAAAAAAGTATGTAATGATTATCATGAACATGAACCTTTGATCTTTTTAAATTAATCTAAAATCAATTATTCACTATCGAAACTAATGAACACTGAATGAATACTTCTTTTTTAAAGTGCATTTATGGGTGCTATTCACTCACTGTCTATAGACAGCTAATTTACTAGAAATAATATTGATTGAGTCTGTCATCCTATTAGACTTGCTAGTATTGGTCATTTTCAAGGTCTTGCACAGGCATACATAGTCTTTTGCAGCATTTAGATAAACAACTTTGAAAAGTTGAGTCCAAGCAGTTTTATCAACAATTGTTTGTGAATTTAAGGACACTGAATCTATTTTAAGGAGTAAAATTGTGATAAGCCCGCTGAATATATATATATATATATATATATAAATGTATATAAACATCAAATTTACTAGGTTCATTGCTTCTCATTCTTCACAAAAGTTGACTTTGAATTAATTAGTTTCGAATCATTCGTTGAAATGTTATGTTCTGTTTTAATTGTCCAAATTATGCATGAATTTTAAATAAGATGTTTTTTCTTACTTTAACCTTTTGTCATCTACGAAAGCATTTCCGTTGAACTAATTTTCAAACAAACAGCATCTTATGGATCAATGATCAAAACATTACATCGGTTACTGTGAGAATTCCATGGTGGTATAATGGAATATTGTGTAAAACTGTTCTTACCTTTGATTACATTAGTGTTTCATTGTCTTATTATTCTCTAATGTGATTCACACTTCTATTAGTCGGTCACACGGTTTAATGAGGAAAACAAAATATGACTTTGTATCAATAATTGGTAACCTACTTAGTGTCAATTCCAAAGTTGAATAGTATAGTGTGCCTTGCGATGCTTGACAGTACTAGGCTCAGTTCTGTAAAGTACCCTGGAAAAAGGCTACAACTTTATAATATCTCTCCGAACATTTGTCTAATGCGTCTTGATTTTCTATAATACTTAAGTTGATATTCGTGTATAAGCAAATTAATTCTAATCTCATCAATTCCTCACGAACTCTGTGGTTGGTCAGAACTGTAGAAAAAGTAGCAAGCAGTTGTAAAATTTTCACATACAGTGTTAAACTCCATTCCATGTGTACAACATATTTCGAGCATATTAAATGTTCAAAAGTTTGGTTTGTAAGAGTTAGTTATGTTCTTATGAGTTGATCACGGATTGATATCAGAAAACATAACTAACCCTTACAAATCAAACTATAGAAAATTAATCTGATGCTCGCTAGTGACTTGATACAAGGTGGAGTTTCCTGGAGTTCTACTGAGAAGTCGTGACCAGTGAGGTGCATCCAGATGTCACGTGTGAGGATGGATGTCCCACCGATGACATTGATTGGTGGTCTCCCTAAATCACGAATTGGTAGAACTGAGAACTCATGAGCCATTGAATCGGGTCCCAGTGGCTAAATGGTATACGAGCTTGCCTTGTAACCGGAAGGTCCTGGCTTCGTACCCAAGTGGGCGCGTACTGCCGATGATTTCCAAAACTAGGTAGAAACAACTGTCCAGTACTCGCTGCTTGTTTTCAATGGTTCTCTAACTGATATCAATCCGTGATCAATTCGCAATAACATTTTATATTTGTTGGACGATCCTATATTTTTTACAGGAATGTTCATGAAGTGTACATAAATGGAAAAAGCTACTAAAAATTATCAACACAGATGTTTACCTTAAAATAAGACAGTCATCGACTGGTGCCACACTGAGGGAAAACAATAATCTAGTATACGATGTATCTTGACAGTTCTCCAGATGACGTCATTTGGTGACAAAATTATATTTAAGTGGTGTAATCTATTTCTTGTACGATTATGTTATTAAAAACATTTAGCGTGTAGTATAACTTCATCAGAAGTTTTCTTACCAAGTTCAGCTTGTTTTGCACAGTAAAATACGATGTAAATTTATATAACTGGAAGCAAATTATCCAGATTAACTCTGCTTGTTGCATGCTCATGTCTCTTATTCTGATATCACTGAAAACAAGATAATGGTTCCATTACAGTAAAGTATTTTGTTTTAATTTTGATCATGGATTGATATCACTTAGAGAACCAATGAAAACAGGCATTTTTGGCCTAATTTGGGACTCTTCATCAGTACTCACCCACTGGGTTTTGAACCTCGAAGCATCTGGCTAAAAGGAATGCTCGTAGACCATTCAGCCATCATACTGACATAGGCTAAAATTCATGGATTATTAAGTCAGGTCCCACTGGCTGAATAGAGCTTGCGTAGTAACCAGGTCTTGGGTTAGAATCCCTCTGGGTGCGTACTGTCGATGCGATGAAATGGCTGTCCAGTACTCCCTCGTTTTCAATGGTTCCCTAGCCAATATCATTCTGTGATCAAATCTGAAAGAAATCACATCCTTATAAGTAATTGCTTGGAAAATATTTTGTGATGAAAAAAAGAGCAATAGTGAATTTAAAGATTTCATTTCTAGACAATTAATAACAGTTTAATTCCTCTTATCGTGTCTGGCGCGAAAACACTGTCATATGTATGGTGTTTAATTGTGAATAATTAGTTTGACTATTCGTATCAGCGTACACTATATATAATACTCGACATTTGTGTCCTACATTGATATTGGGATGCTGCCAACCTATGGAATCGATGCTACGAAACTGCCTCCATTAGTCTTGTCGCAAAGTTATTGTAGGATGCAGTCTAATTCTAACTCTAAACCTACTATCAGATATAATGTGAGTGTCGTGAATGGTTCACTTTGGTGAAGACAAAACAATTCAATTATTTCCATGCGAATATTTTGTCGGCCACCAACCAACAGCAGCTAACAGTCAAATAGCCTAAATATTCCATTTCCAAGCGTTCTAAATCTTACCGGGAGTATTACATTTGCTCAATAGTCTATGTTCTTTCTGCTGTGATCAGTAATTAACCCCATATCTTTGTGAGTTCCTAATCGTGTACAATAACTGTCTAGATGATTTTCTGTCATACGCGCTAATAAGCAGGTAACTAAAGTATATTCCCAAGGGTTCACCTATATAACGTCTGGATATACACAAATACTAACCAATTTTGCCATTATTCAGTTTTTAGAATGCGTGTTTTTATTCGTATAAATAAAATCAATTTTCACACCATTTTTATCTATTTGTCATTACACGGCATCCTCCATGGATGTTCATTTTCATCATTTTAAGCTTTTTTATATAGAAACAAAACTATACGCATCAATTTGCGAGGCTATAGTACATCATCATAATAGACTTATTTAAATATCTAAGGCTTGTCAGAAGATTTCGCATTTGTAAACAAATATCAAAGAATTTCAGTAAATAGATAGTTCACAATACTACTTTTAGAGGATCCTATTAATATGAGACACTTTTAATGAGTTTTTTCCTTTTTCAATTCTGGTGACTCTCACATAAATGCATTTCGTGGTCTTGCATTGGGCATCTTGGTTTTTTCATGAGTTAAGTTCTAAAAAGCGCTAACGTTAACTGTGCTTAAGTATCTACTAACGTTTCCTTAAACATCACTTTCAGAGAATTCCAATGAACTTCCGTACAGGTTTCCTCACTGATGTTAATTACTGTTTCCGATTTCTCTCTGGTGACTACAATGAAGATATCTTTTTTAGTCTTGTCATTCATTTTCTGAGTATGGATATTGAATTGTGGTCTGTCGCCGGTTACTTTGAAGGCTTTTAGTTTGGCCTTGATGGTTCTTTGAGCTAGAAAATTGTATGAGCCCATATGTGCTCCCATTCTCGACTTTGATCTCAGAAAGCTGTGTATCTACTTTCTTGAGACTGAGATGAGGTCTGCTTGGTTTTTGATGTGTCCGTAAGGTGAAATCCATGTCCCCTTGTGTTTGTCCTTGTGCTTATACATACTACTTCCAATCACCAAATCACTGAAGACACATGTGTTTGCGAAGAGTACTGCGTTCTCATTCATTTCGCTGGGAGTTTCTCGACTCATAATGAATTCTCTTCCTATATTGTTTGCTCACAGTTTGACATTCACAACACCCATTAGGATTGAGATTTCGCCATTTGGGATCTTATCCATTACTGTTTGAAGTTGTCTATCGAAATTTTCCTTCTTTTCGTGTTCTGAGTTGTTTGTAGGCGCAAAGCATTGAATAATTGTAATTTTTCTTGTTTTTGAGTTGAATCTTGTAGTCATCATCCTGGAGGGGATTGGCTTTAAATGCATAAGAGATTTGAATGGTGTTGAGGACATCATAATAACCACTCCGTCAATGTGGTTGTAGATGTCGTCCGGGTGACCTAAGTAGATTATCGACTCTCCATCTGAAAATTTAGACAGACCACATGCATTCCACTTGCTATCATGGATTCCTATCTCCCCTGTTACATATATTCTCATTTCTATGGCAATCTCGGCAGATTTCCCAGCTTGGTTATTGTACGAACATTCCACGTTCCAATTGTTATTTATGGTTCCATCGAAAAAAGTGTCCAGACAAGAAGTTTCTATAGCTACTGGATTGATTTTCGACGGTAGAGTCTCTAGTCTCACGCCTCACTTTTCCTCTTTACCCAGGCTCAGGACCAGCTTAGAAACTAGAGAACTTGTAAACTAGGTTAGGACAAAATTGTTAACTAAATCAGAAAGTAATCTGGAGGTCAGTCAGTATATAGTCTTTCTATGTCTTGCCCCTAATGAAGCTTTGTTATCAACAGAAAATCGGCATTTGTAAACAGTATTCGTTATATTTCAAAAGAGACGAAGAAGATAACTATCAAAACGTTCAACAGAATGATAGAAAACCATTTGACAGCTACATTTAGCCTTGTTTGTGTGACAAGCACCCAGAGACTGTTATATTCCAAATTATGAAACGCAAACACAAGCTTTCAGCAGTCGGGTTTGTGTGGATCCATTTGACCTCAAAGTAAATTTGAGAGCCACTGAAAACCTGGGAAAACTCGGTAGCCGTTTATTTCTAGTGTCGGACTCAGTTTGTGACAAATCATACCTTCAAATCAACCCAATTCTCACAAACTCAACAAGCCAGTCTACAACTCACTAAAGAATAATTACAGGATAGATAAGAAGGCATGACAGACAAGTATTATCCGAAAATCCGGCTGCAGGATCGGGTGAATAACTATATCACTATGTAGTGAGTTGATAAAGACTGAAATTTGTGAACTACTGGTTTCGAACTCGTTAGCTTAATGGTTAGCCATATGCCTGGGACCTGACTCCTGGTTTGGTCACAGGTGAGCACTACTCTATTTCTCCATGCTTTTCATTATTCATTTAACTGAGGTCATTGAGTGACGAAACCTACTCTAAGTGTAAAAAGATCTCGTCACCTACCACTCCTGGAAGTAATGAACGCTGAGTTAATCTCCTATTATTGAAATAAAACACAATATTCTTAGATTAGTAGGTGTAATATTCTCTCCCAAGGTGATATGAAAGGAAAAAGTAGTTAATCCATGTTGAAAATATCAGCAAAGTACCTAAATCACATTATCCTCTAGTTGTCGTTGTATCCATTTCTTGCACTTAAATTTCCAGATTGAGAAGACTTTGTACAATGCGAAACAGACAGTTGCAAGCATAGATGGTTACAATGATGACATCAGTTTGTTCACCTCACACTGTACTTCACACTACCAATTAGTGGTAGCTGTAAACTCGATAAACTTAGAGATGGGTTATGCACGGTAAATTCGATAAGAATAAATTTATGCCTAACATAAGAGTGGCCTTAAAAGTGATCTCAAAGTAGACTAAATGAAGCAGAAAGACACCCATAAGCATACTTTTCGTTAGTTTTAATTTTACACATGAAAATACTCAGAGAAAGTGTATATTATTATTTACAAGAAAGCAAAACCAATCAAGCGATAAATAATAAGTGAAACACTTTCTATCCATATTAAGTTTAAGTGATTATTTCTCTGCAATAGCTAATATTTATTCATTTAACTACATGAAAGCAACCTCATAAATGAATGTCCTTCAGTGTTTTCCTGTAATGACTGTTTATTTGAATTGCTCGACCTTTATCTACATCTGCCTGATCAGATCTCAGTAGCCAACAGGCTTATGTCAGCCTACAAAATTAGGTGACATGTTGATAAGGAATGTTTCTAGTATTTTGGAAAGTTATGAGTCGCTTGGATGTATTTTTACTTACTTTGAGAGTCAGTTACGCTACTGATCTTTGTCTTCCATTCAGATGATGAAGACTATAAGGATACGTACGTCGTTTTCTCATCTGATTAAGCAATCCTCTTTGTCAGATTGAATTTCAGCACTTACTACTGCCAAGTAACTATACTGTACACATGCATGCATAATCGTTATCCTACAGTGAATAACTCATTTCTCTTCTATTTGATTACATTGTGGATTATTTGTGTAAATTTCATGGAAAAATGAAGTCAGCTATAGTAGACTTCAAAATGAAAGCTGTTTGCAGAACTACTTTACCTTGATTACTAATATGTAACAGAGGACAAGGAAAACTTTGTGATGCCTTAGACTATTACCACTCAACTACCAATTTGGAATTCAGTGGCTCACATTTGTATCGTTCACAAGATGTTACAACAACTGAATAATGCCATTCATGAGTGATTGTTAACTTACTGAAGTCAGTGAATCCTATGGGTTGCGGTACCAGTCTCTAAATCTGGGTGAATATTTTGACTTTAAAATTCACGTGGGTTTCGGGTAATCAGGAAGTTTCTGTAATTATTGTACTTTATAAGAGAACTTACAACAGACGCGGAGACTGAAACCTTGAATTGAAACATATGAACATGAAGGTTCCCTATTTTAGTTCAAATAGTGACACTTAAACTTTTATTTTATTCAAAGGCCTTTATTTCATTTTTAACACTCCACTCAGTCACTGGAGAGATCATCAAGATCATGGTATTCGATGTCATCGTCCATAGAGTGAAGTGATGAAATAGGACAGGAAAACTGATCAGAACCTAAGGAATAAAAGGCTTGCTTAGGAAGTGGTTGGGCACGTATGATTAGAGTTTATTTTACACATAGACGTCAGAGTTTTAAAAGTATCTCAAACTGGTTAACCGACGGACTACTTTGGGTCTGTTATGATCTGAATTTTGACCACCATTCTGGCGTTTTGTAAAACTCTGTTGAAGATATAGCACACTCTCATGCAGCATCTACCATGATGAATCAAACATAACTCACTTCTGTTCTAGGATAATTGGTAAATTAATTAGAACTGTGCGAACTTTAGGGTTTATATGTGTAGTCACTAAAGTGTGCAACTCATACGTTTGAATGTAGCGATATTCTTGAAATTAAAGCACTAATCAGTATGAAATAAACAAATGCTATAGTCGTGTCCCTTGTGCTCTGATTTATAGCTGAATTTCCAAGAAAAGCTGGTAAACATCACTCTGGCAACACCAAATTCTTGATGTGAAGAAACAGTTAGTAGTAAGCTGTGGATTTAATTCTATATGCATTATAACTGCTTAGAAGATTTGTCAAAAGCTTACGTTATACGGAAGTTTTTGCTGAGGATAAAAGCTTCACAATTAAGAAAAAACTCTGTTACAAGAAGATTTAATTACGTGGGAGAGAAAAACTATTTTCTTGTAAATCCTGAATTACTCTGACGCTCATAACAGGAGATGGTGACTCTGTTGCTAAAGTGTCCTGATGAGCTGTAAGGCTGATTTTGACAGCTTCATTGTAGTATTTCGTAGCTCAAGTTATTGGCTATTTCTGTTAGTTAACAAATTTTGATAAAAAAAAAGAAATGTGAACATGCATTAGTTTCCAACTAGTGACTACTAGTTCCACGTAGAGGCATGATTATTTAGCAGTGTTTGTGCAGTTTTCTGAAATGAGAGTGCGTCTGATATATACACAGAGTTGTACTGGTTAGAATATAAAAAGTATTGAGTCCTACGGAGAAAGTTTTTTCCTCTGAGCAGCTGATTTTTTACTACATATTATAACGAGGATTTCGCGTGCCTCATCAGAGTTACTAATTATATGAAGAGTTAACTAATTTGGAAAGATTTAATATAATTAATTTCAATTTCACAAAACTCCTATGCTGTTGCTGAGTTACACGTTAACTTTTGCATAACTTCTTAACTTGCTGTTTGCGTATGCATGGTGAAATTAGTTAATCTGATTAGTCAGTCTGATTATTTCTGAGAAAGTCAATATGATTTAGAATATGATGTTTTTTAGTTAGCAGGTTACAGCAAAACCAATCATCAGATACTTTTATTCCTTAGCAAGAAGGTCATTCAACTAGTTTATATTCAGCAGAACATGAGATTTCGAAGTGAGTAACATGAAGACTGTCCGGGAAATAGCTCTAAATATGCAAAACTGATAAAATGAGTGTTAAGACAGAGGGCTGTCGTAGATGGTCGATTAGTGCAAAATGTTTCTCACTCATTGAATTACATAAATAATGCTCATTCATTCTGTGATTATTTTGAAACAATGAATAACGTATCATCTTTGTTTTATACACATTCACAAGTGACCAGAACACACTGATTTTGTTAACTTAAGCAGCGGTAGAATTTTTCAATTTTGTTTTCATATCTTAATATATAAAAGCAAGGCAATGAGATCCTTTCAACTTTATTTTTAATTTTCCTAATGGAAACCGATTCTAATTTTAACAGCTTTTAAAGGACTGGACTTGAAAATGAGTGAAAATGTAAAAATCGGAACTTATTTGTGTCGTTTTCGGTAAATGCAATCATGAAAGGAGAGTCTAACGAAAGTTTGAAAGGTCATCAGTTGCTCTTCTTCGGAAGGCTGGTACTCTAAAGTTTTTTATGAGTTGATCACGCATTGATATCAGTTAGAAAACCATTGAAAGCCAGGAAGTACTGGACAGCAGTTTCATCCTAGTTTTGGGAATCATCGCCAGTGCAAACCCACCATGGTGGGGTTCGAACCCAGGGTCTTTGTATTAAAAGGCGAGCTGGCTCGTATACCATTCAGCCACTCCCTGCGACCCGCCCTATTCAATAACCAGTGCATGAATTCTAACTCCTACCAATTCGTGATTTAGGGCGACCACCAACCAATATTGTCGGAGGGACATCCATCCTCACATGTGACATCTGGATGAACCTCACTGGTCACTACTTCTCAGTAGAACTCACGGAATGTCCACCCTGTAGCAAGTCACTAGCGAGCATCAGATCAATTTTCTATTGTTGGTTTGTAAGGATTATTTTCGTTTTTTACGAGTTGATCACAGAGTGATATCAGTTAGAGAACCACTGAAAACCAGGGAGTACTGGACTCTAAAGTTTGTCTAAAAGTGCATACAAATAAATAAAAATTAAGTCTAGATGTGAGTAATTAACAAGTATGTATGAAAGTTTTGAACATTGTTACTTTAAAATATCCCTTCATATCGAAAGGTACTCGTCAGTCTCTGAAAATAAGAGAAGATTAGGAAACCGAGAAACTTTTTCTTGGATCAACAATACCATTTTCTAAATTTGAGCTGTCTTGGTTATGCTGAATGTGAACAGGTGGTAATGAAAGAGTGTGAGTGTCTTTATTGTCTAGTGTAAGAGGAAAAAACAAAGATTTCTAATCAATGTATTACTCAGAGTTACTGCACATAACACTTTAGTTTAGTGACTGCAGCTTTAAGTATGGACACCCTCAAGATTTTTGAACTAATCACACTTGACTTTAGAATTGGTTAAGAATTAACATTGGGATGATAAGTATTGCAGATAGAAGAGCATTAAACGGATAATTTGCTCTGATATGGGAATCTGTAGTAATATTCGCCAGTGACTTTATAAATGGTCGGTCTAAAATCCATCATACTTTTAAGTATGTCAGCATTCTTCTATTCGACCGGAAACTTATGGGCCTTGATGATTAAACGTCATGATATTTGAATTCATGGATTCTACTGGTTGTGATTACTTACCAAAACACCAGGTGACCCATTTCATGGGTGGTAGTTAATGTATCGAGAAATGCGTAAACTCCTCCCAAAACTAATATGTGAATATTACTCATACTTGAGGAATATAAAATGTGTAACAGATATACGACTAAATCAACTGAGTAAATTTTTAAAATTTAACACTCAGTGTTTTAATAACACACGGGTAATATGGCAAAAGTGATATACTGTAACAGCGTCTGTCTCACACTTTCTGTTTTCAGTGCAGGCGTTTGGGCAAAACAGGGCATGATGGAAGCTATTTTAGCTCACTTTATTTGACTCCTTACAGGGAGTATCTAAGACCTCTTTTGCAGAAATTTGTAGTTTAGTTGCTCTTTGTCAACACCATCAGAGAGTAAACATTTAGGCTCAGTAAAATCAGCCAGTGAGAAAATCAAAACAATTTCAACAAGTAACAGCTAGTCCCCTTTGTATATGAAGTCACATTGGCCTAGTGGATAACGTTTTGGTATCCAAAATGGTAGCTGCTGAATACATGTTTCTGTGGTAACACTACTACTGACTGAAGATGCAGACACATTCGGTTGAACAGTCTCAGATAGACTGAGATGGGCGTCCTGGTTTCCACTTCTAGTCGTCACCAGCCAGATAACCCTGATGTTTAGTTGAAGCTACTAAGAAATCATATAATTGTATGTTGAAAAATTTAAATCCCAGTGATCACTTGTTCTGTTGCTGTTTTACCTTAGTAATAAGAGTTTCATTTTAATTTATGTGGAATAAATAATATAATCATGCATGTAGGCACGCATCACCATTCACAGAACCTGTAAAATGTGCTCACTTTTTTAAGCTGTCTGACACAAAGTTATAGTGGCAAAGTGGTTGGGTTCCCTTAGAATATTGCAGATTGTACTCATATCCTGATGTTACCTGCAAACAGATCTTTCTCACTTATGCGGTACTGACTAACGATTAGATTCGAACTGTACAATGGGATTTAACGAGATATATTTTTATCCGTGTCGACATCATAAATCAGAAATTAAATCTAGTACTGATCATTTTGTGTGCATAGGTGGCATAGCGGTTAGGACGCTCGCCGACCATGCACATGGTCCGAGGTTCGATCCCCGGCCGGCGCACTCCTTTACCTCGTTAAGCCAGAACTGAAGCTGATGAAGAGGAAAGGTTGAGCAGGAGGCTAGCAACCCCATCCTGTAAAAATAAATAAATACTGCTATAGAAACTTCAAGCCTCTAGCTTGAAGCCCTATGTTCCACTGGGAACGTGAAGGAGTAGAAAAAAAACTGATCATTTTAAATACTGAATTCAATCCTAGTATAAAAAGTTGTTAAACTGTTTAACAAAAAGTTTTCATAACTTTGATATTTATGTTCGTATTGACAAATACACTGAACTAGATTGCATTCACGTTTGTGCTTAGAAGTTCACCTTCTTTCAGGTTGAGTGATATTGCACACCACAGCATCTTTATTATAATATTACTTTTTGTAATTATTAGTTCAATGATTGGTTTTCTATCATGATATCTCTGATCTCACACAGTCAGTCATAGGTATACTTGGTGGTATCTTAAATCTTCGATATTTATTAACAACACATCCTTTTTTTACACACACAATGACACAAACACATGCAGATCAATCTTTAAGCACTTATATGTGTACACGTTTTTTATTACGTGTAAGTGTATAGGTGTGTAGACATATACGTAGATTAAATGATCTCATTAACGTAAATGAGATTATAATTTGACATTGTAAAACACAGAGTGAATGATTTCAGAGAATTCATCTACTACATATTATCAACATTAGAAAACATGAGTAGTAGAAAACCAGTCGATACTTTGTCTACACAATCAGGCCATCGAGCAAAAACATCTACAGGCGATACAAATGAAGCCCCAAAATCTCATGGAATATATCGGCTTGTAAGTATACTGTTGGAATGTTGATATTTTATTTTCTGATCTTGTGAATAATAGCTGCGAAGAAATCATTCGTCTAACAGTCAGTCACATCATCGTTTCACTAATGATAGCAAAAAAAGTAAGCTGATTGTAAACTTATTTATTTTTTGTTGTGTTATAGTTTTATGTACTGCAAACAGCTAGTCATTTATTCACCATCAATCAAGAGTTTGACATTATTTAGTAGGCATCCAATTATAAAAATTTACTGATGGCTTACTAATATGATTTCACCAATCAGCTGAATTTGTTACAGGGGGACTGTTGACTTTCGGTTTTTGGCTTAGAACTACAGTCCTTCATATACAACTGTGCACTCCCATAGAAAGAATTTAACTAGTATTGGTCGATAAAAATTAACATGAATCACTTCTCGAGTGTGACAGATTGTGGACTGTTTATTGTATGTCGGTGATTAGATTGGAATGAATTTTCTGGTTTTGAACTTAAATTTTATTCTTATGTTATCTGTATTATCTGTGACTAGCAATGGCATCAAGAAATCGTATTTCGTTCCACTCATGATTTGTTAGATGAATGCAACTACCACTGTTACTATTAAGTCACTGTGTAGTGGTACTCATTTGATATCTGAGTCGATGAGTAAAGCAGTTTTAATCTTAAGTCATATGTTTTACTTGGAAAAATAAAGTAACCATTTTTATACATAGTAGAGACTTGTTTGTCGAAACTCTGTGCGATTGAAGACAATATGAAATTGCACTGGTTACGATAACTGAATTCATAAGAACGGAGCAGTCAGAATATTCTTATCTAAAGCCAATTTATTTTCACTCCTTACAGCCATTTCTCTACTATTTTTCTGTTATCACTTCTGTTGTAAAGTTAATTTTTTTGAAGCTATATGTTGATGCCTTAGCAATTATTTGATTTAACCACAATGTAGTTTATAAAGGTTTTTCAGCATTAACATACTCACAACTGAGTTACCTTCACTACTTCCCTAAGTTCCAGGACGAATTTTTAGGTAGTTTAATAGCATTATTTTATATAAACAAGTAGTATAGTGCCACTAAAATCCATATTTTCTCAAAAACTTAGTGCAATCCACAAAGAACACGTGACTAATGTCCCATAACAACAGTTACATTAAGGAACACAGTCATTAATAAACGAACTAGGTAAATGTACACATCATCAGCCGTAAACTTACTGGTAAATGGTAAAATGCGTTAGACTATGAGGTGAATTTGATAGGTACAAAGTCATTGATTCGTCGTCACATCAGATTATTTGCACCGACAGATCAAAGCAAAAATAAAACTGAAATTATGTTGAATTTCCAGATTTTGGTGTACTGAAGCGTGTGGAAAGAAGTGGAGACTTACAATATATAGTATATTTTGAACCGACAAAAAGACCTCAGGACATCTGGATTTCGCCAGTGATTTAGATCCCATGTCTCACAAACTCGAGGATTTACTAGCTAAAACCAACATGTTGGCAGATGGAAACTAAGACAGGAATTCATGTGAATGTAGACGCGAGAGAGGTGATGAAAATACTCAGCCAACCACCTAACAACAAGCACTTTCAATGGGATTAATCAGAAGAAAGCAATCTGTTTCACCTAACTGAAATGAGTAGCATCATTTCAATTACAGCTATGAGGCATGTAGATGAGGATATCAAAGTCAGTAAGGGTCAGATCGTGAAAGCAAAACAGGCGTTCTTTACATTAAGTTCGCAAATCAACAACAAGATACAAATTGCAAAACTCATGTCAAGTCGGTGGTTCAATGGTAGAATGTTCTACGACTATGCTAGATGTCTGGGTTCAAGTTCCGGCTGACTCACTCACAAACCTCGTCTAGCTGGCAGTTAGTCGAAAGAAGAAAGGTTAGGCTCAAAGCTAGCAACTGTATCCCTTGAAAGTAAAACCACCACTGCTAAGACTTTACAGCTTGAAGCTGTATTTTCGATTCATATGGTCTATATAAGTAGAGGTTCTCTAGATTCATAACAAAAAAGATAAGGCGGATCGTTTTGATCGATGGATTCCGTAACCGAAATTAGGTATTTGTCAAGAAGTAAACTTTAAATTCTGCCCTAATCTTTTTTCACTTATTCAGTGAATAGTTTAGTTCAACAAAATATATTTATATATATACCTTATCAGTTATATTTCTGGGAATAAACAATTTATTCTTCACAATAAGTCTGAAAAGTGATCATTTTTAAGAGTATTGAACTTTAAATGTTATTTTGTTCATATTAATGTACAGTTATTTAAAAGTAAAGTAATTACTTATGTTTTCGAACTTAATAAAGTTCATGCTGACTGTTTACAAATTATCTCAGAAAAATAAGATTCATATATATATAAAGTGTTATCACATTGTAGGCAAAGTTTAATTGCAATCTAACAAATGCTTATCCAGTAAGATGCTTGTAAATAATAATCGAATAGTCATGTTTCCTAGTTGTCAGATAGATTCGTAAAAACTAGTTAACTGCATTATTACTTACTAACACAGATAGTTGAGTAGTTAGTTACTTACTAACTTGGTTAGTTAGTTTGGTTTATTTTGTAAGAATCAATAAATTGTCTACATATTGTGAATTATCGGATGACAATTTGAACACATCAATGTGTCTGATGATCGTATTTCGTTTGTTACACAACATTCAAACTTCAACCTTTTTTTTTAGTTTCCATTCACAGTGGAAATATTCGAATGATCTGAGATTTGCCTTGAGTTATTGCTATGGCATATGCCTAGTGATCATTTGATGTACCAGGCAAGCTTACTGAAGTATTTTAGTAAGGGAACAAAAGCCTGGTTAGGAAACCAGTAAAACTAAATGATGAGAGACCAAAATTTCTCCGTGAATCTAAGTGCCATCGAACAGCAGTGGTTCAACACAAACTTGAGATGTTTAGGATAACTTCACTAGGAAATCAAATTCAAGAAGTAAGAAGACATGCAAATGTGAATGTTGACGTCTGAATAATTATGAGACATAATGTTGTGTTCGAAACATCATCTAATAGTCGGCAAAGGTGCATCACAGCGTTCTATAACAAAATAAATACACTACTATAAATTCATACGCTATCATAACGCCCAATTCTATACCTTTCTAGAGAGTTCTGTTAAACAGTGCTTGTCCTGACCGTTTTCACGATTGACCCTCAAGCTTTTCAATCTTAATTCTTTTAAGCTTAACAAGGTTTTTCTATTCTTGAAGTTTTAAGAGTCATTTAGTTTTGCTAAAGACGAAATTTTGGTAGTTAAAGGTTTAGGCAACAGGTAGTCAGTATGCTTATGACTAAGTGATAACTTTCATATAACAAATGTCTCGAATCTATTACATAAAACATGTTCATTATTTTGTTCCAGCTAATATAGAGTAAATATCAGCTCCAGTAGTTGTTTCAGTTCCTCTCCGCTTCTATTTTAAAACAATAAACAGTTGTAAAACGTAGGTATTTTAGAGAAAAAGTAAATTACTAATAACTACTACAAATCTAACAACAACGAACACCATTCTTTTAATCAAATCAACACGTAATTCTATGAAATTCCTAGAGATTTCTTACTGTTTTCAATGTATAACTATTTATTTTACTGGATTGAACGAAATTGTTGGTGTTGACACATGGAGCTATTGGCAAACGTATTCAAACTTAGCAGACTAAACAGGGATCTCTCCTAGAAGCACATGAAATAACTGAGACTCATCATTTCGGTCACGTGAGATAAGTAATCAGAAATCATGTGTATAAAGAAATAACTAATATTGGTTGGATACAGCGCGTCTGTTGTGGCTGGTACCTATTAGACAACGTCTTTTTCAGGTTTACTGTTGATTAACCGAGGCTTAAGAGTGAGTCGGCCGACGATCGAGCCCTGGCAGCCATGCATGTTTGGCGAGAATTCTATCAGTAAATCACGAACTTCATACAACTGGTTCCCTTGATAAATTTCGATAAAGAAAGGAAGACGAAATTTGCAGTATAAAATGATATCATTCTATTTCACAGGTTCTCATCAGCTGCAGACTACCTGAAATTACAATGGTTATATAAATGATAATAACATACTTTAATGTTTGATTAGTAGTAGAGAAGAGATAAAATTGACGCATCCAAAAAAGAATGAAAGCATTACAATCAACTCTACCGACAAATTGATGGGGTCGCTATGGGTTCACCTCTGGGACCTATCCTGGCTGATATCTTCATGGGCTACCTTGAACAGACACAACTAAGTTCTGCTATCAATGGAACAACCTACTATCGCCGATATGTTGATGACACATTTGTTGTTTGCAACGACATGGATCACGCATCGGCATTATATGATCACCTAAATGAGATTCATCCAAATATCAAGTTCACCATGGAATATGAACATAAGAATGAGTTCAATTTCCTGGATCTAAATGTAAAAAGAACAAACGAAGGCATGATTGAAAAGTCCACCTATAGAAAAGAAACCTGGACTGGACAATATCTTCACTATAACAGCTTTTGTCCCATAAGCTATAAACGTGGATTAGTGAGGACTTTGTACGACAGAGCCAGGAAGCTATGTTCACCAAACAAGGTCGAAGAAGAACTAGATTTCGTCGAGAAATGCCTGAGGGAAAACGGATACCCTAAAGGATTTATACAGAAGTATAGCAGAGAAAAAGATAAGAAGGAAAAGCATCCAACTGTAGAAAAGAAAAAAGTGTTTATTTGTCTCCCATTCAAAGGAGATGCAGTTTCACAAAAGATTGACAGAAGACTGAAAGGAGCAATAAATAGAAGCTTCCCGGCAGCAAAACTCATAACAGTATACAACACCACTCCTTCCATGATCCACTCAAAACTGGATAAATACCCTGCTGATGTCACCTCCAACTGCGTTTATGAATTTACGTGCACTTGCGGGAGCAAGTACATTGGAAGGACAGAAAGAAGGGCTTCTATCCGGTTTTCTGAACATATTCCAAGAAACCTATGCCTGAAAGGAAGCAAATATTCTCAGAGTGCAATTACCAGACATATTGTTGATACCGGACATCTCGTAGAGATTTCTAAGTCCTTCAAAATATTAAATAGACAAAGGACAGCAAATTTACTACGATTTGCCGAAGCGATCGCAATCAAACGATTTAAACCAGACTTATGCATACAGAAAGAGAGTGTGATTAACCTCTCACTCCCTTGGTAACTGAATTTTGATTTTGATTAGTCATCTAATTCAGTGATCTCAACTCACTGAGCAAATCTCAATCTTATAAACTGTAAATGCTTTTGTTTTTTGGAGTTGCCATGTGAACCTACAAGCTAACACTGTTTCTGTTAATCAATTTTTCTGTTTTCTGTCTTACCCCTCCCCCCTCTTTTCAACTCTGAAAGTGTATAAATTGATGATGATAACTTAAACTAAAAATTGTAATGCTTTCATTCTTTTTTGGATGCGTCAATTTTATCTCTTCTCTACTACTAATCAAACATTAAAGTATGTTATTATCATTTATATAACCATTGTAATTTCAGGTAGTCTGCAGCTGATGAGAACCTGTGAAATAGAATGATATCATTTTATACTGCAAATTTCGTCTTCCTTTCTTTATCGAAAATCAGGAACTCACAGTTTATTGTCTTGGTATTTATATATTTTAATACTAATGAAACACAAACTACATCAGAACCTTTTGTTTCAAGAGTGTTTAAAGTCATGAAACCATATCATAACTTCATGTATTCAAATGAGTTTGCCGTTGACTGGTTTCGTAGTCCAGTATATTCTAACGTAAGTAATGAACAGAATGTTCACCACTTAGATGTGTCAGTTCTTAAATGACATCACTTGAGTTCTAAGCGTTTATTCAACTGGAAAAAATCTGTTTTGTGTTAATGTTAAACTTCAGGCTCTAAAATCGAACCTTTTATGGGAACTGAAAGAATTGTTGTCTGAAAAGTATTCATGATAGATACAGTTACGCAAGCATTGTGACATTTTCAAAGAAGCTTGTATGATTAATTTGAACTTGCCTGCAAAAATGTGTGAAGTGCATACTTATTATTAAATAACCAACTGTTAGCATCACACGTAAATACGTCAACAGCAATTACTATTGCAGTGATAAAAATTCAGTGTTAATGCATCAAACCAGTGTTAGTTAATATTTGTCTTCATACACCAGTTAGAGCAAAAGCCGTTAAGCAGAAATGGTGAAGTACTTTTGTATGTTGTGTCGACGATGTTAACCGATGTATGGACATGTGTATGTTTAACTCATTTTTAGGTGCACACATACAGACAATCACTGTCTCTACCTTTGTCATATAGATTCATACAAATGAACATGCAAGTAACCAGATAAATAATTATTCGAAGCTAAGCACAATAAGAATGGTCATTGATATATGTATTTTTTAACCTTGAAACTTTTGCATGATTTGAGGTAATCAGAGCTTTGAAGAATTGATCATGATCACATCATTTTCGTAAAAATAAAATAAACGTGATATAGTTCCGATTTTAAAAAACTACATCAAAAACAATAAACACACCCAGTGTGTTGTACACGTTTTGATAACCCTGAACTTGTCAGTACATAAGAGATGTAGTCAATAAAGTAGGTTAGGAATAAATGATTTCAGTGAATGTTGTTTGAAATAAAAATTATATTTTGTGTAGATGTGTCCATCAAACAGAAAAAAATTGCACACTGAAACACATGCACAAGCTTATTTATACAAGTGTGTGCCAATGTCGCCTGCTAATGTATTCACTGAACTTTTAGGCTGATTATCAATGTGTAGTTGGTTGTTCACTAATAAATAAAGTAAACCACTGAAAAATTGAACTGAGAACAATTTGTACACACTAGTTTTACAAATACTATTGTAATCTTTGCGGATTATCTGTAAAATGTATAACGCCTAAAGTGATATGCTTAAAAGATAAACTCATCCATTTTTACAATGCCTAAAAGTCCAGTGATCAGTAAAGATTCGAAGTATTTCCCGAATTTTATTAAACGTAATAAAAGTGTTAATCTGTCCAGTCGTTATAATGGTAAGTATAATGGTGATAATAACAATAGTAATAGTGATAATAACTCCTTTCATAAGTGATTTTGACATTTTTCTTACGCCTGTATTTATATATTTTTTTGTATGCAACAATCGCCTGTTGAATTAAAATCATGGTTTGACATTGAACAGCCAACCATGGTTACGTCCTGTGTGTTTGTGATCGGCACTTACTAAATGTCTAACTTCCCTGTCCACTTAATTTAAACTTAATCACCGAATTCTCAAAGGAATACGGCCCAGGAAGCTCCTATTTTGGACCATTATCCACAACTTGAAATGATATTTCTTCAGACTACTTATTATAGTTCGACACGTGACTAGTTCACGGATGTACAAAAAACCAAATGACTGTTAATAACTAATCGACCGTTTTTATTTCCAGCATCCTCCTTATTCGCACAATAAAAATTTAACTTCAGTCTTTCCTATACAATTGTCAATGATTAGTATAATTTAACACTTGAACATCTTACTAACCCAACTCCAGGCTACTGAAATTTTCCTTGAGTACTATTGATATAAGTATAAAACTTGGGCACTGTGGTAGAGTATAATTCCATAATTCCTTGAGTACTTAGGTCAAAAATACTACAATGTCTAATTCACGCGGAATGTTTTAAGCCATACAATACTTTGGGTAGTGAGTCACGTTAAATCATTATACATTATTTAAAACAATCTCAGTATGTTTAGAAAATCAAAAAAGAGTTCTATCAGTAGACTTCCTCTGAAGAAGCTGCGGCCAACACAACGAAACATGCCGAAAACTCTTGTTTTGATTTTAGAAGCACTTTGAGAGTACTTTAAAGAATTTTATGATATACAGTACTTTATTTACATGGTAAAGGGAAAAAATATTGTCTAAAATACAAGAACGAAAATTCAACTTTACAGAGAGTTCGAGATTACTCAAAAGAAATTGCACAATGCAAAAATATTAATAACGGAGATTTTTCGAACCTCTAGCCAGACTGTGTAACTAATTTGAATTTAGTAACATGGTTAGAAGAAGAGTATAGTTCAACGGCTAGAGATTAGGATGTTAAAATAGACATAAATGTGGCAAGGAGAGATCGCCTGCTACATTAGTAACTAGATGAATGAAAAGATTCTCAAGGGTAAAGTTTAAAAGGTTTATACAAACAAATTCCTCGTTAGATCTTTTGTATGTAGAGTTCAGGCATGAAAGTATGGATTATCAGACTTGAAGGGGTTTCATTCATACACCTTTCAGAAGATTCTGACACACTGATTAGATTATATTAAGGATATTTGCTCCCCTCCCCCCACCTCAACCAAGATGACCAGAATCAATCATATACTCTAAAACTGGACTGCATAACTCAGTCACTGGAAGATGAGACGAAGTTGGTCTTTTTTGTTGAAAAACAATACGGCCTATTTCTTAAATTTTCGACTGCTGAGTCCACTGAGTTAATTAATTATTCGATAAAGGAGACCATTTTATGTAACAGAAGTGTATGTGGTCTAGTTGTTCTCCCAGTCATAGATTTTACGATGAAACTTTAGAGATATGCGTTTTCAGCTATTTACTGGGCCACCAGTTGTATTTGCACTGCAGATTTTACAGACTCGACGACTCCATTTATCAGAATTTGTTGTGGTGTTTATACGCAGCCCACTGTAGAAGTTCACTAATTGACCATTCCAGGCCAGTTTTCTTTTAGATAGATACAAAGTATTAGTTATAAAATGTTTGAAATCGATTGCGTTATGAGGACTTGCTTGTTACACAAGCATCCTAGACTAAATGTATATACCTTGATATGCACAAACAGTTTTCCTTCTTATCATGTGATTGTAAATATGATGATGAAAAGCTGAGCCTGAGAATGCCTGTGGAAATCGAGTTCTGTATGAGTAAAGTTTAACAGCAAGGAGTATTTTAGTATTCAATAGTGAACTGAGAAATTTATGGACAGCTACGTTTATATTTCATCGTTTAAACATCAGTTAGCTGCTAAGCAGCTTATTCGCATCCAACTTTTGTGTCGTGTTTAAGATATGGAGACTGAATCACACAACCTGTATAATAACATTTTCTCCGGTGAGTAATTCAGAGCAGTTAGCTTGTCGATCAATGAGTCCTAAACAATTGAAAACCGATCATATTATACGTTGTCATTGACAACTACATTTGTCAGTCAAATTTTCAGTTAAATATTTCTATGATTAGAATGAAATCATCAGTAAATTGTAGACGAACTTCTAGATCGAAGCTGGACACAAAAAACTTACCTATTTCTAGTCTTATTAAGGTGTGTATCTTCGTTTTGATTTCAACTCTCGAAATATTAAACTTGCGACCGTTTCAGATAGTTGGGTTCATCATTCTTAGAGTTACTGTGCGCAGTGTCATAAAAGTTCATTTGTTAAATAAATGTATTTTCAAGTATGGGTTTTGTAGGGATTTTGTTTGATTGCATGGAGGATTTCATCATGAGCTGACATCAGTTAGAGAACCACTGGAAAACCTGGGAGTACTGGACAGCTGTTTTGTCCTATTTTGGGACTCTTCAGCAGTACGTACCCACCAACTGGGTTCGAACCCAGGACCTTCTGGTTACAAGGCGAGCTCGTAGACCATTGAGCCACTGGGAACCGATCCAATGGTCCTTGAATTCTAACTTCTGCCAATTCACGACAGAGCGCAACCATTTCGCAATGTCTTCTTCGATGAGTTACTGCCTCATCTTCAACCTGCTGTACCCCACTGGTCACGCCTTCCCACTAGAACCCCAGGTTAACTGCCTGAATAGAGCCAGTCACTAGTGAGCATCAGATTAATTTTCAAGTATTGGTTTGGTAGGGATTTTGTTTCATTGCATGGAGGATTTCATCATGAGAAGCCGTGACCAGTGGAGTACAGCAGGTTGAAGATGAGGCAGTAACTCATCGAAGAAGACATTGCGAAATGGTTGCGCTCTGTCGTGAATTGGCAGAAGTTAGAATTCAAGGACCATTGGATCGGTTCCCAGTGGCTCAATGGTCTACGAGCTCGCCTTGTAACCAGAAGGTCCTGGGTTCGAACCCAGTTGGTGGGTACGTACTGCTGAAGAGTCCCAAAATAGGACAAAACAGCTGTCCAGTACTCCCAGGTTTTCCAGTGGTTCTCTAACTGATGTCAGCTCATGATGAAATCCTCCATGCAATCAAACAAAATCCCTACAAAACCCATACTTGAAAATAAGTATATCACACAGTGACTTAGAAGTAATAACTGGATGACTTGCTGAGGGAAATTTATTGCTCATATTCTTATCAAGTGGAACATTCCATTTGATGTGATTGTGAATAATAAATTTTGTTTGAAATATCAATCATTAGGAGAAAAACAATACTGAACTAACAATAAATTGCATACCTACTCAGTGTGTCCAAATCCTATGTATATTACTTGTGCTCAGAGTATTTTAGGCTGTGATTCAATATTTAAACACTGATCATTCTCAACCAAAACTTTTCATTCTAGTTAGGCTATTTTTACATGCACACATCTAAGTTTATTATACTGGTAACAAATAACCAGTTAAATTTCTTGCTTTTCTCCTTAGATAAATCACTCTTTGCTAGTAATTACATTAACTCTCTAGAGATTATCTGTTAAAATGAATAAGTTTTTGAATTTCGATAATTAGGTTGGCACTCATGCATATTGATTGATGAAAGACTGAATAAGTAATAAATGATTAAAAAAAATACAGAGCCTGATTCTTGCATACACATACATTCCTCTTTTGAAATGTAAACATTCCCGCAAAAAAGAAAGACAATCTTATACTACGTAATTTATTCTCAACAGATAATTTAAAAAAAAATGCAAAACACCACTGTTAAACAGTATGGTACATATCAACTACCAGAAGATAATTTTCATAAGTGTGAACACAGAGGTTTTTGAATAAAGAAAAATAAGTGAGTAGTTAGCATGTTGGTAGAACTGATCTAATCGATTGGTAGCATTTTTCATTAGCTTAGTTAGCATAAATTTAATGATAGGGAGCATGTTAAATTTTATTTTATTTTTTTTATTTTGATTTACAGCTTGATTCCACACTGTATTTTCAGTACAAGTATGGAATTTTCAGCATGGATATCGGTAGCCCAAATTCAGGCCGACCATAGATATCGGGTGTGCGCCGGCAGGGGATCGAACCCCGGACCATGTGCATGGTCGGCGAGAGTCCTAACCACTGTGCCACCGACCGGTTCCTAGTGGTGTTCTATTCTATAAGCTATCAAGATACTCCTTACTTCAGTTATCTTAAATGAATCAATAATTTTCATTTCCTAGTGAATTTCGTGTAGACTAGCGTTTCTTTTGAGATGACGGATGATTTACAGATGGCAAGACTTGTTTTGACACCTCTCTGTAAAGGTCAGGTACCGTGAATTGACGGGATTTTATTTCAAGCTATTTAGTAAGAAAACTAAAAGACACCTTTTTACAGACTGCTGATGAACTGCAGTTTATAATGCTTCTTTAATTCTCTACTTCAGGTATAAAAGTTATTAGGAAGAACAGACTGTTTAACAACTAGTAAGGCATTGACTATCAACAGTCAACGTTCTGATATAATTAATCAGTTACTTATGTTTAACTTGCATATTTGTTAGATTTTCTTGTGATACGCAGGTAATTGCTCTTAACATCTCATGGGACCATAACCTCCTGTGACCTAAGTTCGTGTTTTCAGATAGTTTCTTTTTTAAATGACCTGTTTTTTCTCAAGAATACAATAAGAGGTCAGGTAATCATTGGACATGACTGTTCCAAGTAGGTCGACTTTAGCTGATCTATGTTTAATCTCTCTTTATCTTGAAGTGATCTGCTAACACTGATTCCTTCTTAATCCATAGAAGTTATTACAGAAAGATCTTGTTTTTGGTATGCTGGTATTCACTGTTTTATTTAACTCAATCATACAACATAAAAGTTGAAGGCTATCTGTTTAAACCTGGTCACTGTTAAAAAAAATAATCCTGTTAGATATATTTCTCAATTACTACAGTTTTCAAACACAAGTTTTAGTGATGTTTTGACTATGAAACTAAGTATTTCTGACACTAGAAACTAAAACTTCTTGATACACTCCATCTTTTTATTCGAACGATCAAATCTAGCGATATAGGAAATCATTTAGGAAAAAAACAGATCCCCTTAAAGTTCAGCAGACTGTAATGCCTGAACCTATCGTGTGGACGGTTATAAATCGAAATGGAGGTAGCAACTATGGGCAGCAGTCCACTGTGTCACATCGACGTATTTAGATAAAGGAAAATAAGAGGGATATAAGGTAGATTACAATAAACTATATTCTCCCTCAATTAGATTTCATTTGTATTTGTATTATTTTTATCTAATATTCAGAGATACTGAACACACCTTGTATGACCTTAAATTCATGTCATAGGACTGATCAAAGGATTCGTTTTTTTTCATATTTGTACTATCCTATTAGTCTTGTATAATATACTCTAAAGAATAAGATGAATTCAGTTTTTCTAACAATAAGACTTAAATGCTTCACTCAAACTAGTTTAATATTCACCTCACCTATATTCACTGATAAATCAATCAATAGCATTGTGTATCGAGTTACATATAATGTTTAATTTATTCAAATATTGGTCACGTGTTAAATAGTGAGTGATGTAACATAGTAAACAGTTTATACTTCAACATAAACAAGTCTTAATTTCTTGAGGTTGTGTATGTTCATGATAATTTTAATTTTAGCCTGCTTAAGACTGTTAACATTCGACGGCTAATTGTTCTGCTGTGTTTTACACTGTTAGCTAAACTAAGTGAAACCGATTGATTTAAGTTGTTCAATACCTAGACGATGAAGATATTTTATTTTTGGTAAATTAGTACATCAGCCACAAAACTACTGAAATTGAACAGTTTATAAAAGATCGATAGACTGCAGGGTAGTTACTTCATTTTGATCTAAACCTCTTCACCAGTAAATGATAAAGGAGATATGCAGATCAGATACCAGTGAACTAAGCTGCTTTATGCATTGAGAGTGCAAAAAACTAGCTTGTTGGCTGAAAAGTAACTGTCTTCAAGAAGCAGTATCTCACTGATGGAATTTCCTGCTAATGTTCAAAAATAGATTTTGAATTTATAGAAGAATTTACTCACTGGATTCATTGAATGAGAATTAGTGCTTTTGGGAAATTGTCAGACGATATCGGTAACAACCAGCTTATACTAATAAGATGACTTTTGGTAGTTAGATACCCCATCTCAGCAGTCTAGTCTCTGGCATCATAACTTTAATTTAATTACCAACTGTGGTACTTATTTCGCCTTGCATTTAAGTACAAACTAGTTTAATGTTATCATCATTTAAGCGATGATGGAGAGATGTGTGTTGAAGTCCTATGTTCCACCCGGAACCACTAGAGAATAATTATAATAATCACTTTAGCGATGAGGTTAGATTTTTGGTAGTCTTCACTTAATGATTTATTCAACAACAGTGTCAAGGAAGGTAAAAAGGAACCTCATACTGAAACTGAACTCCTACAATGAATGAGGGTAGTGGTTAGAAAGTCAACAAGTATTAAGAAGTAATAAGTAGACGGAAAGAACCAGAAGTATTTTCAGTCGTGACAGATATAGTTACATGTTTAGTTTTTAGGACATTTCATCGCGCTTAAAATGCATGAGGAGACAAGAAGATGATATAACTTACTGATCTGAGCCTACGACATATCCAAAATATTAACCAAACATAAACATTCAGCGATAAATGAAATGTAACCTATTCAAAAGCTTGGTTTGTGTGGATTCGACTGAATTCAGGGTAGACTTTTACTAACCAACATCATTTAGAGAAATATTGAAAATTGTAGGACTGATAGTCTATTTAGTCTGCGTTCGGTTTTCAAAAGCAGTGTACAGTCAAATTCAACCAATAACCTAATTTACTATTGTCAGGCTCATTTCCCGTTCATCAATAGCATTGGTATCAAGTGTCCTTTGAACTTTGACGATATAACCTTAGCGAAATGTACTGGGATCTGTAAACAACTGGTTTTCAATGGCCATATGAGATCTTATTATATCATATGTCAAGTTCAGATCATGGCATCCAACATAACCAAAGCTAGGTTATATTCTATATATTGCTGATAAGAACAAAGTACTGACTATTATTATTATTACTTCCTTTAATTCCTAGAGGAACATAGGGCTTCAGCCGTGCGTCTCCATTGCGTTCGGTTCTCTGCTAGAGTCTTCACCTGGCTCCATGTCTGCCCACACGTTTTCATCTCCTCTTCACATGACCTCCTCCAAGTCTCCCTTGCACTGACGACCAACTCGCCGCTTCCCTTTCGGGTTCCACTCGAGCAATGGCTTGTCTAGTGATGTCACTTGATGGTTTCCTCAGAGTATGGCCAATCCATCTCCATTTCTTCCTGCCTATTTGTTTCACAATCGGTTCCTGGTTGGTTCGCTCCCAGAGATCTCTGTTGATGATCTTTTCTGGCTGGCCATCTGATCTTGAGTAGTATTGAGCGAAGACAACTGTTAATGAAGGTCTGTAGTTTGTTTGAGATGCTCTTTATGACGCGCTGGCCAAGTCTCTGATCCGTATAGTAGCACTGACTTCACATTGGAGTTGAAAATCCGGATGTTATTTTTGGTGCTGAGTGCTGTTGACCTCCACACAGACTTGAGAGTAGTGAAAGCTTGTCTTGCTTTTCCGATTCTTGCTTTGATATCCTCGTCAGTTCTGCCTGTAGTTGAAACGATGCTTCCCAGGTTGGTAGGCAAAGGAGGTTGTTTCTTTCAGGTTCCTTCCATTTATGCTGATCATTGTCTGTTGTTGTTGTTCTTGTCCAGGAATCTTCATCACCTCTGTTTTCTCTATGTTCACCTGAAGGAAGTCCTATCTTTGATGCTTCTTCTGTCAACTTGTTGCTTTTCGCTTGCATATCTTCCAGTTTGTGGGAAATCAGACATATATCATCGGCGAAGTCCACATCCTCCAAGTCTGTCTTTGTGTGAGTCCATTTTATGCCTGTTTCCTCATTGGCCGCTGTTTGTCGCATTATCCAATCTACTGCAATCAGGAAAATCATTGGAGATAGTAGGCAGCCAGCTTGTCTTACTCCTGTCCTCACTTCGAAGGATTCCGTAAGTTTACGTTGTGGATTACTTAGCATGCAGCATTGTCGTACAGCTGTTGGATGAGATGTATAATTGTCGGTGGCACCCCGTAGTAGCGAAGTAGTTGCCAAATCACCTCTCGATCGACGCTGTCGAAGGCCTTTTCAAAGTCAATGAAGTTGAGATAGAGAGGAGACTGCCATTCCAAGCTTCGTTCAATGATGATCCGTAATGTGGCGATTTGATCAATGCATGACTTGTCTCTCCTGAATCCAACCTGTTCCGGTCGAAGTTTTCACCCAGGGCATGTTTGATTCTCTCCAGGATGATGCGGCTTAGTATTTTGCTTGGGATGGACAGGATCATAATGCCGCGCCAGTTCTTGCATTGACTTAAGTCTCCTTTCTTTGGTAGTTTAAATAAGTATCCTTTCTTCCAATCCTCGGGTACTTTGCCTTCTTTCCACACCTTCTCCAGTAGTGGCGTCATCAAGTCCGCTGTTGTCTCTGGGTTCATTTATAGTGCTTCTGCTAAGATCACGTCTGGTCCTGCTGCTTTTCCAGCTTTTAGCATCTTGATTGCCTTCAGGACTTCTGATTTCGTCGGGGGGTTGGTGTTCACTGGTAGCTCTGTCTCCGTTGTTGATATTGTTGGGCCCGTTGTAGGTGGTGGTCGATTTAGGAGTCTTTTGAAGTGTTCTGACCATTAAGGTAGAAAATCTTAATAAGGAAATGAAATATACAAAGAAAATTGTCAGAGACCGAGTATCTTCTAAAATTTAATCAGTTTTACAAAAAACTTTTGACAAGCATATCAGTTTTATTGTGAGCAACAGTCACTGTATTCTAAAGATAAAATTTAAGATTCGCACAGTACTGCTGTATGGTCAGAGAGCACTGAAAACTTATGTATGTTTCTTGATAAAATTGAGGTCAGATTGGTATTTTAGTCTATAAATTTAGTCATAGATAAACAGTGTCTCACTTAACTTTCACCAAATGAATTAGATAGTACAGAAAAATTCAGTCAAATAGTGTTATTTGATAACGTCCAGTAGTTCGGAAATTACTTGAAATATCCTGGATATATCACTTCAAGAGACCTCATTGTGACAGTTAATTCATGAAAAGCCTACCTGTGACAGGTAATCTACACGAGTAAATATTCAGGATTTTTAATCAGCTTTTCTGTTGTTTGGTCAAATATATCTGACTGTCTAGTCTGTGATATCCACAGAAATTATACGTGAAGCAGCTGGTATTATAGCTGTCGAGCACGAAGATCCGGTAAAACACATTCGCAAATTATGCTACAGAGCAACTGACGGGAGTGAAGTGAAGCTTTGAGAGGTTTGGTTTTTGGCACTGGGCCTGAATACTATACTTTTTAGCTTATACGAAAATATCAGATTAAACTTCTACAGATATACCTTAATCTTATGAGTTAACACAACCAGAAAGTCCGTAGTAAGTAAAGCTGAGTGATGATTACAATATGAACGGACTAATACACCCAATAGTTCATATCCATTTTTGGCAATTTCTGATAGCGTATCTAGAAGTCACCGAGATCTTTTTCCTGAGAAATTAGAATTAGAACAAGACTGTGTGTTGAAATATTCTTCAAAGTAGGGAATAAAGAAATATATCCAAAGGAAAGTAAGCAGATAAATTTTGAAACAAAAATTCATTCAATGCATATTCTATTACTTAACTTTCCATATTTATATTTTACTACTTGCACATTTGCAAGTAGTAAGTAATGTAGAGTAAAAAATGTAAGTTTCAAAGCATTGAGAATCTCAGTTATTCGTTCATTAATCTCATTCATAAAATTATAAAGTAGTGAATGTAATTGGTTTTGCGCGAAAATCTGGAATTCCCATCCCTATGCTTCTAAAGGTCACTGAGAGAAATTCTGTCGATATTTTCACGAATGAAGATAAAAGCACAGTCACACTCTCCATAATGGGAATAGTTAATAGTAGATATTGATTAGCACAGGTTTAGAGACATAAATTCACTCGATATGTATTTTTATTATGATGTACTTGATGATATATATATATCACATTAGGTATAACAATTTCAGGCCTTCAACCTTTCTTCCGCAGTTGTTACTTTTTAATCATAAGGCCAAGTAATACCATTCTAAGTTGTTTTCAACTAGATCTTCTTCAGGCTTTACTCTAATTTACAATTATTTTTGTGTAAAAATTTTAAACAGTGACAGTGATTTTGTGGATCAAATTATAATAATGATGATAATAATAATGTGGTAAATGTTTTGAACGTCAGTAATAACGATGATTTTAATGATAACAAAATATTGATAATAAGGTTTGTGCAGGTGGCAATAAGGATAACGAAGGTAGTAAATTCTAATCAAAACCGACCAACCTTTCTTATTTTCCATTTCCTTCGCACTTTTATGATATTTATTTAAACTCTGATTACCGGTCCACTTCACCTTTAGTATTGCGTAACTTTTAAGATTTGACCTAATCTATTTATTGAATTGTCTCCGTATACACATATTACTACCTTCGTTACCCTTATTGCCACCTGCACAAACCTTATTATCAATATTGTGTTATCATTAAAATCATCGTTATTACTGACGTTCAAAACATTTACCACATTATTATTATTATCATGATTATTATTATTTGATCCACAAAATCACTGTCATTGTTTAAAATTTTTACACAAAAATAAATGTAAATTAGAGTAAAGCCTGAAGAAGATCTAGTTGAAAACAACTTAGAATGGTATTACTTGGCCTTATGATTAAAAAGTAACAACTGCGGAAGAAAGGTTGAAGGCCTGAAATTGTTATACCTAATGTGATATATATATATCATCAAGTACATCATAATAAAAATACATATCGAGTGAATTTATGTCTCTAAACCTGTGCTAATCAATATCTACTATTAACTATTCCCATTATGGAGAGTGTGACTGTGCTTTTATCTTCATTCGTGAAAATATCGACAGAATTTCTCTCAGTGACCTTTAGAAGCATAGGGATGGGAATTCCAGATTTTCGCGCAAAACCAATTACATTCACTACTTTATAATTTTATGAATGAGATTAATGAACGAATAACTGAGATTCTCAATGCTTTGAAACTTACATTTTTTACTCTACATTACTTACTACTTGCAAATGTGCAAGTAGTAAAATATAAATGAAGAAAGTTACGTGATAGAATATGCATTGAATGAATTTTTGTTTCAATCCTAAAATTCATCTGCTTACTTTCCTTTGGATATATTTCTTTATTCCCTACTTTGAAGAATATTTCAACACACAGTTTTTATCAGCCTGTTCGGGAGTTTTTGGATGTAAGTTTAGAACCAGAATATAATCACAGGCTTTGACGTAACGGTCGATTATGTGGGTGAATCTCAGTGGTACATTGTTCTTATAGCTTGCGACTTTAGTTTAAATAATCTTATATATTCTTATATTTCTGTTTTTGATGGGGGGTGTATTATGGAATACGTCGTAATGGTTTTGGCGTGTTAGGCATTGATCAGCTAAACAAAAGTGTCACAGTGATTATCCTTACTTCAGTTCTATCGCACTGAGTTTCAGAACTGTCAGACTACTTCATTCTCTGACAGCGTATGAGATGTTTCCCAGATTTATTTTATTTATTAGAACCTTTTTACACTTCCTTAATTAACCGTAGGACAAGAAATCCTATAGAATGATATGTCCACTGGAATATTTCAATTAGCACACTATGATAATGGCCGAAATTTAGTGGGCGTTACTTTAGGACTATAAAATAAATTGACAGACTATGTACAGATCCCAATGTCACTATTGTTTTGCACATAATTAAATTTTTATGTTTTGATAGACTGACCGACCTCAGTCATTACCTTAATTTATGTGCATACTGGTATGTTGGTTTGACCAAGATACGTAATTTAGGGGAAACCCTAAAAGCCGATCCAAATTCACTGACCTATAATTGCACAGTGTTGGAAATCACAATAAAGGAAAAGACCACAATTTTTTGAAAAACAATGTTAAACCAGTGGTTAATTGGCAGAAAACTCCACAGTCACGCACGTAGTCAGAACGATACAATACTAAATCTCACTGAACCGATAGTAAAACCGGAAAAGAGGAAATGACAGGTCTGGGTCAGGCAACCCCAGTCCGTGAAAGCAATTCCACCTCTACGGAAACTTTGAAGCTTGAGTCAGTATGATCCATTTATGACGTGAGGAATAGAAAAAATTAATGCATCATACGATGGAGTCTCACCTTGTCAAAATAGCACCGAATATGTGTATTGCTTTTATGCTTATATTAAGACTGGAATCAAGTCGCTTCACGGTTTAGACAACATTATATCATGCTTGACAAAGATATGTTCTAAGCAGTAGGTATTTAAAGATCTTTGTAATAAATTTCAAATGTCTTACCACCCAAGATTATCGCAGTTTTGTCCAAACTGTTAAGTACATTGAAGTCTTAGATTATAGACTTCACAAGATTTTTTCAAAGCTTCCGATAAAAGTGCCAAGTTTCCTGAAGTTCTGAATGCCTTCTAGTCAAATATGGTGGATTCCTTTTGGCTCGTATGCTTTATATTTAGTCACTTAATTGTTTTAACACCTTAGAACACTACTGCCCATCGTTACTTAACTTCATCATTCGATTCGGAATGATTATAAATGACCTCTCACTAAGTTTGATTATATTTGCTTACCTTGAATTTACTTGTAAGTATGGCCAATTTTTCGTTAGAAAAATTTTCCCATAATGGAATTACACTCTACCACAGTGCCCAAGTTTTATTCTTATATCAAGAAAAATTTTTACCTGATTTCCTTTAGTTCATCCCTTTAGAAATGTTTGAATAAATTGTTTAACATTGAGTTTCTTGATAGGAGTGTATTGTTTTCCGTGGTGTTTCCCCAGTTTTCACATTATTCATTTTGAATGGAATCTCCATAATTACATTTGCAGAGTGTGTAGAGTGTAAGTAAGTATTATGCTTGTCTAAGCGTAAATCAGTTATCTTCTCATTTGAAAACCAAACTTATAGTATTAAAGTCCAGTATTATTTTATTATTTCTGTGGTAGTTTTTTCCCTCTAAACTTTGATGATATAGTTTACGACTTGAGAGGGTATGCTGATACGGCCAGCGGCTTTTCTATCATTTGGCAACTGAGTCAAGACAGTGATTTCAGCTAAATGAGTAAAATTATGGAAGTAGAATAAAGCAATGCGGTTATAATTTGCTTTCTTATCTGAAAGTTTACGGAATTTAACAAGATTGCAAGCAACTTTAGAATATTACAGCAGCAAGTTCTCGGCCTTTATACATTAAGTATTATTATTATTGTTCCCTTGGGTTCCTAGTGGAACAAAGGGCTTCAACTACACGTCTTCATTTGCTTCTGTCTTCTGCTGTACTTTTCATCTGCATCCATGTTAATCCGTACTGTTTCAGCTCCTCTTCACACGATCTCCTCCATGTCACCATTGGACGTCTCGCTCGCCGCCTCCCTTTCGGGTTCCACTCGAGCTATGGCCTGACGCGCGATGTCACCCAGTGGCCTCCTCAGCGAGTGTCCAATCCATCTCCACTTTCTCGTGGATATCTGTTGGGCGATTGGTTTTGTTTGTTCCCCTAGTTTCTTGTTGGTGATTCTTTCCTGCCATCTGACCTTCAGTATAGAGCGAAGATAGCTGTTGATGAAGGTCTGCAACAGGCTGTTGGAAATATTCTTGGTGACCCGCCAAGTTTCTGATCCGTATAGCAAAACTGACTTGACGTTTGTATTGAAAATCCGTATCATTTTGTTGTTGATGCTGAGTGACGAAGATTTCCAGATTGGTTTCAGGTTGATGAATGTGTTTCTCGCCTTCCCGATTCTCGATTTGACATCCTCGTCCGTTCCTCCTGTGGTTGAGACAATGCTCCCTAGATAAGTGAAAGAAGTAACCTCTTTCAAATCCTTCCCGTTGATGGTGATTGGCACTGGATGTTGCTCTGTTGTTGTTGTTGTTGTTGGTTGGTTATTTTCATAACCTCCGTTTTGTCTATGTTCACCCGGAGTCCTGTCTTTGCTGCTTCTTCGACCAGTTTGTCGGTTTTCGCTTGTAAGTCTTCGATTTTGTGTGACATCAAACATAAATCATCCACGCGCGAAATTCAGGTCTTCTAGATTCTTCACGTCGGTCCAGGATATCCCTGTCTTCTCGTTTCCCACCGTCTGACGCATAATCCAGTCCACCACAATTAGGAATATCATTGGTGATAATAAGCACCCTTGTCCGACTCCTGTGTTTACTCCTGATGGGTTAACACAACCAGAAGGTCCGTAGTAAGAAAACCTGAGTGATGATTACACTATCGACGGACTGATATACCCAACAGTTCATATCCATTTTTGGCAATTTCTGATAGCGTATCTAGAAGTCACCGATGTCTTTCTTCAGAGAAATTAGAACAAGAACAAGACTGTGTGTTGAAATATTCTTCAAAGTAGGGAATAAAGAAATATATCCAAAGGAAAGTAAGCAGATGAATTTTAGGATTGAAACAAAAATTCATTCAATGCATATTCTATTACGTAACTTTCTTCATTTATATTTTACTACTTGCAAATTTGCAAGTAGTAAGTAATATAAAGTAAAAATGTAAGTTCCAAAGCATTGAGAATCTCAGTTATTCGTTCCTTTGTCTCATCTATAAAATTATAAAGTAGTGAATGTAACTGGTTTTGCGCGAAAATCTGGAATTCCCATCCCTATGCTTCTAAAGGTCACTGAGAGAAATTCTGTCGATATTTTCACGAATGAAGATAAAAGCACAGTCACACTCTCCATAATGGGAATAGTTAATAGTAGATATTGATTAGCACAGGTTTAGAGACATAAATTCACTCGATATGTATTTTTATTATAATGTACTTGATGATATATATCTATCACAGTAGATTTAACAATTTCAGGCCATCAGTCTTTCTTCCGCAGTTGTTACTTTTTAATCATAAGGCCAAGTAATAGCATTCTAAGTTGTTTTCAATTAGATTTTCTTCAGGCTTTACTCTAATTTACATTTATTTTTGTATAAAAATTTTAAACAATGACAGTGATTTTGTGGATCAAATAATAATAATCATGATAATAATAATAATAATGTGGTAAATGTTTTGAACGTCAGTAATAACGATGATTTTAATGATAACAAAATATTGATGATAAGTTTTATGCAGGTGGCAATAAGGATAACGAAGGTAGTAATATGTATATACGTAGACAATTCAATAAATAGATTAGGTCAAATCTTAAAAGGTACGTAATACTAAAGGTGAAATGGACCGATAATCAGAGTTTAAATAAATATCATAAAAGTGCTAAGGAAATGGAAAATAAGAAAAGGTTGGTGGGTTTTGATTAGAATTTGCCTAGGCCAAGGGGGAAACAATGTGATATGGGGCGAACAACTAGACAGCTCAACAGACGTATTAATAAGCATCTTGCTTCATGGTTCGGAAAAAGTCAAATAAAATCTATACGAAGTTCTGTTTTGACTCATTCACTGCGTCCATACTGTAATCATCATTCAGCTTTTCTTACTTTCCGGTTGTGTTTACTCATAAGATTAAGATATAACTGTAGAATTTTAAGCTGATATTTTTGTGTTAGCTAAAATGTATAGTATTCAGGCCCTGTGCTCCGTGTTTACAATTTTCCTATGGCTAGTGATAGGCAAAGGTAGAACAAACGTCTTATGTATACATAGACTGGTACTTTTCTCTCGAATTCCCATAACTTCGGCTATGTGTAAAAGACGGGTTCCGATTTCGTAAATTAGAGTAAAGCCTGTCTGTCTGTTTGTTTTCGACATAGAACTTTGCACATATGTGCGGCAGTTCTAGTCGCCACACTCCATGTTGCACACAATGCAAGAGAATAAATTAGGAGAAATGCATAATATAGACAGTGAACAGAGGTGTGAGACAAAGGAATGGTAATAACGGAGAACAAAACAGTTTAATTGGAAATCATAAGTCACAAGGAGTGGATGCATCTGCGCCACTGAGAACGATTTTGAACCATGTCACCAATTGTTTCCAACCATTGGTTCTTACCGTCCCGAGGACCCCAACCAGGGAGTCTACGCCTTCCTACGTGGCTGGCTTAGGCTAACTGTTGTAGATTTCATTGACTGGTGCCATGTTTTCGTTTGACCGCCTGTAGCTCTTTTCCAGCCTGACCCTATATCAGCTAACATTGCCTATTGTCGAGGAAGGCGATGACTAGGCATACGTAACACATGTCCTAACCATCTCAGTCGGTGTAACTTCACAGCCTATTCGACTGATTTCCCCTCCTTACCTAGCACTCGACCAGTGCCTTACCTCAATATTGCTCACCCTATTATACCACTTCATACGAGAGATAGAACGCAGACACCTATGGTCAAAGACAGCTAGTCCTTTCATGTCTTCCGCTCTCAATCGCCAGGTCTCACAACCATAAGGGAGGACGGAGCGGACTGTTGAGCAATACACACGCCCTTTGGTCGATAGTCGGATATCACGTCTACGCCAGAGACGGCGTAAACTGGCATATGCGAAACTAGCCTTCTGTATTCGTGCTGAGATTTCGTCATAGGTCAAACCGTTGGAGCTGATGGTACTTCCCAAATAAGTGAAACGGTCAACATGCTCTACCACTTCACCTCCTATTTCTAATCTAGGGGTCGGTGTAGTCCAATCCTGCAACATCATCTTACATTTTACAGGGGCGAATCGCATGCCAAACATACGAAGATTGTTGCTCAAGTTGTTCAGTAGACTCTGCATTTTTTCAGCGTCCTCGCCTAGAAGGACTATATCGTCTGCACATTCTAAGTCGACGAGATTATTCCCTGGTAGCTAGTCAATCCCTGAGTCTCTGAAGTGAGTTAGGGTTAAGTCCATTAATATATCTATGATGAAGTTGAATATAAATGCGGATAGTGGGCATCCCTGTTGAACCCTACTAGTTGTCACCACTTCAGATGACAACTCGCCGTAAGGCCTCACCTGGCTGCATGAGTACGAGTAGAATGCCTTAATCAGTGCAATGTATTTTCTCGGAATTCCCTTTACAGCCAGGCATCGCCAGAGAACCTCTCGGTCGACAGAATCGAATGCCGCCTTTAGGTCAAGAAATATAGTAATTGTAGGACGGCGGTAGGAATGCCTATGTTCTAGAATCTGTCGGAGGGTGAAGATATGATCAATACACCCTCTTCCTGGCCTAAAACCTGCCTGGTTTTCTCGTGTTTGTGCCTCCCGAGCGCCACTTAGTCTACGCAGTATTATTAAGCCTAGGACTTTAGATACTATATTAGTCAAACTAATCCCTCTGTGATTATCACAGGAAGACTTGTCTCCCTTCTTGTATATCGGGATGGTCAGTGACTTACACCAACCCGATGGGCCTTCCTCTGATTCCCAGACGCTGCCTAGAACCCCAGTTAATGCAGACAGTAAACTGTGTCCACCGTTCTTAAATACCTCTTGAGTCATTCCATCAGGTCCCGCTGCTTTGCATTGCTTCAGATTAGTGACAGTTTTAGTAACCTCAGTTAAGGAAGGAGGACCTGTGTCTATATCCCATTCAGGGAGGTGTTGGATGTTCGGCAGGTTAAGCGTGGCTGTAGGCCAATCAAACTGCTCCTCATAGTGCTCTTTCCAGCGTTCCAGTCGTCTATCCTGGGAGCTAATTATGGTGCCATTTTTCCCAGAGATTGCTTCATTTATCATTTGCCTTTTACCACCCGTTTCCCTAATAAGCCTAAATAGTTGCCTGGTGTTGCCAACCGCCGATGCCTTTTCCATCTCTTTCGCTTTTGTCGCCCACCACTGTTCACGGTCGTTGCGAAGACTTTTTGTTAGTTTTCGCTTAAGTACCTTTCGCTCCTCATCATAATCGGAGCTCGCTGGAATCAGTCTTCTTGCGTCAATCAGTTCGGATGAGGCAGTAGAGATCCAATGGCTTTTACTAACTTTAGGTTTTAGCTTATTAACATTTTTCACGGCTGTGTCCACAGCTAACTGTATGTTGTGCCAGGCAACCTCAGGGGAAGTCCTACTGTCGATCTCAGAGACTCGTTTCGCTATTTCTTCCTTAAATAAGGACTCAGTGTCTCTATCTAGTTGGGGACATAACTGTTTCGCTGCCGTCAATTTCTTATGTCCATTTAGTCGTAAGCATAAACGTGCGCGAACCAGAGCGTGATCAGAGTCTACGCACGTGTTCCAGAAGGAGCGACAGTCTTCTACTGACCCTCGCGAACGATACCCTATGGCTATGTGGTCTATCTGAGTTCAGCGTTGATTTGGTGATGGAGGTCGCCAGGTTACACCATGTCTTTCTTTATGCATAAAGTTAGTGCTGACTAGGAACAGATCATTATCTGAGCAAAAATGTAGAAGACGATCACTGTTGTCTGTTCGTCGGCAGGGAACTCCATACGTACCACCTACATACTTCTCAGTCTGGCACAACTTCTCTACTTGGGCATTGAAGTCGCCTGCTACAACTACTATGTCTGAACGTTTTGCTTTTTGCAGCAAATTAGACAGTTTCCGGTAGAAGTCATCTTTTAATTCATCCGAACTGCAGTCTGTTGGGGCGTAAGCGGAGACTACGAAAAGGCAACGACGGGTAGCGCCGTCTTTCCTTCTTATAACGGACCCATTCAGATGGACCTCACACATACGACAATCGACTGGGACCCAGTAAAGGAGTGATTTTTCCTCCCTAACACTCAGTGTTATCCCTACGCCTGCGAGTCCTCGTGGACTAGCTGAGGGGTTTGCTAACACCTTTAAGTGAATTTTGCAGATTCACCTTGTTGACCGGGTGAGGTCAAGTGAATGACCACACTCGGGTCTTGTATGCGTGTCTCCGAAACACAACATACATCCATGGTTCGAGATGCCAGAGTTCTTGTTAGTGATGCCTGTTGTCCGATTCGGCAGAGAGTTCTGAATTTGAATGCTCCTATATGAAGTTGGCGGCGTGGCTTTAAAAGGCTATCTGGGGTGTTTCTATGGCTCTCATCGTTGTTTGTGGTCGCAGAGTGAAGTGAGGATGACTCACTAGCCTGAAGAATAGTGCTAACTGTAGGAGAGAAGCAAGATGAGGAAGGTGATGTGAATAAGGGAGAGCGATGCTCGGGCAGGCTTCGTGTGCTTTTGGAAGTGTGTGGGCGGTTGTTACTTCCCGGCTGCCCACACCGTGGAATTTGGTTGAGTCATCGGGTACCTGAGATAGAGAAAAGGTTAGTGTTGTGTGACCGCAGAGCCCAGGTGACAACTGCTTGAGGCCGGTCACACGCGGCCTGTTCTTATTTGTTCTTTTTTGTTTGGTGTGTCTTAGTAGCATATTTATCACTTCTGCACTGTGACACGGCAGCAGGAAGCGCGGTCGTTGTTAATCCGGGCCCCGACCGATCCGGCATGATATCTTGTGAATTTGTTTGAATCATAGTATTGGATTGGGTAGCTGCTTTTTGTCTAACCGCTGTCCAAACAACTTTTCTGGCATGGTAGGATCTACAGAAACATAAGTTCCAGCCAGTGTAGCTCGTTGGCTCATTGCGATATACAAGCCCGACCACCACGTCAAGGTAGCAGCTACCGGTTGGGAGAGTAAAGCCTGAAAAAGATCTAATTGAAAACAACTTAGAATTGTACTATTTGGCTTTATGATTAAGAAGCAAGAACTGCGGAAGAAAGACTGATGGCCTGAAATTGTTAAACCTACTGTGATAGATATATATCATCAAGTACATTATAATAAAAATACATATCGAGTGAATTTATGTCTCTAAACCTGTGCTAATCAATATCTACTATTAACTATTCCCATTATGGAGAGTGTGACTGTGCTTTTATCTTCATTCGTGAAAATATCGACAGAATTTCTCTCAGTGACCTTTAGAAGCATAGGGATGGGAATTCCAGATTTTCGCGCAAAACCAGTTACATTCACTACTTTATAATTTTATAGATGAGACAAAGGAACGAATAACTGAGATTCTCAATGCTTTGGAACTTACATTTTTACTTTATATTACTTACTACTTGCAAATGTGCAAGTAGTAAAATATAAATGAAGAAAGTTACGTAATAGAATATGCATTGAATGAATTTTTGTTTCAATCCTAAAATTCATCTGCTTACTTTCCTTTGGATATATTTCTTTATTCCCTACTTTGAAGAATATTTCAACACACAGTTTTTATCAGCCTGTTCGGGAGTTTTTGGATGTAAGTTTAGAACCAGAATATAATCACATACTTTGACGTAATGGTCGATTATGTGGGTGAATCTCAGTGGTACATTGTTCTTATAGCTTGCGACTTTAGTTTAAATAATCTTATATATTCTTATATTTCTGTTTTTGATGGGGGGTGTATTATGGAATACGTCGTAATGGTTTTGACGTGTTAGGCATTGATCAGCTAAACAAAAGTGTCACAGTGATTATCCTTACTTCAGTTCTATCGTACTGAGTTTCAGAACTGTCAGACTACTTCATTCTCTGACAGCGTATGAGATGTTTCCCAGATTTATTTTATTTGTTAGAACCATTTTACACTTCCTTAATTAACCGTAGGACAAGAAATCCTATAGAATGATATGTCCACTGGAATATTTCAATTAGCACACTATGATAATGGCCGAAATTTAGTGGGCGTTACTTTAGGACTATAAAATAAATTGACAGACTATGTACAGATCCCAATGTCACTATTGTTTTGCACATAATTAAATTTTTATGTTTTGATAGACTGACCGACCTCAGTCATTACCTTAATTTATGTGCATACTGGTATGTTGGTTTGACCAAGATACGTAATTTAGGGGAAACCCTAAAAGCCGATCCAAATTCACTGACCTATAATTGCACAGTGTTGGAAATCACAATAAAGGAAAAGACCACAATTTTTTGAAAAACAATGTTAAACCAGTGGTTAATTGGCAGAAAACTCCACAGTCACGCACGTAGTCAGAACGATACAATACTAAATCTCACTGAACCGATAGTAAAACCGGAAAAGAGGAAATGACAGGTCTGGGTCAGGCAACCCCAGTCCGTGAAAGCAATTCCACCTCTACGGAAACTTTGAAGCTTGAGTCAGTATGATCCATTTATGACGTGAGGAATAGAAAAAATTAATGCATCATACGATGGAGTCTCACCTTGTCAAAATAGCACCGAATATGTGTATTGCTTTTATGCTTATATTAAGACTGGAATCAAGTCGCTTCACGGTTTAGACAACATTATATCATGCTTGACAAAGATATGTTCTAAGCAGTAGGTATTTAAAGATCTTTGTAATAAATTTCAAATGTCTTACCACCCAAGATTATCGCAGTTTTGTCCAAACTGTTAAGTACATTGAAGTCTTAGATTATAGACTTCACAAGATTTTTTCAAAGCTTCCGATAAAAGTGCCAAGTTTCCTGAAGTTCTGAATGCCTTCTAGTCAAATATGGTGGATTCCTTTTGGCTCGTATGCTTTATATTTAGTCACTTAATTGTTTTAACACCTTAGAACACTACTGCCCATCGTTACTTAACTTCATCATTCGATTCGGAATGATTATAAATGACCTCTCACTAAGTTTGATTATATTTGCTTACCTTGAATTTACTTGTAAGTATGGCCAATTTTTCGTTAGAAAAATTTTCCCATAATGGAATTACACTCTACCACAGTGCCCAAGTTTTATTCTTATATCAAGAAAAATTTTTACCTGATTTCCTTTAGTTCATCCCTTTAGAAATGTTTGAATAAATTGTTTAACATTGAGTTTCTTGATAGGAGTGTATTGTTTTCCGTGGTGTTTCCCCAGTTTTCACATTATTCATTTTGAATGGAATCTCCATAATTACATTTGCAGAGTGTGTAGAGTGTAAGTAAGTATTATGCTTGTCTAAGCGTAAATCAGTTATCTTCTCATTTGAAAACCAAACTTATAGTATTAAAGTCCAGTATTATTTTATTATTTCTGTGGTAGTTTTTTCCCTCTAAACTTTGATGATATAGTTTACGACTTGAGAGGGTATGCTGATACGGCCAGCGGCTTTTCTATCATTTGGCAACTGAGTCAAGACAGTGATTTCAGCTAAATGAGTAAAATTATGGAAGTAGAATAAAGCAATGCGGTTATAATTTGCTTTCTTATCTGAAAGTTTACGGAATTTAACAAGATTGCAAGCAACTTTAGAATATTACAGCAGCAAGTTCTCGGCCTTTATACATTAAGTATTATTATTATTGTTCCCTTGGGTTCCTAGTGGAACAAAGGGCTTCAACTACACGTCTTCACTTGCTTCTGTCTTCTGCTGTACTTTTCACCTGCATCCATGTTAATCCGTACTGTTTCAGCTCCTCTTCACACGATCTCCTCCATGTCACCATTGGACGTCTCGCTCGCCGCCTCCCTTTCGGGTTCCACTCGAGCTATGGCCTGACGCGCGATGTCACCCAGCGGCCTCCTCAGCGAGTGTCCAATCCATCTCCACTTTCTCGTGGATATCTGTTGGGCGATTGGTTTTGTTTGTTCCCCTAGTTTCTTGTTGGTGATTCTTTCCTGCCATCTGACCTTCAGTATAGAGCGAAGATAGCTGTTGATGAAGGTCTGCAACAGGCTGTTGGAAATATTCTTGGTGACCCGCCAAGTTTCTGATCCGTATAGCAAAACTGACTTGACGTTTGTATTGAAAATCCGTATCATTTTGTTGTTGATGCTGAGTGACGAAGATTTCCAGATTGGTTTCAGGTTGATGAATGTGTTTCTCGCCTTCCCGATTCTCGATTTGACGTCCTCGTCCGTTCCTCCTGTGGTTGAGACAATGCTCCCTAGATAAGTGAAAGAAGTAACCTCTTTCAAATCCTTCCCGTTGATGGTGATTGGCACTGGATGTTGCTCTGTTGTTGTTGTTGTTGGTTGGTTATTTTCATAACCTCCGTTTTGTCTATGTTCACCCGGAGTCCTGTCTTTGCTGCTTCTTCGACCAGTTTGTCGGTTTTCGCTTGTAAGTCTTCGATTTTGTGTGACATCAAACATAAATCATCCACGCGCGAAATTCAGGTCTTCTAGATTCTTCACGTCGGTCCAGGATATCCCTGTCTTCTCGTTTCCCACCGTCTGACGCATAATCCAGTCCACCACAATTAGGAATATCATTGGTGATAATAAGCACCCTTGTCCGACTCCTGTGTTTACTCCTGATGGGTTAACACAACCAGAAGGTCCGTAGTAAGAAAACCTGAGTGATGATTACACTATCGACGGACTGATATACCCAACAGTTCATATCCATTTTTGGCAATTTCTGATAGCGTATCTAGAAGTCACCGATGTCTTTCTTCAGAGAAATTAGAACAAGAACAAGACTGTGTGTTGAAATATTCTTCAAAGTAGGGAATAAAGAAATATATCCAAAGGAAAGTAAGCAGATGAATTTTAGGATTGAAACAAAAATTCATTCAATGCATATTCTATTACGTAACTTTCTTCATTTATATTTTACTACTTGCACATTTGCAAGTAGTAAGTAATATAAAGTAAAAATGTAAGTTCCAAAGCATTGAGAATCTCAGTTATTCGTTCCTTTGTCTCATCTATAAAATTATAAAGTAGTGAATGTAACTGGTTTTGCGCGAAAATCTGGAATTCCCATCCCTATGCTTCTAAAGGTCACTGAGAGAAATTCTGTCGATATTTTCACGAATGAAGATAAAAGCACAGTCACACTCTCCATAATGGGAATAGTTAATAGTAGATATTGATTAGCACAGGTTTAGAGACATAAATTCACTCGATATGTATTTTTATTATAATGTACTTGATGATATATATCTATCACAGTAGATTTAACAATTTCAGGCCATCAGTCTTTCTTCCGCAGTTGTTACTTTTTAATCATAAGGCCAAGTAATAGCATTCTAAGTTGTTTTCAATTAGATTTTCTTCAGGCTTTACTCTAATTTACATTTATTTTTGTATAAAAATTTTAAACAATGACAGTGATTTTGTGGATCAAATAATAATAATCATGATAATAATAATAATAATGTGGTAAATGTTTTGAACGTCAGTAATAACGATGATTTTAATGATAACAAAATATTGATGATAAGTTTTATGCAGGTGGCAATAAGGATAACGAAGGTAGTAATATGTATATACGTAGACAATTCAATAAATAGATTAGGTCAAATCTTAAAAGGTACGTAATACTAAAGGTGAAATGGACCGATAATCAGAGTTTAAATAAATATCATAAAAGTGCTAAGGAAATGGAAAATAAGAAAAGGTTGGTGGGTTTTGATTAGAATTTGCCTAGGCCAAGGGGGAAACAATGTGATATGGGGCGAACAACTAGACAGCTCAACAGACGTATTAATAAGCATCTTGCTTCATGGTTCGGAAAAAGTCAAATAAAATCTATACGAAGTTCTGTTTTGACTCATTCACTGCGTCCATACTGTAATCATCATTCAGCTTTTCTTACTTTCCGGTTGTGTTTACTCATAAGATTAAGATATAACTGTAGAATTTTAAGCTGATATTTTTGTGTTAGCTAAAATGTATAGTATTCAGGCCCTGTGCTCCGTGTTTACAATTTTCCTATGGCTAGTGATAGGCAAAGGTAGAACAAACGTCTTATGTATACATAGACTGGTACTTTTCTCTCGAATTCCCATAACTTCGGCTATGTGTAAAAGACGGGTTCCGATTTCGTAAATTAGAGTAAAGCCTGTCTGTCTGTTTGTTTTCGACATAGAACTTTGCACATATGTGCGGCAGTTCTAGTCGCCACACTCCATGTAGCACGCAAAGCAAGAGAAGATAGTGGAAGAAATTCATAATAGAGACAGTAAACAGAGGTGTGAGAGAGGAATAATAATAACGAAGAACAAAACAGTTTAATTAGAAATCATGAGTCACAAGGAGTGGATGCATCTACGTTAGCCACTGAGAACGATTTTGAGCCATGTCACCAATTGTTTCCAACCATTGGTTCTTACCGTCCCGAGGACCCCAACCAAGGAATCTACGCCTTCCTACGTGGCTGGCTTAGACTAACTGTTGTAGATTTCATTGACTGGTGCCATGTTTTCGTTTGACCGCCTCTAGCTCTTTTCCAGCCTGACCCTATATCAGCTAACATTGCCTATTGTCGAGGAAGGCGGTGACTAAGCATATGTAGCACATGTCCTAGCCATCTCAGTAGATGTAATTTCACAGTTTCGTCGATTGATTTCCCCGCCTTACCTAGCACTCGACGCCTAACCTCAATATTGCTCACCCTATTATACCACTTCACACGGGTGATAGAACGCAGACACCTATGATCAAAGACAGCTAGTCTTTTCATGTCTTCCGCTCTTAATGGCCAGGTCTCACAGCCATAAAGGAGGACGGAGTAGACTGTTGAGCAGTACACACGCCCTTTGATCGATAGTCGGATATCACGTCTACGCCAGAGGCGGTGTAAACTTGCATATGCGAAACTAGCCCTCTGTATTCGTGCTGAGATTTCGTCGATCAACCCTTTGGGGCTGATGGTACTTCCCAGGGAAGTGAGGCGGTCAACATGCTCTACCACTTCACCTCCTATTTCTAAACTAGGAGTCAGTGTAGTCCAGTCCTGTAACAACATCTTACATTTGGCTGGAGCGAATCGCATGCCAAACATTCGTAGATTGTAGCTCAAGGTGTTCTGCAGACTCTGCATTTTGTCAGCGTCCTCGCCTAGAAGGACTATATCGTCTGCACATTCTAAGTCGACGAGATTATTCCCTGGTAGCTAACCAATCCCTGAGTCTCTGAAGTGAGTTAGTGTTAAGTCCATGATGAAGTTGAATAGGAATGGGGATAATGGGCATCCTTGACGAACGCCACTAGTCGTCAACACTTCAGATGACAACTCGCCGTAAGGCCTCACCTGGCTGCATGAGTACGAGTAGAATGCCTTAATCAGTGCAATGTATTTTCTCGGAATTCCCTTTACAGCCGAGCATCGCCAGAGAACCTCTCGGTCGACAGAATCGAATGCCGCCTTTAAGTCAAGAAATATAGTGATTGTCGGACGCCGGTAGGAATGCCTATGTTCTAGAATCTGTCGGAGGGTGAAGATATGATCAATACACCCTCTTCCTGGCCTAAAACCTGCCTGGTTTTCTCGTGTTTGTGCCTCCCGAGCGCCACTTAGTCTACGCAGTATTATTAAGCCTAGGACTTTAGATACTATATTAGTCAAACTAATCCCTCTGTGATTATCACAGGAAGACTTGTCTCCCTTCTTGTATATCGGGATGGTCAGTGACTTACACCAACCCGATGGGCCTTCCTCTGATTCCCAGACGCTGCCTAGAACCCCAGTTAATGCAGACAGTAAACTGTGTCCACCGTTCTTAAATACCTCTTGAGTCATTCCATCAGGTCCCGCTGCTTTGCATTGCTTCAGATTAGTGACAGTTTTAGTAACCTCAGTTAAGGAAGGAGGACCTGTGTCTATATCCCATTCAGGGAGGTGTTGGATGTTCGGCAGGTTAAGCGTGGCTGTAGGCCAATCAAACTGCTCCTCATAGTGCTCTTTCCAGCGTTCCAGTCGTCTATCCTGGGAGCTAATTATGGTGCCATTTTTCCCAGAGATTGCTTCATTTATCATTTGCCTTTTACCACCCGTTTCCCTAATAAGCCTAAATAGTTGCCTGGTGTTGCCAACCGCCGATGCCTTTTCCATCTCTTTCGCTTTTGTCGCCCACCACTGTTCACGGTCGTTGCGAAGACTTTTTGTTAGTTTTCGCTTAAGTACCTTTCGCTCCTCATCATAATCGGAGCTCGCTGGAATCAGTCTTCTTGCGTCAATCAGTTCGGATGAGGCAGTAGAGATCCAATGGCTTTTACTAACTTTAGGTTTTAGCTTATTAACATTTTTCACGGCTGTGTCCACAGCTAACTGTATGTTGTGCCAGGCAACCTCAGGGGAAGTCCTACTGTCGATCTCAGAGACTCGTTTCGCTATTTCTTCCTTAAATAAGGACTCAGTGTCTCTATCTAGTTGGGGACATAACTGTTTCGCTGCCGTCAATTTCTTATGTCCATTTAGTCGTAAGCATAAACGTGCGCGAACCAGAGCGTGATCAGAGTCTACGCACGTGTTCCAGAAGGAGCGACAGTCTTCTACTGACCCTCGCGAACGATACCCTATGGCTATGTGGTCTATCTGAGTTCAGCGTTGATTTGGTGATGGAGGTCGCCAGGTTACACCATGTCTTTCTTTATGCATAAAGTTAGTGCTGACTAGGAACAGATCATTATCTGAGCAAAAATGTAGAAGACGATCACTGTTGTCTGTTCGTCGGCAGGGAACTCCATACGTACCACCTACATACTTCTCAGTCTGGCACAACTTCTCTACTTGGGCATTGAAGTCGCCTGCTACAACTACTATGTCTGAACGTTTTGCTTTTTGCAGCAAATTAGACAGTTTCCGGTAGAAGTCATCTTTTAATTCATCCGAACTGCAGTCTGTTGGGGCGTAAGCGGAGACTACGAAAAGGCAACGACGGGTAGCGCCGTCTTTCCTTCTTATAACGGACCCATTCAGATGGACCTCACACATACGACAATCGACTGGGACCCAGTAAAGGAGTGATTTTTCCTCCCTAACACTCAGTGTTATCCCTACGCCTGCGAGTCCTCGTGGACTAGCTGAGGGGTTTGCTAACACCTTTAAGTGAATTTTGCAGATTCACCTTGTTGACCGGGTGAGGTCAAGTGAATGACCACACTCGGGTCTTGTATGCGTGTCTCCGAAACACAACATACATCCATGGTTCGAGATGCCAGAGTTCTTGTTAGTGATGCCTGTTGTCCGATTCGGCAGAGAGTTCTGAATTTGAATGCTCCTATATGAAGTTGGCGGCGTGGCTTTAAAAGGCTATCTGGGGTGTTTCTATGGCTCTCATCGTTGTTTGTGGTCGCAGAGTGAAGTGAGGATGACTCACTAGCCTGAAGAATAGTGCTAACTGTAGGAGAGAAGCAAGATGAGGAAGGTGATGTGAATAAGGGAGAGCGATGCTCGGGCAGGCTTCGTGTGCTTTTGGAAGTGTGTGGGCGGTTGTTACTTCCCGGCTGCCCACACCGTGGAATTTGGTTGAGTCATCGGGTACCTGAGATAGAGAAAAGGTTAGTGTTGTGTGACCGCAGAGCCCAGGTGACAACTGCTTGAGGCCGGTCACACGCGGCCTGTTCTTATTTGTTCTTTTTTGTTTGGTGTGTCTTAGTAGCATATTTATCACTTCTGCACTGTGACACGGCAGCAGGAAGCGCGGTCGTTGTTAATCCGGGCCCCGACCGATCCGGCATGATATCTTGTGAATTTGTTTGAATCATAGTATTGGATTGGGTAGCTGCTTTTTGTCTAACCGCTGTCCAAACAACTTTTCTGGCATGGTAGGATCTACAGAAACATAAGTTCCAGCCAGTGTAGCTCGTTGGCTCATTGCGATATACAAGCCCGACCACCACGTCAAGGTAGCAGCTACCGGTTGGGAGAGTAAAGCCTGAAAAAGATCTAATTGAAAACAACTTAGAATTGTACTATTTGGCTTTATGATTAAGAAGCAAGAACTGCGGAAGAAAGACTGATGGCCTGAAATTGTTAAACCTACTGTGATAGATATATATCATCAAGTACATTATAATAAAAATACATATCGAGTGAATTTATGTCTCTAAACCTGTGCTAATCAATATCTACTATTAACTATTCCCATTATGGAGAGTGTGACTGTGCTTTTATCTTCATTCGTGAAAATATCGACAGAATTTCTCTCAGTGACCTTTAGAAGCATAGGGATGGGAATTCCAGATTTTCGCGCAAAACCAGTTACATTCACTACTTTATAATTTTATAGATGAGACAAAGGAACGAATAACTGAGATTCTCAATGCTTTGGAACTTACATTTTTACTTTATATTACTTACTACTTGCAAATGTGCAAGTAGTAAAATATAAATGAAGAAAGTTACGTAATAGAATATGCATTGAATGAATTTTTGTTTCAATCCTAAAATTCATCTGCTTACTTTCCTTTGGATATATTTCTTTATTCCCTACTTTGAAGAATATTTCAACACACAGTTTTTATCAGCCTGTTCGGGAGTTTTTGGATGTAAGTTTAGAACCAGAATATAATCACATACTTTGACGTAATGGTCGATTATGTGGGTGAATCTCAGTGGTACATTGTTCTTATAGCTTGCGACTTTAGTTTAAATAATCTTATATATTCTTATATTTCTGTTTTTGATGGGGGGTGTATTATGGAATACGTCGTAATGGTTTTGACGTGTTAGGCATTGATCAGCTAAACAAAAGTGTCACAGTGATTATCCTTACTTCAGTTCTATCGTACTGAGTTTCAGAACTGTCAGACTACTTCATTCTCTGACAGCGTATGAGATGTTTCCCAGATTTATTTTATTTGTTAGAACCATTTTACACTTCCTTAATTAACCGTAGGACAAGAAATCCTATAGAATGATATGTCCACTGGAATATTTCAATTAGCACACTATGATAATGGCCGAAATTTAGTGGGCGTTACTTTAGGACTATAAAATAAATTGACAGACTATGTACAGATCCCAATGTCACTATTGTTTTGCACATAATTAAATTTTTATGTTTTGATAGACTGACCGACCTCAGTCATTACCTTAATTTATGTGCATACTGGTATGTTGGTTTGACCAAGATACGTAATTTAGGGGAAACCCTAAAAGCCGATCCAAATTCACTGACCTATAATTGCACAGTGTTGGAAATCACAACAAAGAACAAGACCACAATTTTTTGAAAAACAATGTTAAACCAGTGGTTAATTGGCAGAAAACTCCACAGTCACGCACGTAGTCAGAACGATACAATACTAAATCTCACTGAACCGATAGTAAAACCGGAAAAGAGGAAATGACAGGTCTGGGTCAGGCAACCCCAGTCCGTGAAAGCAATTCCACCTCTACGGAAACTTTGAAGTTTGAGGCCGTATGACCCATTTACGACGTAAGGAATAGAAAAAATTAATGCATCATACGACTGGATCTCACCTTGTCAAAATAGCACCGAATATGTGTATTGCTTTTATGCTTATATTAAGACTGGAATCAAGTCGCTTCACGGTTTAGACTACATTATATCATGTTTGAGGAAGAGATGTTCCAAGTAGTAGATATTTAAAGATCTTTCTATAACTTTGTAATAAATTTCAAATGTCTTACAACCCATAAGTATCACAGTTTTGTCCAAACTGTTAAGTAGGTTGAAGTCTTAGATTGTAGACTTCACAAGATTTTTTCAAAGCTTCCGATAAAAGTGCCAAGTTTCCTGAAGTTCTGAATGCCTTCTAGTCAAATATGGTGGATTCCTTTTGGTTCGTATGCTTTGTATTTAGTCACTTAATTGTTTTAACACCTTAGAACACTACTGCCCATCGTTACTTAACTTCATTATTCGATTCGGAATGATTATAAATGACCTCTCACTAAGTTTGATTATATTTGCTTACCTTGAATTTACTTGTAAGTATGGCCAATTTTTCGTTAGAAAAATTTTCCCATAATGGAATTACACTCTACCACAGTGCCCAAGTTTTATTCTTATATCAAGAAAAATTTTTACCTGATTTCCTTTAGTTCATCCCTTTAGAAATGTTTGAATAAATTGTTTAACATTGAGTTTCTTGATAGGAGTGTATTGTTTTCCGTGGTGTTTCCCCAGTTTTCACATTATTCATTTTGAATGGAATCTCCATAATTACATTTGCAGAGTGTGTAGAGTGTAAGTAAGTATTATGCTTGTCTAAGCGTAAATCAGTTATCTTCTCATTTGAAAACCAAACTTATAGTATTAAAGTCCAGTATTATTTTATTATTTCTGTGGTAGTTTTTTCCCTCTAAACTTTGATGATATAGTTTACGACTTGAGAGGGTATGCTGATACGGCCAGCGGCTTTTCTATCATTTGGCAACTGAGTCAAGACAGTGATTTCAGCTAAATGAGTAAAATTATGGAAGTAGAATAAAGCAATGCGGTTATAATTTGCTTTCTTATCTGAAAGTTTACGGAATTTAACAAGATTGCAAGCAACTTTAGAATATTACAGCAGCAAGTTCTCGGCCTTTATACATTAAGTATTATTATTATTGTTCCCTTGGGTTCCTAGTGGAACAAAGGGCTTCAACTACACGTCTTCATTTGCTTCTGTCTTCTGCTGTACTTTTCATCTGCATCCATGTTAATCCGTACTGTTTCAGCTCCTCTTCACACGATCTCCACCATGTCACCATTGGACGTTTCGCTCGCCGCTCCCCTTTCGGGTTCCACTCGAGCGTTGGCCTGACGCGCGATGTCACCCAGTGGCCTCCTCAGCGAGTGTCCAATCCATCTCCACTTTCTCGTGGATATCTGTTGGGCGATTGGTTTTGTTTGTTCCCCTAGTTTCTTGTTGGTGATTCTTTCCTGCCATCTGACCTTCAGTATAGAGCGAAGATAGCTGTTGATGAAGGTCTGCAACAGGCTGTTGGAAATATTCTTGGTGACCCGCCAAGTTTCTGATCCGTATAGCAAAACTGACTTGACGTTTGTATTGAAAATCCGTATTTTGTTGTTGATGCTGAGTGACGAAGATTTCCAGATTGGTTTCAGGTTGATGAATGTGTTTCTCGCCTTCCCGATTCTCGATTTGACATCCTCGTCCGTTCCTCCTGTGGTTGAGACAATGCTCCCTAGATAAGTGAAAGAAGTAACCTCTTTCAAATCCTTCCCGTTGATGGTGATTGGCACTGGATGTTGCTCTGTTGTTGTTGTTGTTGGTTGGTTGGTTATTTCCATAACCTCCGTCTTGTCTATGTTCACCTAGAGTCCTGTCTTTGCTGCTTCTTCGACCAGTTTGTTGGTTTTCGCTTGTAAGTCTTCGATTTTGTGTGACATCAAACATAAATCATCCACGCGCGAAATTCAGGTCTTCTAGATTCTTCATGTCGGTCCAGGATATCCCTGTCTTCTCGTTTCCCACTGTCTGACGCATAATCCAGTCCACCACAATTAGGAATATCATTGATGATAATGAGCACCTATTTCTCACTCCTGTGTTTACTCGAAACGCCTCGCTGAATTTTCCGTTGTGGATCACTTGACATGTGCCGTTGTCGTATAGCTGTTGAATAAGTTTGATGAATATTTGGGGAGCACCGTAGTACTGGAGTAGTTTCCAAATAACTTCGCGGTCAACGCTGTTGAAGGCCTTCTCAAAGTCTATAAAGTTGAGGTAGAGATTTGATTGCCATTCCATGCTTTGTTTGATGATGATGTGTAGAGTTGCAATTTAGTCAGAACATGATTTGCCTTTCCTTAATCCAGCTTTATCTGGTTGGAATTCTGTATCCAGTGCGTCCTTTATTCTCTCCAAGATGATGCGACTCAGGATTTTACTTGGCGTTGACAGGAGCATGATTCCCCGCCAGTTCTTTCAGAGTCCTATGTCGCCCTTCTTTGGTAGTTTCACTAGGTAACCTTTCCTCCAGCCAGTAGGCACCTTTCCCTCTTTCCAGATCTTTTGCAATAATGGAGTCAGCATATCTGCTGTCGTCTCTGGGTCCGCTTTCAGTGCTTCCGGGGGCATTCCATCTGCTTCAGCTGATTTTCCAGCTTTCAGAAGCTTGATTGCATTGGAGACTTCAGCTTTCGTTGGAGGATTGGTGTCAACTTGTAGTTGTGAACGTGCTGTTGTTGGTATTTCTGGACGGGTTGTAGGTGGTGGTCGGTTCAAGAGTCCTTTGAAGTGGTCCGCCCATTGTTTAATCTGTCTTTCTTCTTTGGTAATTGGGTTCCCTAGGCTGTGTATTATATGTTTCATTTGTGTTGATCTCTTCCCGGATAGAGACTTGGTTACCTGATATACTGTCCTCAGGTCCCTTTTGCCTGCTGCCTTCTCAGCTTCAGTAGCCAGGTTGTCGTAGAACTGTCTTTTGTCCTTCCTGGCACTCTTCTTCACTTCTTTGTCCAGTGCTGTGTAAGTTGAACTCAGCGTCTCTTTCTCTTGTCCGTCTTTGCATTGAATCATTTTCTCTGTCACTATTCTCCTCTCCTCTATTAGCTTCCAAGTGTCCGTTGAGAGCCATTCCTTATCTTCTCTCTTCTTTCTTCCTAAAACCGTTAAACACGTTTCGTTGAAAATTACCTTCAGAGAGTTCCAATGGTCTTCCACGGATGATTCCTCAGTGGTGCCACGTAGTGTTTCCTGCTTTTCTCTGACAGTTGCAGTGAAAATGTCCTGTGTGATTGTGTCCTTCAGTTTGTGAGTGTTGAACTTGCATTGTGGCCTATCCCCGGGTATCCTCGATGCTTTTAGCTTCACCTTGAAAGTCCCTTGTACTAGATAGTGGTCTGAACCCACATCTGCTCCTCACCTCGATCTTGTGTCCAGTAGGCTCCGTCTCCACTTCCTTGAGATTGAAATGAAGTCTATCTGGTTTTTGGTGTGTCCATCTGGTGAAATCCATGTTGCCTTGTGTATATCCCTGTGTTCGAACACACTGCCACCAATCACCAAATCGTTGAAGCGCAGAAGTCTGAGAAGAGTTCACCATTGTCGTTCATTTCACCGAGGGCCTCACGACCCACTGTGAGCTCTCTTCCTGCATTGTCTCCTCCCAGTTTCGCATTCATATCACCCATCAGGATTCTGATATCGTTGTTCATTACTGCTTGCAGTTGACTGTAGAAATCCTCCTTCTTCTCTTGTTCTGAGACGTTGAACTGAGACGTTGCGCATTGCACTGAATGATTGTAACCTTCTTTCCTTTTGAGTTGAACCTGGCTGTCATTATCCTGGAGGAGATTGGTTCCCACTGCATGAGAGCTTTGGCTGCTGTTGGTGACATCATGATGGCCACTCCCTCGGTGTGCTCGTGGTTGTCCTCTGGGTGACCGGAATAGATTAGTATCTCCCCAGTTGACAGTTGGCTCCTGCCACATCCGTTCCATCTGCTCTCGCAGATTCTCAACACTTCTATTCCATATCTTCTCATTTATGCAGCTACCTGGGTTGCCTTTCCAGCTTCGTACATTGTACGAACATTCCTCGTCCCCATCCTTATTTTTGCTTTCATCGAAAGGAAGCACATCGGCTGACTGGCTTCCCGACGGCTTTCACCAGCCTGCGTCATTTCACTTCCCCGATTCCAGCGAAAAATAAGGTTATTGTTTGTATTTTTAGAATTTTGAATATATTTGTGCGTTGAAGTTTTAGTAGCAATTTGGTTAAGTTTTGGGGGTGGAGCTGCTAGCACCACGCCACAACCCTCCCTCTTTATCCGGGCTTGGGACCGGCTAGAAAACTAGTGACCTAGTAATCTAGGCGAGGTTATACTTTAAGCATACATTAGCAATATTCACTGACTGTGTTCTCATTTAAAAACAGAACTTCAGCAATAATTTCCTAAGGCACTCGGTCCTACGCTTTCACTTTCTACCGGTCCCTAAAAGTTCTCATCTCTGCTTCACATGATCTCTGCATCACTCTCAGTCACCCTTTCTCATCGCTTCTCGTTCTAGTTCCACTGGAGGGTCTAAAGGTTGACGTCACTTAACGGCTTCTTCAGAGTATATCCAAACCATGTTGCTAACGGGTACACTAATTGTCAGAGTTTCTTGTTGCTTATCCTTTCCAGCCAGCTGTCAGATCTCCAGTATCAATGGAAAGTTTCTATTGATTAAAATCCGCAGTATATTGGAAATGCTATTGGTGACGCATGCGCAAATCTCTGGAGCGCATGGAAGGAATTGATATTTTTTTCATTCATTGCATCATCTAATTCTTGAAGATTAATATATTGTATGGTTTTATGAGCGCATACGCACACTTCTCGATCCTGTGCGACTTTCTTGAGACGGGATCTGTCCGATATTTGGCTTGTCAATCTGGTGAAACCACTCCCTGTTCGTATTCTTGTTTTCACGCACGCTGCCTGCATTTCATAAGTCCTGGAGGAATTCTCCCTCCTTTTACTCAGATCACTGAAAGCCTCTCGCTGACCCATGATGAGTTGTCCCTATTTTTCTTTTCTTAGTTTATCTGACATTCATATGACACACTAGAATTTCCATGTCCTCATCTTGCTTGGTTCTAGTGGATCGCTGCCTGTACTTGGCCTCATATGCAGTTCCTTCTTCTTCGCCAATTGGTTTGGATCTATTGAAGGTGTGTGGCATTATATAATTGTAATTTTACTTCTTCTTGAGTTGAATCTTGCTTTTAGAATCCTGATGGCGACCGATTCCGACCACATAGAAGATCCTGATTCTATTGGTAACATTATGATGGCCACACTCCCAGTTGATGCCGAGGAGACCAGTTAGTGACGGCGTCTGAGCGGCATCCAGCTCGTTTCTGAGCTGGCTACAACTGGATTTAATGCGGAGGACTGGTGCGGCCATGTATCCTAATAAACCCAAGCCATGACCATACTAACTGCTGACGCTTTATTCTGGGCCACCTCGCCTGTTGGCCGGGCTGTTCTTAATACCACCTCAACTAGTGAAGTCATAAGATAACAAATGTGGCTTTTCAGGGATGTATTCTTACTGATGGTATTTAGAGGGTATTGAGATACGAAGCCACAACACAACACTGGATCCATACTCTTATTCCTCCAAAACTCAGCTTTCCGCAGCCTGATCCAATCATTATAGGTGAACAAATTGACCGTTAAAACCGAAATGAACCTCATAAATCCCCAACAATGAAATTGGAGAGCTGCATATTTCACTCATAACAAGAAAGAAACCCAGACTCTGTGGAACGAATTAGGTTGTACTATGTATGTACTGGTGATTTCAATGCATAGGGATTTCCCTATGTAAGGCAGTAAATCGTGGCTGTTATAAAAGCCAAAAAACCAAATACTTTCATACTTCTGTCGAACAGCCAAACAGTATTTGGTAACTGCTGTAGATATAGTCTTGAATCTCTACAAGAAGAAATACTTCAAGATGTTTCCACATAGCCTGGTGAATGGTTTTATCACCTCACTCACATGTGAATACTACGCGTGAGTATTGCACTTCTTTAAGTGCGCAGTCAAAATCTAATTATCTCAAGTAGATCTATTCAGAATTGTTATCCTAGACGAGTAGTTGTTTTGGACATACATATAAGATAAATCATGTTCGGATAGATTTATAGGGATCTCTTTTGGACAACATCCATGTCACACATTTGCAGCACAGAGGCTGCGCGATGCAGCAGGTTGCCTCAACATCATTTTCAGAATCCTTAAACCCGTCGCTGGCGTTGGCTTCTAGTGGTTATCCTCCCTGCACAATGTTTAAGAGCTTCTGAGGCAGAGAAATAGACGTCAAAACTCAACCGTTAGATGGTATTTCGGCCTGCGCTGACACAGATCTAATTAAAAATTGGAGTAATGTGCTCATCAGTAGGGCTGTTCATTCGACCTTTACTGAGGGGATTTAAATTGAATGGAGCATTATTTGGAATTCTTACTCATTTATAGTGGGAAATAAAGGCATGTTACTGCATGGGAATTCTAAATTTGACCGCTTCTTTAAGGCGGTACTTGTCCCAAATTTGGTAGCAGAATAATGAGTGTCTCCATGTAACGGGTAACCGATTCACTATGTTTGTCCGTTCTGGTGTAGAAAAAAACATGAGAACCTTATGAGTGTACTGAGCAGTTCTCCAAATTTACGGTGACTTCTGATGGTGCAGCCCAACCAACGAAGACTGAAGCAGAAATTTTTCCGTTGTGCTCTTTCTTGGAAGGCTTTAGCTGTAGTGATGAAGGAAGTTCCTCCCAAGGCCTAATAAAATATAAAGATCACATTTGTAGCACAGAGTCGAAAGCCTGGATGTATACGAAATAAACGACTTTTGAATGTCTAAATATTGCACTCCGTGAGTTGCTTCCAGATCTCGTGATAGCTATCTACCTGCCCCAGAAAGCCCGCGAAATGGGATTTGGTCACTCACTGCTATCTTCTTTTGGAACCAACCTAGAGAATATGGAATTTTCCTTAAGGGGTAACTGTGTATGTTCTGTTTTGGGAACCGCGACCATCTAGGTAACACAAAGAGCGGTTGTGGGGAAGTCTCTAACTTAGACGTTTATAAACGACCTCCTGAACAGCCGAAACTACCCGGTAATTCTTTGGGCAGTTGTGGAGGTCTCTTAGAAGTGAGGAAGAATCCACCAGTTGTAGGAAGAGCTGACCAAGCTGCAGAACTAAGCTTCAGGAAATAGGTAGGCTTTAAACATTACCAAAGGCTGAGAAATGGTCACTATTTGCGATACCAGGTTACTCCTGACGCATTAACGTGCTTATTAAGCGAAGGACACAGCCAAGATCACTACAGCAATCTGCTTCTTGCGTTAATAGTGAGGTGTACTTGCACGTCAACTTCTGACATGGCTGCACAAAATATGTGTTCAGTCATTATTAGATGTCCGCCACCTCTCCTCAAGGGAAACGCTAATCCTTCAGAAGAAGCACAAAGAGGGGTTACTGAAACCGTCTCAATATTAAAATGCCTTCCGTATAACACCTGATAAAGAAAGCTCGATCTAGATACCAACAAACGACACAGAACCGGGGGTTTGTCATGGACAGAATTGGCTGTCCACCGACATAAGGAATGTATCACCAGCAGACAGGTACAGAAGAAGGACAAACTATTATGGAAACACGATATGATTAATTATATCCGCTTGAGAAACCAACTGGTCCTAGAGTGCTGTTTTGGCGCAACAATTATCTTACTTAATTTGACATAATTACCTATATGCTCTAATTTATTTTTTTTTACCTCTGTCTCAATCAGTCTTCCCTACTTTTATGTGCGTGAGTGTGCTTTCGTAACATTTCTTGCACACTCTTCTCTTTTCTGTCTCCACTGCCTCGTTTCCCCATTATGTGGAGTGCTCGTGGACCACACTGGACGCATGGCCAATGAAAGGAAAGTCTCAAGACCTATTGAGCCATTACGATGATAAAAAACACACATTAACTAGGAATTAAACAAGAGTGGGTCTTATCAATGTGTTCAGCATAGCCTCAGTACTAGACGTCATAACGGGATCAGCAAAAAATCAAGACCCCTCTCCAGATAACATGACGCGAAAACGACGAAACGCTAAGGTTTGTGGAACCTCGCCATCACTATAGTGGATACTGGCTAAAACTTGCTTCAAAGCGTAGTTATACGGAAATACTAAGTGTCAGTTAAGAGAAAAGCATGGAAATCTAAAAACTGTACTTAAAATTGTCATGTCCACAGTGTCTAAGCAATGAACGATTTTAGTAATTTATCTGGGTTGTTTGTAGGAAGGAAATATTGTATCATTGATAATAATGTAACTTTAAGGCATGCCTAATGTTTTCTTGGTGTAGACAGAGGAAAGTTCAACAGAAATAATGTCTGTTATTTCTTTGTTTAAATGTATCAATTTAAGCAACTCTTTTGAATCGCGTAATATCATTTTTGTCGAAATCGATGGGTAATGCACAAGCTGCGAAAAAGGGTGATCCAGCGGATGGTGAGCTGAATTACTGCATAATTTATTCCCATTTATTTTCATTATTAATCCTTGTTTATTTTTTTTACAGTGAAGGCTTTTCTTGAGGAAGCCAAGAAAGAATTCCTAGAAAAATGGGAGAAGCCTTCACAGGTACGTTAATTGTTTTCCTATATAGTTTTTAGAATACGGCAACGCTGGATTCTTTCGATCGTATCAAAACGTTGGGTACTGGTTCTTTTGGACGCGTTATGTTGGTGCAGCATAAAGTTAGCAAGGAGTATTATGCTATGAAGATATTGGACAAACAAAAGGTTGTTTGATTGTCGTTAATTTTTTTATTGCTTTCTTAGGTTGTGAAACTGAAACAAGTGGAACATACTTTGAATGAAAAACGCATCCTGCAGGCTATTTCTTTTCCATTCCTTGTACGTTTGGATTATCATTTCAAAGTAAGTGTAAAACGTGCTTTGATTTCATAAATTGCTATAGTTTATTCAATAAATCTTTTAGAGCAATCATAATCCCAAAATTCTTCACTTTCTCACTGTTGTATAACTCTAAATTAGATCACTAATATTTGACTTTCCTAGCTTACATGGAAAATTAATAACGTTGAGTACTGATATTATAGTCACATTTTCCTTTGTTTATGTCGAAATATAACTGCCTGTCTTCAGACTTCTGATTCGGAATCAAGGAATAGTAGTTTTGCGTACGATTAAGGCGAGGATTAACTAAACTATTATGTTCGGATTTTCTTTTTGAACATATATTTAAATTCCTAAAACAACCATAATTAACCGAGTTTTTAAAGTCCTATGACAAACTAGGATATATCTTGACTTTCCTGGTTTGCAGTGATTGCTAATTCCAAGATAATTTATAAAAAGATATACTGTTTCAAGATAGAGCAGTTAATTATCTCATTCAGTTGACCAGTTTTTTCGCTAAGTCTGCTTTATCCTGTAAAAATGTTAAAGACAATACATCCGAAATATACTAGATAGGTTAATGTGAGTCTTTTTTTGACAAACTTAGGGACCTTTGTATTAGTCACTCATTGAAATTCCCATGAACATATTGGACTGAACTTAATTATCACAGCATACATTTTTAGAAAAGTGCCGAGTTTATTGTTCCATACTCCAAAAAGCAAAGAAGAAGGTAGTTCAGGGAAACTCAGTAAAAGCAAGCAGGAGATAAACACAGAAAAGATAATGAGGATATACAGAATGTAGATCACAGTGAATAATTAAATCAGGGTCATTGCGGATGATTTTTAGCCATGTCACCAAAAGCCCTCAACAGTGATTCTTACCACCAGAAAACGTCAGTTAGGCAATCTATACCCCCTGCATCGTCCCAACCAAACAGTCAGGGACTACATGGATTGGTGTTATATTTTTGTCTAACCATCTCGAATTCCTTTTAAAACTTAATTCCATGTAAGCTAGTTTGGCTTATTGAGAAATTGGCATGCTTAACATAAATCTTATCCACCTAAATCAGCGCAGCCTCACAACCTCATCAAATGTGTCTTCCTCCTTACCTAGCACTTAATGCCAAACCTCATTATCACTAATCGTACTACGCCATCGAATACAAGAATATGAATGCAGACACATACGGTGAAAAGTGGTTAATTTTATTATACCCTTTTTTTACAGCGATACTCCAGACTCCTAAAGAAATACAGGGTACACTGCTAATTTGATTGAGGAAAACATTGGGTTTTCGTGAATAATTTTCCTGTATTATTCTGTATAGACTGTGGTTCCTTTATTTCTCCGATTGACTTTGTTGGGATGTCCATAAATTTTATGTTATTTCAATTTCGTCATCTAAGATTGATTGTAAGCTGACAACTTTAACTCCGCAAAATTACTGCACACGCAAGATTAAGAGAATATGAGTCTTCTGAAGCTATTTGGCAGAATTCTAAATATGTTTAGCGCACACTTGCCTTCTGTCAAATTTAAAGCAATGGTATTAGGATAGGAAGTTACATTCGTAGTAGTTTGATGTCTGTTGAGGCACCACCACAAGCTAAGATGGCCCGTCTTCTGTGGTGCTGCCAAAATATCCGGCTATCAATCTAAAGGCATATGTGCGTAATGAGAGCCTATCTTGTCTTCCTGAAAAAGTTAAGATTAATGAGATCAAAATGTCTCACTATTTCAAGAGTGTGGGGACAGTTTGTTTCGTTGGTGTATGATGGTGATGGTGGTCTATGGCTAGAATGCTTGAAACTGCAAAGTCAAGCGTTAAATATAGGATACCTACAGAGGCTAGGATGCATTAATTATTTATTGAATTCAAAATTTTTAACATTTCTGCTAATCCTCATTAAACTTTTCTATATTCTTTTTTCCTCATAGTACTTTCACTGTACCCCTCTTCTCCTACTTTTAATACGTTGTTTTGAAGTTTGAGCACTTAAACTAATAATTTGTTGATTTAGTATATCAGTGCATGTGTGTAAAGGCAGACAATTCATTATGGAACTCCTGAATGGTAACTTTAACAGGACCTCACTGCAAGCTCCCGTACATTATTCTGTGTATTGTTGCAGCATTGTGTTTGGGTTTTTGTACCACACATGTTTTCGAGGAACATTCGATGCAGTACTTAAAACTTATTTGGCATAAATTTCATCTGAGTGAAGAAGAGACCCATGACCTTTAACTGTCGATTTTAAACCGATCAGTCTGAAGTGTAAATTCATCTTCCTACTGTCTGGGTATGCAGATGTGATTATAAATTGTCACAAACTGTGATCTACATTCTTGCATATGAAGTATCTATTGTATGTGTAATTCATTTAAGTGAAGCCTGTGATCAATCGTTTTAGTCATATATATGGTCATCATGCAAGAGGATCAATAAATGAACTGAATACTATAATGAAGGGTGAAAAAACTGTAACTCATTGAGAAAGACTTACGTTTATACATAGTTTGTCCTGACGGTCAGTCAAACTTCTACGGTAGTGTACTTGTTTCGCTTAAGAAGAAGTAACAGAATGAGTAATCTCTAGATATGAGTGATGAAAGTAAGACACTGTAAAAGTGTTTTTGTTCCCTATGCTTTCTCATGGGGCAATAATGAAAATAAAGATTCAAGTGATATCGAAGTTAAAGCGAAACAAAAACCTTTGGTTGTCAATACTTAGTTATACGACTTATAATTGTTAGCAATCGAAAAACTTCATTCTTATTATATTTTTGGCATAATTTCTTTACTCAATTTTCACTTTCTTCTCTGTACTTACAGCATAATATTATGCCGTTTTGTTTCTAGCTTTTTCATTTCCATTTGCTCGTGAAGTCAATAGGTGTGTAAATTAAGACTTCTAGGCAGCAAAGTTGCGTTTTATTGTGATAATCCATGTCGTTACAAGTGGAAAAGCTGTTCGATAAGCTGTTTTCAGCCTGGGAATGAAATGGATTTATGGCTTATACATTAGTTTCGGAGGTCAGACGATAACTTTGGTGTACCAGGCCGTGTATCTTTGGTGATACAGCTTTTAACTGGTGTTTAGAACTGCAGGCTTAGCTATTTGACTTGATCACTTAAATTCTTTTCCATATGTCATGTGGATAAACTATTCTTAGTTGGTTTCTTGTTTCGTGTGCTCCATGAAATATTTCATATTAGAATATGCTTGAAGTACTGAATGCTAATATGAACTTTCTGTTTACCTCTTTACCGATCTAATAACATTTAGTTAGAACCGGATGTCTTTTGACTTTGGCTTTTAAACATTAGATTTAATATTCTCCTCACCTCCTCACCACCTAAGTAAAATTTAACTGTAAAGTAGCTATAACTGGTAAACAAATCTAGATAAATGTACACTTATTATGAAAGGGAAAGTCACAAATGATCATAATAATTCGCAGAACATGTCTCGTGGTGTAGACATATGCAATGAAAAGACCTATTAACTCAATACTCAGGTTTTATTACTTTAGTAACGTATGGTTTATTGAAATAACTTCAAAATAACCTTAATATTAGTCTATAAATCTAACATAGTTCATAAAATACATATTCTTTCACTTATCCGCAGACTGGTATATATTAACAAGATTAGGAAATCATTAAAGTCAGGGAAAAATTTACATTTACCAATTATCAGAAGAGTATAGTATTCTAATGTCACTGAACTTCACCACCCAACAGGTGAAACACTAGTTTAGAAGGGCATGGTAGGAGTTTACGCATAAATGAAGTTCTTCCCGTCACTTCGTGGTAACATATTTTGGAGGAGAAGAAATGAAATCTCAGAATAAATACGAGTGAAATGACGACAGATATTAAAAAGTGTACTATTATAGTTTTATTGATTAGGAATGTATACACCTGCAGCATGTTGAGTAACTTTAACACATAATATGATGAGTTTTGAGTTTTCGTTGCCTGCCATCCCCATAAGGTTTTCTTAAATAACTCCAATTAACAATTAACACGATATATGCATCTTATAACTTTTAAGTCTGTATATATCTAGCTTTTCTGCACGAGATGGGATAGTAAAGAACAAAACACAAAATGGATGTAAACAAGGCTTTCAAAGTCATCTACCATATATCAACTAATCTTAATTTTACCTCAACAGTTCGTCTATTACATATTGCTGAGGCTGTTGTAATCTATATAAGGAAGCCTAACTTATGCATCCAAAAGAAGTTGGTTCGCACGCTTTCCTTACCCTGGTCATCATGGTTTCAAGGATCCTTAATTTTATTTGATATTCTATTTACTATTACATTTCGATGCTTATTATAACTTATCAACCTTTCTTGAACTGTAATTTCACTAATCTTAAAAAGTCGATAGTATTTAAACATACCAATATTGATAATGCCGATTTTTCTAAAATATTCCGTATACATAAATATATGTAAACTTGTAGAGCCGGATAAGGAAATTATCGAAAAGAATATTCTTTGGTGTTTAGTTGTTTGATTAATTCATTTCCGAACATTTTGTTTTAGGAATGTTTTTGTACTCGAAATGCTTGATTTCATTTTAAATAATGAAGCTTCTAGTACACCTGCTGAAAGCTTGAAAGTTCCCTAATATGAACTCAGGCGTTTTCTAACAGACATGTTTCTGTTATTGCACTGCAAATTGGACTCGGTCAGTGGTAGATGGTGTGGTTTTGATCTCTTCAGCGGCGAATCACTTAGTCTTGCAGGAGTATGACTGTGATTCAACTGGTTTAAAAATTACGCCTTTAACTGCAACACTGAGTGACTTTATCTATAGTCTTGAAAGTACATCTTGTAGCCAACCTTATTTAAACATGCCTTCACAAAAGCAATTCCCAATTATCCATCATCACGGAGTATCCGACGGAATGGCATACTGCATTCGTCGCGGATTTTACAAATAGCATAAAACATACGTGAAATCGGTAGAAAATCATTTTCTGTCGGAGATTCAAATCCTACTGATTGTGCTTTAAAGACTTAAATACAGGACTTCATATTATCACTAGAGGCCTGTAGATTGGGGCTGATGAAGAATTTAAATAATGTAACTGAAAATAATGCCTGTTCGTTTAATTCGTTGAAGTCCTTTCATTTAGCGGACTATAACGCACGTTTTGTATGCTCCAGTTTATGATTTGGTTCTTCTGAGGCAGCTGAAGTGAATAGAATAGCGTTTCAACTAGAAATTAACAAAGTGGAATTCATTTGCTTCAGTCAGTGTGTTACAACATCAGACTTCTAAGGCAAAAAGAATGAGCGAAGAAATATTTACTTTCCAGTTGGATCCTCATCTCTGGCTCTGCTATAATATATACATATATTATATATATAGCATTTTTAATACAATACGTGACATTTTAAGAATCAAATGGCGATATATTTGTTAAAAATAATTAATCAGTTTCAACATGTCTAGATTTCTTCCATAAATGTCAATGCATTGCGTGTCTTTTTCCATTAAGAATAACTTTTGTCACTTTCTTCCACTTATTCTTAAACCGAAAATGACTAAAAAGATCTAGTTATTATTATCCTGATTTTGATAGATCCAAGAGTTGAATATACCTCAAAAATGCATGGCACTCATCCTCAACGTTTACAAATATTTTCTTTGTTTAAGGAGGTAAAGTGATTTTTCAGGCAGAAAATGTAGTCCGACAATGTAATGGTAGTAGTTGCAAACTAGATAAGTTTATTTAATATAAAGTATAGGATTAATAACTGGATAGTGTTACATTAGTTTTGATGGTATTAAGTGGAGTTACCAATGATAAGGAACTAAAACACTTATTTCATTTGTAAATGAAATAGCAGATTGAATCCCTTGATTGCCATGCATGTTTTTATTTTATCTTGTATATTTAGTTGCTTTTATGATTCAAGTGGAACACTTTTATGGCAAAGAGAGGTTTTCTTCAGAATCAGACCTGGGAATAACTTTAATGTTTGTTCCATTACTCAGGTTAGCTTTAGATGAGAAACCCCAGTACTATGCATGAAAACGAGCTAATATATAAAATGAAAAGTTTGGTATGCTAACTTACTTGACAAGAAATTGAGTTGTCTATTTGTTTTCAACTTTTTAAATCATGGACTAGACTTAAGATTATTAATTTTAGTTCATTTTGCCAGGAATGTGAACTTCTTATTGAAGACTGGATACATTTAGTTAACATTTAAAAAGCTTATCATTGTGGTGACTTTCTGAACAATTTTAGCAGTAATAATTTGCAATACATTTTAGAGAATTCATTCGCTGGTTTAAACGCTAGGTTTGTTTGTAGAAACAGTAAGTCTGCAGTCAAATAATGACTCGTTGTTACTCACTTTGGATCACCAACGGTCGTGTCATAATCTGTGTAAACGTAGCTTTATTTGTCCCAGTCTATATAGTGGATGAAATAATTTGTTTCCTCAGTGTATGCGCGTTTTTTGTTCTGATGCATAAACTTGTATAAAGTTATCCAGTATTATTATTATTATCGTCATTTGTTTGCAGTCATTTTATTTTGTAAGTATTAAGTCATTTTTATTTTAAAATGATTTCCATCTATAGACAGTTTGCGTCTTTTTTCCATTTTACTCATAATTATAGGATAACAGCAATTTGTATATGGTGTTGGAATTTGTCAATGGTGGGGAAATGTTCTCTCATTTGAGACGTATTGGCCGTTTCAGGTAATTAATAATAGCCTATGTAATATTAATCGCCTACAAACACTTTTATCCTTCACTAAATTACTGTATTAATGTAGGAAGTAGGATATTTTACATTTTACTATTTTTCATTTTATTAAATTCCAGGCCCTTACATTTTGTTATGTCGTTGATTATTCCATAATTTCTTGCTATCCTTAGAAAACACTTTTGAGTAACTCTATGAATTATATCAAACATCCTATTGTTCAATAATTGACTACTAAACATTTTGGTAATTATAAATACTATTGTACAGCCTTTGAGGAAGACTTCGTTCGTAGTGAAAATTTTCTTCGATAAATTGGCGTTTACATTATACTTGGAGGATCAGGTTGTTGAGATTTATGAATCTATTCGTTTTCTTGTGGTTATCATCTTGTGCTTTTATATGTCTTATTTCAGGTTTCCCTTCAGTGCTTACCATTTTATGCTTTTTGTAGCAGTGCTTTGATAGATATTCTGATTTGTTTACGCATCTTTTTAATTTTTTTATTCTTTCACGTTCCCATTGGAACATAGGGCTTCAGGCTACAGGCTCGAAGTTTTTGTAGCAGTGTTTATTTTTACATGATGGAGTTTCTAGCCTCATGCCCGACCTTCCCTCTTTGCCAGTTCTATTACTGAGTTAGCGAGGTAAAGGAGTGAGTCGGCCGGGGATCGAACCCCGGACCATGTAGCATGGTCGGCGAGCATCCTAGCCGTTGTGCCACAGAGTTATTTTGATGTTAGCCGTGATGACGTAATCGGTAGTTAACTCCTATCTAGATTTCATAGCTTCGAAAGTCTGTTGATAACCTTTTGACTAAAGCAACGAGTAAAAAGGGTGTGAATGTTCAACAGAAATGAGTCACATCAAACTGCCAGGTACGCTGTCTGCCAATAAGCAGGAAACCACTTGATTTACTCACAATAACTGAAACTGAGTTACAGTGCATAATGGCATTATATCGCTTACTGAGTATAGTAATTACTCACAAATATCATAGGTTCGGGTTTGGAAAGTCAGTTGCCTACTATCCAATGACCGATACTTGAAAACGTGGTTCTTTAATATAAAATTAGTAGCAAACCCAAATATACTAAGTTTGAATATTAAACGGAGTAAGACATTAAATAGTTAATTCTAAATTAGTCCTAGAGCGTGTCTAGTATTTTCAGTGATTGCTTTCCTATTTTTCCGCCTTGTTACAATCATGGTAATAAGGTTATTATATTGATATTCCCTTGTCCTATAAAATGTATGGTTTATATTTTATTATTAAGATTCAAGTTCTGCATATAGATATAATTTTGTAAACTAAATACCCCCTTAAATTCGTAGTGTCACTTATAAACTATTTTTATATTAAACATAATAAGTCAGAAAAATCTGATAAGTAAGAAAGACGTTAGTGGCATCATTTATTCATTTTGAGGTTAACGATTGGTTGGTTGATCAGCGGAAGTTAGATGAACCTAATAGATTTTCAATTCTTTATTTATTCGTTTACTGGTTATATAACACTGTGGAATGGCATTATTTATTATTCAGTAAGTAATAGTGTTTCACTGTGTGGTACATCCAATAAACAAGTTAATATGGAATTACATACCACCACAGCGTCCAAGTTTTAATAGATCTGATATCACTCTAGTGCGTTTGCCTTCTTGCTAAACTCGCTATACGTTTAGTGAAGACTTATTCGATAGTAATGTTTAACAGAAACTTCTTCCCATTTCAAGCTGGTTTATTTATTATTGTTCGTAATGATGTATGCTAAGCGTAATATAAACTTATGTACGGATAGAATTTTCTAGTTATGTTTTTACGCATTATGCGACACTGAAATTTCATCATACTACATGTATATATATGTATATGTATATATATATATGCGGTGAATGACCCATTTTACGGAAATCGACATTTATTCCATCTTGATACTATTATTATGGTGCGCAGTCTGTTTATCTCTGCCTCCATGATATTTTGTACAACATACACTGACTGCGTATTAGTATTATGTTATCATGTGTTGTGTCTGTGATTACGAGAACACCTATATGTAATATATATATATATATATGACACTATGCATCATTTTCCTCCTGATGCTCGTGTGTATTTATGTTGCGTGTACATGTTTTTTTTTTGTGTAATTTCAATATTTATATACAATGCACGTATAATGGTTAATTCAAAATCGTTATTTAGTTAGTTGAATCAATTATCTTCAAATATTAAAATTCCTTTCGATTATTTATCAAATATACAAATGATTATAGCGTAAACTTATTGCATGAATACTCTTATGTTAACCACCAGATGTTCAATACTACACTTTGTACGTCGTTATTGCCGCCAATTTTATTTTATAATTGTATACCATGTTTTCGCTATTTATTTATTTTATAACTCTCGACTATATTAGTACTTCTCAGTTGCTTAAGTTATTTAAGCCGCTTCATTAGATTTTGATCTTCATATTGCTTGAAAGATAAGCAGCTTGAATCTGTGCTTTATTGTCATTTATCTTTGTTCATTGCTAAACCTTAATTAGTCTTGGAAGCAACTGATACATTGGTACTTATTAGTGATCATTACCATTGAAAGATGGCTATAATTGTAACGAATAAAAGCATATGACAAGATGTGCGACGGAGTTTAAGAAGAAGGGATTAGATAATTTTACATCTATCTCACAGAAGTTTTTTCGACTTGGTTGTGTTCCATGATCTAGGTGATTTAATTGTCCTTTCAGGCAACATCTTCAGCTCTTACTTCGGCGGGAACTGGATTTTTTTTGAATTCTCCGTGAGTTATATATCTACCTCTCCTAATGAAGTTGGCTGTGATTAGTTATTTTCAGAGGTTTTACCTTTGTGATAATTTGTGTCGCTGTCGACCGCTTTATTGCCGTTTACGGTATACTACTTTTCGCAATTAGTAGTGCTCTCTGAGCTGGTTGGTTTAGTTGCGGAGCTTTCATCGTCCTTCTGGACAACATCTTCAGGGCAATTTTTAGCATAAAGTGAACTGATTTAAATTTCCTATGAGTGATAGAATTGCGTCTCCTGGTAACCATCTTTACATATGTATTGATCGTTTCTTATTGATTCGGATTTTAAACTTTCTCGTCACGTGATTTGTTCCAGATTCGAAGTCGAACGATACGTACACTTTGACCTACATGCTACTTTTCCTAACTGACGCAGTTTATTTTGTAGATAGTGTTGATCTTGTCCTCTTTTGTTGTTGGGTCTTTTGGTCTGCATAGCTTTGACTGAAGTGACTGTATTGGTTTGTGTGGGTTATCTACTCCGAATAGTTTCACAGTAGTCTAGCTGTTGTTTAAAGAACATTCTTCACATACGATATAATGAATTTTGACCTAATTTCTGAGTTTGGGTTTTTCGGGTAGTTCCATTCGAGTGTTGATACCTTTTGATAAATTTGCGAGGATATACATTTTTCTCTTTTATTCTTCTAAGGATTACAGTAGCGAAATGCGTCTTGGTTTCTCTGAGTAATATTTCTACACAGTTTAATTCATCTGCTGTTGGATTATTGCTAACCTACCTGCGTATTTGGTTTGTGTGATTGTTCAGTGGTTCTTTTTTGGGTTTGTTGTGGCGCAGAATATTGTAATACATGTCTTCTTCTGCTTAAAAAGTTCAAAAAATGGCTAGTAATAAAATGGCTGCATTACATTTTTGAGTTTATGGCATCCCTCTTCCAAATAAAATGCATGAAAGTAAATTTATACAGAAGTAACTGAAATCCATTTAGAGGATCTTGTGTGATAATTTTATAAGTCATATCTGGCAGTTCAACTTGGAACGTGTACATCATCTTCTGTAGAAGTTTTGACTTAGGTTTTTGAGATTCTGTGGATAATCAGATGTGATGAAAATGACTTGAAAACTCTGAAACGTCTATCCACAATTTACTGATGTTTTTAAAAAAAAATTTTAAATGATGTAGATTTGATGTAGTTCCCAAGAATAACGTTTACTCCTACTGCGTATACTCAGTAACTGATTCTTAAATAAGCCGAAATACATTTCATAGCTTCATCTATGTGAACAGTTTTATCACTGAAAGCTGTTGTGCAACAGTAATAATATGTGTATTATAGACCAAACTTATGGGCATATTCGTGTAATAAGGTATGTTCGCTTACTTTAATTATTTAGTTACTTTTATCGTATGATACAATTCATACTTTGATTAAACCCTGTATACTAGTTCCAGTGACTCGCTTTGGAGAGAAAAAGGAGTAATTGCTTTAATTTACTTTCAATAAGTTATTTCTTGTTAACAGGTTCACAAAGTTCATAGTTTTCAAATATTCAGCCAGCACACTGTAATTACTTATGAACTTACGGATTAAAGTCCAGGTAATGTTAAGAAATCTGTCTACCTCAGTACTAGATGTCAAACGTTCCTATCGTTTTTTCTTCAGGAATGATTTCAGTGCACCTATCAGTTCGAATACCCTATCGCAAAGGCATTTGGTTTGAATAGTAACCGGGTGAAACAATAATAGTTGCTGCGCTCTGATATGTGCCTGGACAAAATGTCGTCCTACAGCAACACTGATATATATATATATATATATATAGGATAATTTCAGGCAGGGAAGCATCTTACATAGTAAAACGTCAGCAACTACACACAATGGATTTATTCCCCTTGATGAATTTGAATAAAGCAAGAACAACAGTGGTTTGTGCAGAATAATATGGTACCATCATTTATTTCGTTGGCGTCTCATCAGCTGCTTACAGCCCAAATAAATTATGAGGTGCGCGTACAGAAAAGTTTTAACATACTTGCAAATTTTACATGTTGTCAGTTGACAAAAAGTTCCACAATAAGTGAACAGTGCTCAGAAAATTGCGCTTATATAGTTTTTACACGGGCAGTTCAAGTTTAAACAAAATAAATCTATGCATACAATAGTAAAGGAGTTACGTAATAACATGTGCCCAAAAGCCTACGTCTCAAGGGAAAAAATTCTTATAGTAGCGCTATTACTAGACATCTTCTCGACACGGTTCATGAGGTAGAAATTGGGAAATCCTTTAAAATTATCAATAGACAAAGGAGTTCCATTCTCCTCAAGTTTGCCAAAGCAATTTGTATCAAAAGCTTGAAACGAGATTTATGTGTTCAAAAAGAAGCAGCTATTAATCTTTCCTTGCCCTGGTAACCGAATGTCTTTATTCTCTCATCTGATTACGTAATCTTTATCTTTAACCTCACCTCTTATATAATCTATAATTTTGCTTGTCTCTTGTTTCTATGATTTGAGTTGAACTCAGTACATTGTTACCCAATTTATTAGTCACTCTATATATAACGCATATTTTGTCTTTATTTCGTAACTCCTTTACTATTGTATGCATAGATTTATTTTGTTTAAACTTGAACTGCCTGTGTAAAAACTATATAAGCGCAATTTTCTGAGCACTGTTCACTTATTGTGGAACTTTTTGTCAACTGACAACATGTAAAATTTGCAAGTATGTTAAAACTTTTCTGTACGCACACCTCATAATTTATTTGGGCTGTAAGCAGCTGATGAGACGCCAACGAAATAAATGATGGTACCATATTATTCTGCACAAACCACTGTTGTTCTTGCTTTATTCAACTACACACAAGCTGTGGAAGAGCTTTATAAGCAGTGTCAATATAGTGGTAAAAAAGAAAGGGTTTATGATCACATAAATGCAAAAGACATATCAGATGTTGATTTATAAGGACCGATGATAAGTAAACTGATGAAATGGATGCTATGAGGAACAACTGAAGAAATCTGAGTCACTCGTCTGTTGTTCATTATGAAGCTATATTTTGGGTGGAATACTAATTCAGAATCACAAGTACTTTTATAGCTAAAAGAAGTATAAGTAAACCTAAACAAGACGGGAAGTAGCAACTTAATAGATTGTCTGCATCGGCATTTAGAAACGGCAGATAAGGCTGATTAGTGAAATCTATTAAGATTTTATCTAAGCTACAATTACCACCTAATTCTTGGCGGATTGTGGTCACTGGTTGTCTAAACTAACAATGCTCTCACCAAATATTCTCATAAGACCCAAAAAGATTAGGTGTCAATTGATTTCTAATGAGAACTAGTATCACAACCCATCTCTTTGTGTTAAACAAAGTCATTTAACAACTAAGTGATGTTTTGTAGTGCTAGATATGGAAAATCTGTATAGTTCCCTGACCTTATTATGAATTTATTGATAAAATTCTTCACTGAATTCTGTAGTACAGTCACACTTACTGGTGTCCTGATGCTATCGGTATTTGTTAGCCTGGGGGAGAAATTCAATTCCTCTGACCAAGTGTTCTTATGACAGAAGTTTGCTAGACGGTAACTCAGCAAATATATTGGCTAACGGAAAGTCCTTTACTCGAACACAACTCTTTCACAACTTCTAGTTAGCTATCTTCTGAAAGTGATGCTCATTTTATTTTTTTATTGAACTTCTGATGGGCTCCCCTTTTTATCTGCTGAAACATTCTACTTTTCCTTTATCAGTTACTTAGCTCACAATTAGTGCAAAAAGGATGCTTATCTTTTTACGGAAGGTACTAACAACATACAAAGTGACAGCTTCAGAATGTATGGTGTGTATTTCCGATCTTTCAGGTGTAAAATGTTACTTGGCGACTTTTCTGCACCAATCGTCTGACAAGTAAATAGAAATGATTGAAAGTGTTGCCCCTTTTCCTCATGTAATCCATTCAGTCATTATGAGTTAGTGGCCGACAAAATCTTGATACGGATAAACAAAGGCTATCTGGGACATACTAATTTGCACTGCGTACTGCACAGCTGCATTACTTATGGCGAGTATTGCGCACCAATGTTGTCCTACTTTATAGGTGAGAAAAGTTGACACTGGAGATAAAGAGTTTTTGAATATAACTGTTTATTCTTCTCTGGAGTTTTATGTTTCCAGTTGAATTTCCGTGTGAAAGTTACGTTTAAACTCTTAGGCAAGCGTAGTCACTTAATGGTTATTTTCTGTTTCTGGAATTAACTGGGACATATATTTTGTTTACCCTTAAGCACTAACCGTTGTTCGGTCGAGTGAGTATGAAGAAATTGGTCGCCAGACTAAGGTTCGCCATCAATCCACCAGTCTGAACAATTTAAGTGGAGTGCAGGTTACTTTCTGTACGTCAGAAGGCGAAGAAAATGGATAGTTATAGGACTTTGGATACCAAAGATGTATTTATATTTTAATCCTACTTTCATTGTAGTATAGCTATGTATATTTTTGTTTCATGGCATCTAAACATTTCTCGTGAACGTGTTTTCATATTTTTTCCTTCCTTACACTACCATTTACTTAATTTGCGAATCTATGTAGTGGAAAGTTGAACCAGCATGCGGTAATATTGTTTCCTGTATTTGATGATTGTGCGTTTGACGTATCATATTTGTACTGAATGTGAATAAGTTTATTTACAGATTTTCTGAGAAAGGATAATCTCAATAACAGATTATCTTGAAACTTTTTTAAAATATTTTGTCATGTTAGGTGTTTATTACTGAATTGCGTGAATTGATTGTATGGTTCATTTTAATGTGTACCAGTAATGTGTGGTATGTTCTGTTTTTATATCATCATTATCATCTAGTGATAAAAAACTGAATAACTTCTACTTACCAGCTTATTTTTTTCCATGACATGAAATATGTGTCAATGTTGTACTTTTAACTGACCTAATTTTATGAGTATATATCCTGAATAATTAGTATTCAACATGTCGTATACTTTGCAGAGAAATGAAATGTACTGTGTTTTTGTCAGCTTATCGGGAGTATAATGAGTTAAAGTTGGATCTGCTCTCTTCACCCTTACTAATTATGTAGTTCACAGATTTCCTATTTTAAACAATATGAATTTCCTTATCCTGTGAAACATGACTGCTATGAAAACCGGTTACTTATTTTTGCCACTGATTATTTATTTTCCTTACCAGTTGTTTCATTTGAGTATTACTTAGTATTTTTGCTGTTGTTGTTGTTGTTGAGTATTTCATAGAGTTAAGTTGTCATTTCTATTGTGATTATTTTTGTAAATATATTTGATGAAAGCTTTTGTATACTGATGAGTTTGCTTAAATCAGTCTCTAGTAAATAATTCTTCCCTCATACTCTAGAATTATTAACTGTAATTATCTCTTACTCTTCGTAATACTGTGACGTTAACGCTTAGCTCTTTAGCCATCTTCAAACTGAAGAATTTTCTCTCGACTGTTGGTAAAAACCAAAATGTAGCATAGTGTATAATACACTGTGCTTTGGGTTACATCAACTTGAACTTTTCGTTCATCTCGTGAATTGTATCTCTAATGCATCCTTTGGTATGCTTCATAAATAAGGAAATTTGCTTGATATGCAGTACAACAGAAAGTTTTTCTCTACCAGAAACACCTTGATTTAAAAAAAAAAACTATCGGTCACTAAAATAGGTAATTGTAAACCTTACACGGTTATCGTCTGAAATTCCCGTGGGTGTTCAAAACAAGTCGTCCATATACTTCACTGGTGATCAAAAGGAAGGTTCCTTTGACTAATATTCATATTTTTCGCAGATCCCTTTTGTACTTGTCAGTCATTTTCATTCTGGAATTGTCTCTTATTTATCAAGTGTTTTGTTTACTTTCTATATAGTGAAAGTCATTCAAGATTCTATGCTAGTCAAGTTGTTTTGGCCTTTGAATATTTGCATCATTTGGAATTAGTCTACAGAGATTTGAAACCGGAGAATATTCTTATCGATCAATACGGGTACTTAAAGGTAATATATTGTTTCGTTATATTTTCTGTTCAACCATGAGAATCTATATTAAGCTGATTTTTGTACATTTTGACTTTTGGATGACTTTGGGTAAATCAAATGCAGTGAAGGGGAGTTAGTCTGTTTTCTAATTTTTCTAATCAAACTGCAGAAAAACAGGTAGTAGTGCTTCATTTTTCACTCTAAAACAATATCTCAAGTTTGAAATGACTGGGAGTAGCGGGCAATCCAAAAGAAGTGCAAACCATAGAAAACAATATTGAGCTTTTAAAAAGAAGCAATTAGGAAACACACCATTTGAAATAAGTTAATGAGACTGTTTAGTCTGTATTTAGACTGAATCTTGAATACAAAAATTGGGATTCTGTTCAATTGTATGCTTACTTCATGATAAGAATCATTGTCCTCTTTATTGAACATCCAGCTTTACACTGGTGTCTTCATTCTCTAAAGAATTGATTTAAGAGACTATTTCTCGAATGTCTGACTTGGACTAGGAATAATTGTGTAACATAATACAGATAAGCCTTTTCAAGATCTCCATCTTCTAGAGAGGTCTTCACCTGAATACAGTGTAGTCACTTAGTGTAAGGAAAGGAGTACAAATATATTTTATGCAAAATATTGTTTTACTAAACAATTATGTTTTCATTATTTTTATATTCCATAAGCTGCTCGTCTGACCTTTATATGTTTAAATAAAGTAGACAAATAAATAAATGGGAAATAGGACAATTTGATAGGCAGATAGAGGAATAAGTGATAATAACGGGAACCAACTCGACAGTGAAGCACTTCTGGAGGTTTAACAGTCCCGGTTACAACGAACGAAATACGAATTTCTACCACTAATGTCAAATCAGTACTTTTATATGGTTTTGAAGCTATGAATATACGTCACCAAAAGCATTCTCAACGGTTTGTCCCCTCCACACAATTCTGAAGACTGATACACAGAAAGCCATCCAGTCAGAAAGGATAAGCAGCGAGAAACTTTGGAAGTCAACGAACCAGTCAAGTACCTTTCATCTAGTAAATATGCGGAAGGAAATTTAGATGGATTGAAGAAACGCTGAAGATACATTCAACTGGGAGGAGAGCCGATGGGTTGGGTGTTTGAAAGTGACAAGGAGATCTTATGAAAAGGAAATGAAAGCTTGCAGACAGTTGTGGAACTAACTGAAGGTTACAGAAGAGAACCGAGTGGAATGGAAACGTGTTCCTGGGACCTTAGGTTCCACCTGGAAATTAAGGATGGAATATTAATAATTATGAGTGGTTTATCTTAGTTGAAATCAGATGGTAGGCGGCGACAGACAAGGCCTCCTGTGGAGCCCTACCTGTTAGTCCTCAATAAGAGAGTTTTCTACCTCCCGTGCTGTTTAGACTAACGTTAATTAATTCCTTTGCGATGACTGTGTTTGATGGTACGAGAATTCTCCGGCATACAGATGCACATTTTAATGTAGCTAGTAATCAAATATATGAAATTCTTCATAAATATACTGTCTAACTAATTGATAAAATTAAGCCTTTTTACACTTTTTCTCTAGTCTTTACATAGCTCATTTGGTAGTTCTGTTACACACACATTATGCCTAAGGCTATTGATAAATTACTATTCATCGCCTCATAATGTTTATTTTAAAGGTTTACTTTGTGTAACCAACGTATCTATAAACACATTTTGCAGATGTTGTCTATATTGTAATTTATCAGATAATAAATTTTGTTTATACTGTTTATACTGAGATTAGTTCAACTATGGATTTGATGTTATCATATTTCCTCGAACTGCCAGCAGTTAATGTGATGTATTTACATCCCTCTATAAGATATTATTTTTCATAGGATTTTGATGTTATCTCATTGCCTGTTTGGCATAAACATTTAGAAGAAACGTTTTCAGCATTCTCGTCTAAATGTTACATTTGCTGTATAAATTCCTTTGCAGAATACTGTTTGATTACAATCTGCTAACTAACTAATAGACTAAGTGACCAATGAACTGACTATCCTTTTTAGAATAATCTTAGTATGAATGCGAAACTCGACACACAAAATATACTAAGTTTACTTTTTGGTTTGTCTTTTAGTTGCGTTTTTTTTTTAACCAACAGATATCTTTTCATCATACAACCAACACTTATGTTACACTGATAAGTGCTACTGCAACAAACTTCATTTTTTGTTTTTTTATAATCCTAAAAAACTAGAAAAGCAGTCAATATGAATCTTAGGTTTAGCTGTAAATTTAGCTTCCTACATGCGTATGTGTATACTTTTGCGTGGTCTGTGTATCCTTTATGTCCCTCCCTTAAAATTTTAAATGATAATTTTTGTTACAAGGATCACAGAAGTGGGAATTGGGAAGACAGACAAAGGGAGAGAGAAAGAAACAACTAGAAAACCCAACAACAGACATGATCAGTCACTCTATAAATAGATAATCCTTAGATAGGGTTGCCGTATAGCATATATGATCTATTGGGCGAAGTTGACGATGTTTTGTGGATTATTATTATTTCCCTTAATTACTAAAGGAACATAAGGCTTCAGCCGCTCGTCTCCATTGCGTTGGGTACTCTGCCAACGTTTTCGCCTGGCTCCATGTCTTCCCACATGCTTTCATCTCCACTTCACAGGACCTCCTCCATGTCACCCCACCCTCACACTGACGACAAACTCGCTGCTTTCTATTCGAGTCCCACTCGAGCAATGGCTTGGCGTGTGATGTCAATTGATGGTTTTCTCAGAGTGTGGCTAATCCGTCTCTATTTCTTCCTTCATATTTGTTGCACCACCGGTTCCTGACTGGTTCGCTCCTGGAGATGCCTGTTGCTTATCTTTTCTGGCCGGCCGTCTGATCTCGAGTATTGAGCAGAGACAGCTGTTGATGAAGGTCTGTAGTTTGTATGAAGTGCCTTACCTGACGTGCTAAGTCTCTGATCCGTATATTTGCACTGACTTCACACTGCAGTTGAAAATCCGGATCTTATTTTTCAGACTGAGTGCTGTTGACCTCCACACAGACTTGAGAGAAATGAAAGCTTGCCTTGCTTTCCCGATTCTTGTTTTGATATCCTCGTCAGCTCCGTCCGCCTATAGTTGAAACAATGCTTCTCAAGTTGGTAGGTAAAGGAGGTTGTTTCTTTGAGATTTTTCCATTTATGCTGATTGTTGTCTTTTGTTATTACTGTTGTTCTTGTCCAGGAATCTTCATCACCTCTGTTTTCTCTATGTTCACCTGAAGGAGGTCTTATCTTTGATGCTTCTTCTGCCAACTTGTTGCTTTTCACTTGCATATCTTCCTGTTTGTGGGAAATCAGACATATATCATAGGTGAAGTCTGGATGCTGCAAGTATTTCGTGTGAGTCCATTTTATATCTGTTTCCTCGCTGCCTGCTGTCTGTTACATTATCCAGTCTACCGCAATCAGGAAAATCATTGGTGATAGCAGGCGGCCTTGTCTTACTCCCGTCTTCACTTCGAAGGATTCCGTAAGTTTCCCGTTGTGGATAACTCGGCAAGCAGCATTGTCGTACAACTGTTTAATGAGATATATAATTGTCGGTGGCACCCTGTAGTAGAGAAGTAGTTGCCAAAGTACCTCTCGATCGACGCTGTCGAATGCCTTTTCAAAGTCAATGAAGTTGAGATAGAGAGCTGATTGCCATTGGAAGCTCTGTTCAGTGGTGATCCTTAGTGCTGCGATTTGACCGATGCGTGATTTGTTCCTCCTGAATCCAGCCTGTTCTGGTCGAGGTTTTTCATCGAGGGTGTGTTTGATTCTCTCCAGGATGATGCGGCTTAGTATTTTGCTTGGAATGGACAGGAGCATAATTCCGCTCCAGTTCTTGTATTGACCTAAGTCTCCTTTCTTTGGTAGTTTGAATAAGTAACCTTTCTTCCAATCGGCAGGTACCTTGCCCTCTTTCCAAACCTTCTCCAGTAGTGGTGTCATCAAGTCCGCTGATGTCTCTGGGTCCGTTTTCAACGCTTCTGCTGGGATTCCATCTGACCCTGCTGCTTTTCCAGTTTTTAGCATCTTGATTGCCTTCAGGATTTCTGTTTCCGTCGGAGGTTTAATGTCAACTGGTAATTCTGCTTCCGCTGTTGGTATTATTGGGTGCGTTGTAGGTGGTGGTCGATTAAGAAGTCTTTTGAAGTATTCAGCCCAGTGTTTCCTTTGCTCGACTTCTTTGGTGAGTGACTTTCCATTGTCATCCTTGATCGGCTTAATTTGTGTCAAACTTTTGCCCGATAGGTACCTAGTTGTTTGGTAGAGTGTTGCGAGGTCTCCTTTACCTGCAGCTTGTTCTGCTTCACTTGTCATGGTTTCATAATACTTTCTTTTTTCTTCTCTGGCACTCTTCTTCACTCTTTGGTTCAGCGTGTTGTAGTTTGCATTCAAATCCTGTTTTTGTTGCTCGTCGGTGCACTGGAGAATCTTTTGTTTCACCACCCTTCTCTCTTCTACCAGTCTCCAAGTGTCCGTATTGAGCCACTGTTTGTCCTGTCTCTTCATTCTGCTTAGAACTTCCATGCAGGTTTGACTCCACACTGTTTTCAAGTTGTTCCATTGCTTTTCGAAGCTGACCTCTTCGCTAGTGTTGATTTGTGTCTCGGCTTTGTCCTTTATGCTTGCAGTGAAGATGTCCTTTGTGTCCTGGTCCTTCAGTTTTTGAGTGTTGAACTTGGCTTTTGGTCTATCTGCAGCTCCTGTTTCTCTGAAAGCCTTTAATTTGATTTGGATTATCCCTTGTACGAGATAGTGGTCTGAGCCAACGTCTGCTCCTCTTCTTACTTTTGTGTCCAGCAGGCTGCGCCTCCACTTCCTTGAGATTGAGATGAAGTCGATTTGGTTTTTGGTTCGCCCATCTGGTGACACCCATGTAGCCTTGTGGATATCCTTGTGTTTGTATACGCTGCCACCAATCACTAGTACACTGAAGGCGCAGAAGTCGGCGAAGAGTTCTCCATTTTCATTCATTTCTCCGAGAGCTTCTATACCCATGATGAGTTCCCTTCCTGTGTTGTCTGATCCCAGTTTGGCGTTCATGTCTCCCATTAGTATTTAAATGTCACCAACTGGAGTAATGTCCGTTGTTGCCTGTAGAACTCTTCTTTCTTTTTGAGACCTGCGTTGTTTGTTGGTGCATAGCATTGTATAATTGTCGCTTTCCTTTCTTTTGAGTTGAATTTGGCAGTCGTTATCCTGGGTGAGATGGCCTGCCATTGTGTGAGGGCCTTCGTTGCCTTTGGTGACACCATGATAGCCACACCCTCGGTGTGCTCGCGTTTGTCTTCTGGGTGATCGGAGTAGATCATCGACTCTGCTGTTGACAGTTTGGTGAGTCCACTCCCATTCCATCTGCTTCCCAGTACTTGAACACCATATCTTTTCATCTCATTTGCAATCTAGGCAGCTTTGCCAGTCTCATACATTGTGCGGACGTTCAATGTCCCCACACATACTTTTTATTTTGTCGCAAGAACACTCGTCGTACTGAAGTTTCTATTGCAGCTTTGTTTACAGGTTGGGGTTGCTAGCCTGACGCCTGGGAAGAAGGGGTTGTTACATGAAAATATGGGTTAGAGGGGAGCGACCTTTTGGGTTGCTCCCCTTAGAATCAGGAAAACAAGGAATAATGCAAACAGAACAACACTAGCAAAAGGAAAAATGTCACAACGGGAAGGGTAGCGACAACAACAAAATAACCATAGAAGTAGTATCGCTTGCAAATACAGCTAACAAAAGTGGTATCAAAACCATAGACTCAATGACTTGGGTCAACTTGGGCATGTAAATCCAACAATATATACAATTGTAGATATTAGTTGGCGTTAAACAGTCGCAAAATGCCAACCAGTTAGTCATAGGTATTATCAGTCGGCAAGATTATATACACAGATTTAGTGTTCGAAGGCAAACTAATTACAGTAAATTCCACAACTTCCTGGCCAGAAACACCAGAGAAATGAGAGTTTTATGTAACTAAGCAAACATAGCGCACTAATCGAAAAGCCTGTTTTGCGGATAAATTTCACTAATTCTCAGCCATTGCTTAGGCGACTATTATATTGGCAAGTATTGTTTTACTTGTTAACATGAAAGATATGATTAATTATCACTGAATCTATCAATACCCTATCATTATAATTTCCACAATAATTGTTCTTATCTGGATTGAAATTCAGCTTGTAGGAAGGAAGTAATTAGAATAAGATCAAGCGAATTATGTTCATTTGATTATTAAAAACAACTCTGAAGTTTATTAATTTTAGGACTCTTTTCCTGAGAAATTTAGCAGAATTAGTCAAATTTAAAAAGGATTTAGAATTTCTGATATGTTTTATTCTCTGCTGCTCTTTTTGTTATGCTTTAGTTATCTTTAAATTTCTAGTCACACAAATCTATTCATAATTTTAAGTAGAACTTCCAACATTCGTTGATGGAGATGATAAAAAATAACAAATGAAACATGTAATGTGGTTTTATTTTGGGTAAATAAAAATTTCGAAGGTACTGCCCACTGTCTTCATACACACAGTGATGTAGTATTGGATAACTGGATGACGTTTTGAACAGAATTTGTTGCTCATAATTATATCAATGTACTCACAATAAAACATAACTTACTGTCAATACATTTTCTGTCTCCCTTGTTGCTTATTGTAATTCTGCATATATCCGGTGCAGGCGCTGAGTCATTTCATATATTTTCGAATCATTTCTGGTGGATAGTTGTTCAGCAGGTTTAGTTAAATGTTTATGTATTTGAACCGGTAGCCTAACTAGTATTAGAAGATTTAGAAAATAACGTCAAAGAAATGGAGAAAACATTACTAGCGAATAACTTCCAATCAGATCATATTCAAAAATGTATGAAGATCCATAAGAAAAACAAAAGTAATAATGAAAATAATAACATAAATAATGAGGAATTAACAGCCCCGATAGTACTGCCACATAAAGAAGGAATATCAGAAGCTCTACGTAGGATTCTAAGTAAGGCTAAATTTAGGGTAGCAATGAAACTAAATTACTCAAAGATAAACCTTGCTGGCTTAAGGACCCAACAGATCTAATTAAGAAAAAACTATATAATTTACCAGGTAGAATGTAGTGACTGTGAGGTCAATTACATAGCTGAAACCAGTAGATCGGAGTAAATCAGATTATCGGAACATGGGAGTTTAGTTGGGCCTAGAATGATTGACCCTGCTAAGTTAGATAACCTAGAAAGAAACTCAGCCATCACAATGCATTCACCTGAATGTAATTACACAAAATAGTGGAATAGGGTAGAAGTATTAAAAGATAATATAGTTGGGTGGAAGGAGAGTAGTTAATCTTTATTCTAATCCATATTCATAGTATTAACACCAAGTGCGTACGATCGAAATGGCTCAACGCCTGTACCAGATATAGGGAGAATTGCAATGAGCAACAAAGGAGAGAATATATATATATATATAGAGAGAGAGGGTAGAGCAAATTACGAAGCCGTGTGAATACATAGACATGATTATGAGCAATAAGTTGTTCTCAAAAAGTCAGTCAGTTCTCAGTTTTGTCGTGGTGTGAGAGCTGTCAGTGGCTCACACAATCAGACTGCGGCGAAAGTATTATACTATTCAGTCATTAAGTGGAATTCATTGACTTGTGAATTCCAACTTTGAGATCCTCGGTGGGGTCATGGGCGAGCATTGCTAAAGAGTTGCTAACTGGGTCGGAACAGATTACTAGTGCTTCATAGTTTTTGACGGTTTTTTTAATGATGTCAGTTTGCAAAGAGATCTACCTTGAGGAGTAGTGTTTTTATTTCCAAACTTTTTAGCTGAGCATTAAAATATATGACAAGTGATTTTTCGATGGCAAATAACCTCGCTGGAAATCTGTTTGTTATAAGTAGAGATTTGTACATACCACCAACTGAGAGTAGTTCTTAGTAGTAAGTTGAGTTATCATTTCAGGTATTTTGTTTGATAATTCTAAGAAAGAAGTGTCTGCATTAACTTTTCATTAAGTAACATAAGTGTTCTGTAAAGGATTTGGAAGTATCTTCATTATTTCACCATAATCTCACCAAATACTCAACTTCATCACTATTAGATTATTAACTTCGTACTTATTCAGTATAACTGTTATTTTTATCCTTCACAGATAACGGACTTTGGTTTCGCGAAGCGCGTGAAAGGAAGAACATGGACACTCTGTGGTACACCGGAATATTTGGCACCTGAAATTATTTTGAGTAAAGTAAGCTGTGATTTACCAGTTTTACCAACCATTTGTTGGCTTTTCACTATGTGGCTTTGAAGAAACACTGGTAGAATTAGTAGTGATAATTTTTATGAATAAGGTAGATGACTTTTTATTTTAGTGGCACTGACTCCACTTCCAGACATCTCTCCACCTTTGCCTTTGAGAATGGTTTTGAGCCATGGCAATAAAAGCTTTCAATAACAGTTTCTTAGCATAGAGAGGGTCCTAGCTAGTCAGTCTATACCACTGTAAGGGGCTTAAACCAACAGTTAAATACTTCATGGATTAGTGCCATGTTTTAGTTCGAACACCACTAATTCTTTCTAACCTAATCCTGTATTAGACAACACTACTTGTCAAGGAAGGTGACAGCTCAGGTTGAGTGACACATGACACACCCATCTTGATCAAGCTAAATTCACGATTGTATTAACTGATTTCAACCCTTATCTAACGCCTTAGGCATAACCTAACTGTTACTGACCATACTGCTACACCCAGCACGAGAGAGATTGAAGACAGTTTTGGTCAAGAACCTGTAGTCTCTTGACAGAATTTGGTAACTGCGGTGTATTGAATTCCTACCTTATAAACAAATAGTAAGTCCTTACCTTAAAACTTATCAGTGTTACTTTTGATCCTAAGTGGTTATAGGTGTCTGTAACTACAAAACCTCAAACTCTGTGACTGATGTACATTTATGACGAAAATTGCTTTGAAATAAATTGTATCTACAGAAATTTAGTAAATGAATGTAGATAGTATGTTGTCAATAGTAGTGGGATCCGAAACACATATTTTCATTTAACTGTAATTGACTGAATTCCGGTAACATATTACAAATAATCAACTTTTCAGAGCTGATCGGATATCCTACTTTCTATTCTGCATCAATTCCTTATCCAAACTATCATCCAGTGTTATCGAAAAAAAATTCTTTAGACAGAATGAAAAATGTAACTTTTCATTCATTTTCCATTCTTTCTACTTCCAGTTCCTTATGTGTTGCATCTTTCCCTGTTTATTTCTGCTTTCCATTGGTGTATTTATCATTTTGTAAATTTAAATATTGTAGTAAAAACAAGCAGTGTTTGCATATGCATACAAAAGTTGTACAAATGCCCGATCCTTAAATATCAGAAATACTGGGAATAAAGAAACAACTAAACAAGTGAAGTATAGTTAGAAATCTGGAAGAATGGAAGATTATTTTTGTTTATTCCTAATTTCATCTTCCCACTTGTGATGCATAAAAAAAATCATGTGTCTTATCCATTCATACGCATCGTTCATTAGTGATTTATCTCTACAATGCCAACAGAGTTTTGTTTTTATTTTCGTGCTATATAAAGGCTTTTTTAAAACATCCAATAGGTTCACAGTAATTTACAGCTGTTTGAAGAAAACAAATGAGCAGACTGCTAATGATGACACCGATACAGGAAATTTCTGGTTGAGAGTCTAAGGTATATAGATAATTCCATTAAACAATATTTCAGTCATTATTGCGTTCATTGATCTGATACAACTGATTCCAGTTCATTTACTCAGTGAACGAATTATTTTCACATTAATAGTGCATCGTAGCTAATTTGTTTCACTAAATAAAGAATGCTGTTTTTTAATTGTGTTATTCTGTATGACTAATTTCGAGTCTCATAAATATTGCAAGTAATTGCTTGGATCTAAGGATGATATGTTCAGTTTAGCTGGTTTGCTCAAGACTCTGCAACTATGAATTTGATGATGATAGGTGTAAGTGATCGACTAATCTCGATATAATATTACATTCGCTGTGTTTCACCCACTTTTTTCTACACCGATAGATGACTTAATTTACCCTATTTTAGCCACGTTTGATCAGAACACTTTTCCAGTGTACGCATTCTTGCATATTTATAATAGTGTTGTTATTGTATTTATTCAACCTTTGATACTGAATGGGTTTTAATAATCGATAACAGCCCCGCTATTGGTATTCAATTGTCAATCCTATTTTAGTATTATACAAACCTTTGTTATGGCATGTATGCTTTTTCTTCCCTCCAGGTAGATATGTCTGTTTATCTATCACTTTTTAAAAATATATGCATGCATAGCGCGTCCTATTTGCTTTCTCTGAATTACCTGATTATTTATTCTGCCTGATTGACTTACGTGTCTGTGAATCTATTTTCTTTATCAATTTTTCTCTTCCTATTTGTATTTGTGAATAGTCATTGTATTCAATGTACAATATCTGGGAGAACGGTCACGTAGTGAGGCTTATTTTATTGTGGAATATAAGGGTGATTTAACCTAAAAGTTAGCAATCTGAATAGGTACAACAACCAGCTAGGTTTTGTACTAGCTTATGGTCAGTCCGTGGGTAAAATGAAAATATTTAAGTGCCTGAATGAGCATTGTTGACTGCAGATGCAGTTAACATTTTGTTCAGTTACAAACGTAACTTAATTAAAAATTTGGGTAGACCTTTTCTTTATCCACATATGTCTAGTTATACTAACTTAACAATACATTTCAAGCAAGAATAATAAAAAGGATAAAAATCAATTATTACAGGGTGGCATAGCGGTTAGGACGCTCGCCGACCATCCACATGGTCCGGGGTTGGATCCCCGGCTGACTCACTCCTTTACCTTGCAGAGCCAGAAATAATGCCGGTAAAGAGGAAAGGTTGGGCATGAGGCTAGGAACCCCATCCTGTAAAAACTAAACACTTCTACAGAAACTTCAAGCCACTAGCTTGAAGCCCTATGTTCCACTGGGGACGTGAAGGAAAAAAAATAACAGGGTGGGTGAAAAATTGATATTAAGAACAAGAATGTAGGTCTTTGGGAATGGATAGGACAGGTTTCAATTATATCGTAGGAACAACTACAGAGAAATGTAGTAAATTCGGGCTTACAGTACATAGCTATCATAAAGCTGTTGTAGAAGTGAAGGCCTGTGCCAATCGCTGGAGTAACATTCAAATATTCCGGTAAAAACCCAATTCTTTTTTGTCTCGCCTATGTACCTTTGTGACGGTAGAAGACGTGTACTTGGTAAAGGAATTTTTGGGATTAGGTATCTCTATATACAGGAATGATGTACACTTTTTCTGAAAATTGTCATTGGTACAGATCTTCCATGTTGCTCTACTTTCTTTCTTCGCATTGTGTTTCTTTGTCTTCTTTTCGTGTCTCTCATGTTTTTCCACAACGCTGGTTCATTCGCTCTCTTTGACGTCAAATCTATCTCTCCGCTATTTGATATTTTCATGCCGATGAACGTCTCTTTACATACTATTGATCAATCTTGTCAGTAGCACACGCCACACTTTTACTGATAATTTAATATGGTATATGCCTGTAGAGATAGTAAGAAAAAACGAACAAAGTAACACTGACGAAATAATCTCTGCTACGCAGTTATGAGATTTGTATTCATGAAAATATTTTGTGGATTATGATCCTCCATTTTAATTTAGTCTTTTTGTTTCTTTTTCGTTCACTTTAGGGTTATAATAAAGCAGTTGACTGGTGGGCACTGGGCGTTCTAGTATATGAAATGGCAGCTGGCTATCCACCGTTTTTCGCCGACCAACCAATTCAAATTTATGAGCGTATTGTGTCAGGAAAAGTATGTTTTACTGTGCGAAATTATTTGTCGTAGTTCTGCATAAGTCTTCTCAGCAATTTTATCGCTAAGTGTTCATGTCAGAAATATTTGTAGAGGAATGTCAAATCCATAAAAATAAAGTACACTGCTTCATATTTTATAGCAAATTAAGGAACAGAAAGGATAGGTTAGAAGAACCAGTTCAGTAGTGAGTAGACAGAGGCAAAGTGAATGCATAGACAGCAATGTTAATGATAGTTTAAGGGACTGTGATTAAATGTGTTCGTGTTCACTTGGTCAGTTTTTAAGCACATAACACAGTACCTTTGATGTCTGGTACTCTAGATACAAAGCTAGGTTACTTCTAACACTTTGCACACCACAGCCGTCGATGTGTTCACTGCTGACGGCGGAGGTGAATGAAGAAGTTGACTTAAAATGTGTCACATTTAAATCTACACACATCTCATCCAACTTTATAAAATCTGTCAATGTTAATGAGGTAAATTCAAGTCTCCAAATATTAATTGTGTAACTCGAAGTTAAGCATTATCAGAGACTGCTTTTCAGTTTATTCAGCATACCTTTTTGTGAGATTTGATAGCAAATTCATAGAACTTTCACAAACCGACAAATATTATATACGTATATATATGTATGTATATTAGCAAACTGTGTTATGTGCTCAAATTTCCTCATGTGACTGTTTTTACGTATTAATACATTCTCTGATACAAGCATTCAATTGCAGATGTTGGCTTATTCGTTCGCCTTTCTATGAATTTTTTGCAATAAAGCACATAAATCATTCGCAAATTTGCGACTGTTAACTCATTCATTTACTTTAGTAAAACACTGAGTTTTAGGTTGGTATTTAATTGATTTGTGACCATTTAGTATTATGGTATCTTCGTGAGTGTGTAAAGTTTTCAGAATTATAGAAGAGCGTGTGAACACGTATAGCTGAAAATAAAAATCCAGACAAATTATAGCTCAGTGAAAAACAGAAGAAATCATTCATACGCGTCTCACCAGTGAAATCTACATGTAGTTACTGTTAGAGAGTTGTTTTTTTCGTTTGAAGAGTTTCCGACGTCATTCTAAGTAATTTAAGTACACTTTTCTAGACGAGAAAAGGCAAGCGAAGAAAAGCAGCACATTAGAAATGTCAACTGAAAATTTTCTTTACTAAATTAACATTTAATATGTTGATTACCGTTGGTGTGGTAGCACTTAACTTCCTTCTTCACTGATTAAAGTGAGTTTATGACATTCGTTAACAGCGATGCCATTTTCACGTAATGACATACCTAATATATTATGTAGATATTTCACAATAAATTATAAATTAAAATTTTTATATAGTATTTATATGGACGGCTTGAGAGTTCGTGCTAGTCAGTGACAGTGAATGTTGCTTCATTATTATATCTAGGGTTCAGACTTCAAAATCAATCATATAAAATTTCCTAGTCATGATTTTATGATGATATTTGTGGCCTATAAAAAATAAGTTTATCAGTTCTTCAACAGTTCATGAAATTAGAAAATTTTTATTTTGAATAAACATGGAAATGTCAGTTAGTTTTAGAAACCTCCGAAGTGGTTCAAAACTACCCGCCAGTGAAAACTGCTTACTCTAATTTCTTATGTTGGATCTTTGTTAATTTTGTAAATAACTAGAATCTACTTCTACAGTAACATTTTCAGCTTGATGAAGGTTTTTCATCATACCTGCATCGATTTTTAGAGTACTGGTAGTTAGCCTATTCACTTTGCAGTCATTTTTATTACTGGTTTTTAATCATAGTGCAAAATATCACACTTAAGTGTATGCATTCTCCAGTGATATATTTTCTGGTTCTATGTATAGCTGGCTAGTCATTGGTTCAAATCAAATCACTGACTGTCTGATTTTAGATGTTTACTTACTGAAGTTTAAAATAAAACCCGGTAGTGCACGTAGCCTTAACACATCGTGAATGGAGTAGGACTAGTTGACAAGTATTCATAAGGGTAGTATCAAATGTGTACTGGTCGATGTTCCTTAATATTCCCTAATTGTAATCGTTCCTAATCGTTAACATTTTTCATTTTCTACTCGATAGTTCTTCACAGTGCTGAGTGACCCCTTCATAATTATAAGAAATCGACTTCGCACACATTACTATAGGCATAATCTGTTTTAAATAGTTTATGGAGTGATTTCTATGACTAGAAGAGCTATATTCAATCTTATTGACCAGTGTTGATTTATGCTGACTGGTGTAATTTACATCCCTCTTCTCATATTTCTGAAATATACTACTTCTTAAACAAACTTCTATGCAGTTCATGATTCGAAACTGTAATCACTGCATCAAAACGACTTTCCTTTGCTAGACATATGTACTTTTTTAGTCTCAAAAGTTATTTTAAAATGTGATAATATCAGATAGTCATAAGTCAACTGACAGTTTAATTTCCGTAAGTTATAAAAAGGCGCACTTTTTTATAATGAATAGCCAAAATTTCAAATATAGAACCATCATAGACCATTACAAAAATAAGAGAATTTATTAAAATCTGTTACACATCACCGGAAAGTATTCAACGGATCAGCTGAAAGAAATCCAGGTTGAAGGAAGCACCAAAAGGCCTCTAAAGTCTAAAAAATGGACTTCCTGTTCAGATTTCAATAGAGTCTGAGTACACGTTTCTTAAAGTTCTTTTGGATTATTTAAAATTATACCACTTAAGCCAATGGATGAATAACTTCACTATTACATAAACTTATAGCCTTTGGTATTCGTTTTCGTCCCGTGTTCGGTGAATGTGAATGGAAATCGCATTCAAGTTAGGATAATGATGAAATTACTTCTTTGCATAAAGCTATCAGATGTGTTGACTGTTCTGCTTCATTTTTTCATGTTGTTTTAGTATCTGAAATCTCACGGAAGCATTTCATGTTCACATATATATATATCTTTATATGAGCACTTACAGAAACAGCAGTAGAATAAGTCGTTTCATTTATTTTACACCTCTTCATGTGTACTTATTTATTTACTTGGTAGACACCATATGACTCTGAGAGGCGAATTTCGAGATATCTCAAATTACTACGAAGATCAATAAACTGAAAATTGTTGAAACTTTCTTTTCTTGATCAAAAACGCCCATTGGAAATTTAAAAAGACTGATTACTGAGAAAGAATTTTCATTTTTATAACTTTCTCAAGTTCAATAGTTATATATCCACAAAAATGAAAAAATTAAAGCTGTTAACACCATTAATAGTTCCTGAACAAAAAGAAGGTTCAAAGAACTGTTAATGCTGGTAAACGACAAGTAATGTTTTCTAACAACCGGTTGTGTTTACTCAATTGAAAGATGAAGTACCTAGACTACCCACCTCTAGTTGTATCTACCAATTCTAACTGCGCTTGTGGAGCGAGTTATATCAGCCTTTTCTACAGAAACTTGATTTTTCGTGCTCTGGAACATCTACCAGTGTGGTTAAATACAGGTGTAGTGGGAAGCATCAGCAGAGCGACACTAGAACACCTAATCCAAACTAACCACAAGGCTGACATTGAAGAGTCCTTCTCCATCATCTATCGGGCACCAAAGAAATTGCCAAAAGCATCCCGGTACCGAATACTCCAGATAAAAGAGGCTATTGCGACTCGTCTGAAACAACCAGTGCTCTGTGAGCAGAAGAAACGGGTCCACCCAGCCACTACTACTTCCCTGGCCTTCTGTTGAACCTATAAATCCATGAATTCCGTATTATTATATTTTCTAATTTGTCTGATATTCAGTGTACTGTTATGTTGATGCATATTATCACAATTACAGATGTTATTGAACTATAATCTGTTGATGTTATTGATTCGCTGTTATCTAAACACTAATGTCGTTAATTGGTTAATAATGGCCACTAACACTTTCCCAAAAGAATGATTACTGAACAAAGAATATTCTTTTCGATAACTTCATCATCAGGTTCTACAGTTAAATATACATAATAATGAATTAGTGTTATTAACAACATTAGTGTTTAGATAACAGCGAATCAATAACATCAACAGATTATAGTTCAATAACATCTGTAATTGTGATAATATGCATCAACATAACAGTACACTGAATATCAGACAAATTAGAAAATATAATAATACGGAATTCATGGATTTATAGGTTCAACAGAAGGCCAGGGAAGTAGTAGTGGCTGGGTGGACCCGTTTCTTCTGCTCACAGAGCACTGGTTGTTTCAGACGAGTCGCAATAGCCTCTTTTATCTGGAGTATTCGGTACCGGGATGCTTTTGGCAATTTCTTTGGTGCCCGATAGATGATGGAGAAGGACTCTTCAATGTCAGCCTTGTGGTTAGTTTGGATTAGGTGTTCTAGTGTCGCTCTGCTGATGCTTCTCACTACACCTTTATTTAACCACACTGGTAGATGTTCCAGAGCACGAAAAATCAAGTTTCTGTAGAAAAGGCTGATATAACTCGCTCCACAAGCGCAGTTAGAATTGGTAGATACAACTAGAGGTGGGTAGTCTAGGTACTTCATCTTTCAATTGAGTAAACACAACCGGTTGTTAGAAAACATTACTTGTCGTTTATCAGCATTAAAAGTCCTTTGAATTGATTTTATTAACTTGTTAGTAATTATTCCACTCACTACTTCACCCTTGAAATGGAGTTGTATATATAAAGGCTTTTTATTTACAGATGGAGAATAGTCCTTTTCTACTTTCTTGATCATGTGTTCCTTGAGGAACTACTTTGGACAGCTGTTTTCAGTTAAGGTGTCATATACAATCCGAAGTTCATCTTCAATTACGTCTTCTGACCGTGTTGCTGAAGATCCTTGTTAAATCATTTTGTGTGGGAGAGGGGAACTAAGCTCCAAAAATGTGTGTATTGTTCTCCATGTGCTTTTCTTATTCATATTTCTCCTTCTACTACCATCTGGTTTTTTTGTAAGAGGGATTTCTGGGGGAGCAACGTATTCGCCACATATTTAAAAATAAGGCTAATGCACGTGTAACTGGCATTAAACCACTCTTCAATTCAACATACCATCTTGTTATCATAAGAATTGTGAAAATTTAGAACTTCATTGCATCTATTGGTTCACCATTACTCTTGTATGCTCTCTATCATAATATCATTAAAATATTTGCAATAAACGGAAAAAATTCACTATCGTGACTCAGTCTCAGTGAAATTTCACATTAGAATGCATCTCTGGTACACATTTTATGTTGATTTGACTGTGTCTTTGTCTACGTAATTCAAAGTCAAAAGATAACAACTGGAATATTTTAATCTGAGAAAATAGCATGTATGAAGTCTTAAATTTATCTTGTTGAGTTCACCTGCTAAGGCGAAACCGGATGGTCCACTTCCAACAACGTTAACACGCTTACCGGTCGACATACGATCTTTATCAGGAATGGGATTCAACCAACCATGTATATATATATACAAACTGCAGAAGTTCTGGTAATGTTTTAGCCTAATTTCATTTCTATTTGTTACTGTAGGCTGTGCGAAAGGAGCTGAATTCATAGTAATCTTTTTCATACAGTGCCATAGGTCTGAGAAAATGTTTGATAACTATGTTTTTCTGTTTTAGTTCGGAATATTAGTCTGTAGCAGACTGAGTTAGTGTTGTTTTGGTTACCGCCTGATATTGATTTGTTCTTCCTTTCAATTTTGTTTTCCTGGTTTAATGAGTGAACGGTAAAACATCCAGCTACGTGAAGTATACAGATACGATTTGCGCGCAAACTTTAAAAGAATGAATGCAATCTGGTGTCGCGTATGTATGACCGAATGGAAATCTAGATTTACTTCAGAACAGTAATTTTCACCTTCGCGATTAATGTAGAGAAAGATGTGGTTGTTTCATATAAACACAGTCTGCATTTTCTTTACGCATATCTAGTTCAGGAATATAAATCACCTTACTTCTAAATAATTATTGCTACAAATCATGTGCATACTATTAGGAATCGAATGTTTACTTCCTTTGTGAAGGTATGGTTATTTGTTGCATTTCTGGTTCTAAGATTTTTGAGTAGTAGACCTCATTAGAGGCTATTGTATTATAACAATTTGTTTAGGTGGAGTTTGTGCATATAATAATAACTTTTATTACATGAATTTTATGTAGGTTATTGGTCTGTTTGAAATATAACTTTACTTTAAATTAATCGAATTTGTCTTCCGCAGGTTCGTTTCCCATCTCACTTTAGTTCTGATTTAAAAGATTTACTGCGCAATCTTTTACAAGTTGATCTCACTAAACGCTTTGGTAATTTAAAGAATGGAGTCAATGATATTAAAACACACAAGTGGTTTGCCACAACTGATTGGTTCTCTATTTATAAACGAGATGTAAGTTGTACTCTTTCAAAAAATAAACATTTTTTAAAAATTTAACAGAATTAATTTCAACCATTTTTAACAGAGGTGGGAGACAAGACGTTTGGTTTATAGCATATTTAATTTTAGAGTTTAATAATTTTTCTCTCTGGTCAATTCTGTCTACATACTGCCGACAGTGTATCTTCATTTGTCTCAAAGTTTAGTAGTTTATGTGGATGTTTGAGCATCGAGTTTAGAAAACGACATTGTTATTTTTAACCCATAAATGTCTATTGAGAAGGAAAACATAAACGATAATTCTTCAGTAAATACTTGGAGGTGAATGTTCAGATGGGTTGATGCAGGCATTGGAATTTCAATGCGTAGATTTTCGGTGTGTTGGAACAACTTTGCTACTAAACTTCAATTATAATAATTTACTAGCTTAGGATTAGTGTCGTCAGGCCAGATATTCAGCGGATTCGGCTGATATTTTAAAATAGAAATTAGAAGATCAAAGTCTTAAACATTTCGTTCCCTGGATAACTTTGAAGGTAGTTCGTGAGGTGAATGCATTTTCTCTAATCTTTTGGCTTTTCATCAGTTGAATGCTTTGCAAAATTGTTCTTACAGTCTTCAATTGTATAATGTATTTTAATCTTGTTGAAAAAAAGATTAGGTCACAGAATTCGATGATAACAGTAATATGAGATGAAATAAAGAAGCAAATAGCACAATCCTGAGTCAAAATGATGACAATTTCCATGTGATTTAGGTACACCGTTTTAAGTCGCCTAGTCAGAAAAGTGAAATTCAGAGGAAAATATTCCCTAACTTTTTCAAAAAAATCTATTTGAAGAAGAAGCTATTTTTCAAAACTGCACTGGGTGGACACGATGAAAATTCGGTGGCGAATAGGTTTTTTCCAATCTTTTGCTTCGACTTATTGAAGCACTTGATACTATAATGCTTTAGTCTGAAAGTGGTACACAAAACAAGATTGATTTTCTCACTTGAGTGGATTATATGTAACATTAATCTAGTTGGGAGGTCCTTTGCTTTTTAACTACTTATATTTAATCACAGTCATTGTGATATTGTCCAGTTAATCATTTGCTTATGTAATCCCTTAGTTGTTCAGTGATCCTCTTCCCTTACATATCTCTTTGTTCGAACCTTTTTTCCTTACGCATCTAGAACTATCTATCTGACCAAAAATTAATTGTCATTGATTTTGACTAGGATTTTTATTTGCCGCTTTTTCACATCTTCTCAAAGCATCCATCATAATACTGTTATCATGGAATTTTGGACCTTGATCTGTGTTTCGATACACTTAAAGTATGTTATTTATTCATTTAATTGCAATGATTCATTGTATATTTTAGGCTGTGCTCATCTAATGAAAAGCCATGAGATTAGATAATGTCGCTTATGCTCCACGAAAATGTGTTCCTTCTTTCTTGCATCACAATTCAAAACCTATTTGAAGTTCTTTTCAATTTTAACGGCAACCATAAACGTTTGTGACTGCGAAATCGATGTCAGCCTTCGATTTTCTGATTGCTGGTATCCAGCTATTTGAAAATGGAAAATAACTACAGTAAACAGTCTTTACAAAGGCTCATGACAACTGGTCTATTTGAATTATTCGCCTAAAGAAATTATTGTTTTCAAGGTGGATACTTATAAACAACCGTTGATTTTAACGTTCACCACTTCACTGAAATTAGTTTGGTATTTTGAAAGCAGAAGTTAGGGATTGTCATCACTATTATTCATATGTTGGTTTTCAGGTATTTGGTTGGTTACAGGACTTCATCATGAGCTGATATTGTTTGTTAACACTATTTTTATTGTTACTGTTACTATAATCATTGTCATTTTATATGAAGACAAATAGCAGCTTTCAAGAGTAGAATGCGTTTACAAGATGAACCAAATTTGTATTATTATTATTATTCCCTTGGGTTGTGTGTCGAACATAAGGCTTCAACAAAAAATCTCCGCTTTGATAGGTTGGGGGATTTCATCATGAGCTGACATCAGTTAGAGAACCACTGGAAAGCCTGAGAGTACTGGACATCTGTTTTGTCCTAGTTTGAAACCTTTCAGACGTACTCACCTGCCGGGGTTCGCACCCAGGACCTCTTGGTTACAAGGCGAGCTCGTAGACAATTGAGCCACTGGGACCCTATCCAATGGCCAACGCATGAATTCTAACTTCTGCCAATTCACTACATAGTCCGACCACTGCGCAATGTCTTCTTCGATGAGTTACTGCCTCACCTTCAACTTTCTGTGCCCTACTAGTCACGGCATCCCACTAGAATCCCAGGTTAACTGCCTGAATAGTGCCAGCCGCTAGTGAGCATCAGGCCAATTTTTTCGACCTGAACCAGGAGGTCCTGGGTTCGGACCCCGGTGGGTGCGTACTGATGAAGAGTACCAAACTAGGACGAAACAGCCGTCCACTACTCTCTGGTTTTCCAGTGGCTCCCTAACTGATGATGAAATCCTCCAACCAATCAAAAATCCCTACAAAATCAATACTTGAAGATCTCCACCTTGTTCTATTTTTTGCTGTCCTCCTCAGCTGGTCCTACGATTGCCCACAATCTCTTATCTGCCCCTCGCATAATCTTCTCCATGTCACTCTAGGATGATCCACCCGTCGTTTTTTATTTGGGTTCCACTTGAGGGCCTGGTGGATGAAAGATAAACTAAATATTAGTGTATAATTCCACAGGTGTTTTTTAGACGCAATTCAGTTTTCATTGCTTTTCTGCATTTTTATATCACATGAAGAGAGGGAAAGAATATGATTGTTCATTATAAGAAAAAGCTGGCTTAGTAGGAACGTTTTCTTCCTAAATAATATATATGTATATTAATGTACATAAGTATTTTGTAAAATGTCTTCAATTTAATAATTTCCTGTAAAGGATTTTTTCGGTAGGTTGAACAAAAAGCTGTGTATTTTGTTTGTTCTCTAACGTGTTTCCATGACATTTCGTTCCATTTGATTGTTTTTTCATTTTGTTTTTCTAGTAATTATTCATCTTATTTTAGTTACTTTTTATTGAGTCAGTTACTCGTTCGCCTTTTCAATGACGAAAGTGTATAAATTCGTTTCCTTTTGATAAATAAACACTGTTTTGAAACTTTTTGCCACTTAGACAACCAGCCACTAGTCACTAACAAATACCTAATTAATTTCCAAGGCTTTGTAAATGCCTTCAACCGTATGCATTATAGTTCTTCTTATAGAGGTATATTTGAAATAGTAAGGCGAAGCTCTAAGTCAGCTGTTAAGCTGTTTTACCAGGCCATAGCCTAGTTTCTTTGGTATTTATAAATTCAATAATCAACTGTGACTTAGCGGTAAATTTTTCTAAAACAGGTTCTTCTTGAAAGTGGGCCGAATATAATACTGAAGCAGACTTTAGCAACTTTAAAAAAACCCAAACATTCAGAACAACAAAACGGCTGGAGCATGGATTCATTGTGTTAATACAGTGCAGTGTCTTGGTGTCTAGGAGTTTACAGGAAAACCATGAATTTCTCACGATGAATCATCTTCCAGCTTGTCCAACGAACAAATGAATACTCTTGGAAGTGAATTGGATTTTACCCAGGACTGTCATCCTATGCAGGATTTAAAGAAAATATTAGCAGTAATAATAATAATATCAACGTTAATTGTATGCGATCTAACATGTTCCGATAATCAAATTTACTTTTCCATTTGATGTTCTTATGAACATCAAATAATCAATTTTAATTGCATTAATAGCAATGTTTTTTTTCTTCTACGCACATATTTCACACAGATTGAGGCTCCATTTACTCCTAAGTGTTCTGGGGCCGGTGATGCGAGTAATTTCGATGACTATGAAGAAGAACCATTACGAATCGCTACGACGGAAAAATGTGCAAAAGAATTCAGTGAATTTTAACTTATACCATCATACTTTAGCAACACCTATCGCTGATATAAGCGTCACTACTATTACAAACACTACCACTTCTACTACTACTATTGTTAATGATAATAATCACTATATTATTATGATGATTACAGTAATAATGGGCGAGTTATATTTTATGTTTTTATTTTTATCTCAAGTGCTTATAATTCACATTAATTTAAATAGTTTTATTTGTTTTTGATTTTTTCACACGTTGTGCTTCTTCTCTACACGTTTGTCTGATTTGGAAGTGATTTACAGTTGTTTTTTTCAATATAGTGTCTGATTTTGATTTGTTTTTACTCACTATTTCATTACATTTAATTTTTTGTACGTTTCTACCGTTATTCCGCTGGGAATACAGTTCATACTACAAAACGGATTCATTGTTATTCGCCTCATAAAGTATTCACTGTGCAGACAATTGAATTCGTGAAATTCATGTTTCTTTCTATTCCCTCTGTATGAAAACGGCTGTCTGCCTGTCTTTCTAATTTTTTTTTTGATAATTTTATTAACTTGTGAAGTTTTATGAGTTGATTGAATACATCTTGATCTTATTCGTAGATGTTTGTTGCTGTCATAATCACACCATAGCTTGTGAAGTCCACTGTTTGCTCTCTACACTTAAATTATTCTACAGTTTCCTGCCGAATTCCACAAAGTTACTGCCAATGATCTCAAGTACTCAAGTACGTCGATTGAATTGTTGTAATTCCCAGTTATTTGAGTTTGTCGGTGATACTGATATTACTAATGTTTACATATAGAATTGAAATTGTTGAGCACTATGTTGAATACCTTTTTAATGCTTCAGTAATTTAAAGTACTCTCTTACTTTGTAGAACTTTCTTTGACCAGTTCTCATACTGTTGAAAATGATGCGATAATGTGGTGGAGCATCTTTAATTTCTTCCCTTTTTTCAAAGTATGTTGCAACTGATAATACTGTTATATTTCCGTTCACTTTTCTGACAAATATATGTGTAGATTTTGTTTAGTGATTGGTATAGGTATATGCGTGCTGGTCGCATTTGGTCGATTAATTCAAAATAGCTTGCTTGATATTAGAAAAGTTGACTTTGCTCTGAAAGCGTTTTTTTAACCTCTTTTACAACATTAACCATAAAACATTTCTCAAAGGACTTATTCTTCTTATCTGATGATCTCACTTCCTGTCTCCATCTCAGTGTTGGCATTCCATTCATTCGATTTAATCCTTCATGTGCATGAAAACTACAACAGTATGATTGTTCACTACTGTGGTATTCTCTTCAAGTGTAACTGTTTTAGATTGCTTACTTACTTTATACGTTTTATCGCATCTGGTCGATAGAAAAATGTGATTCTGTTTTAAAATGTCTCATGTGAATGGTTTAAAAGAAATTTCTTTTGTATCATCGTAGAATAATAGTTCATTCTGTGATCATGAATACTTTTAGTGAAAACCTTTTCTAGCCAACAAAAATATTTTGGTTTTGACTTGATTTATTTATTTTTTCTTTCTTTTTCTGCTCTACTTGCTGCTTTGTTGCTTCTTATTGTTGATCCAATGATTAATGTTATTATTCTCCTACCCTTTTCTTCGTTTTTGTTGAAGTCATTCGGCTATTACCCTTCCTTCGTATTGTAAATAAATAAATATATTCATATATATATATATATATACATATATATATATATATTGGTATGTATAATGTCAGTTATTGTCACTTGAGCTAAAAATAAAATTTCACTTGTTTCTTTTCAAGTGTTTTCTTTCATTTCCTGTCAGTTTGTTCCCTGAAGGTTGCATGGAACTGAGCAGAGTATGAGGTATATTCTTCGATATCTAATGTTCGTGAAGTGTAGAAGAAGCGAACAATTGCGGAAATGGGAGATTGCAATCTTTCTTATGTTTATCATCTGATGTGTTTCTATTTACCTATTATCGTTTTGTTTCTTTATTGCTTTACGTTAATTTGTCCATTCGTGGTTTCACTTCTGTTTATTTCATTTAGTTTTTTTGTTTGTTTTATACATACTGCTTATCCGTATTATTCGTCAATATACGCGTGCATACTTAAGTAGCCATATGTGCTAAACCACACACACACAAGCCAGCATGAAAGTCTTTGATTATTTGTTTGTTGTTTTCCTTATTTGCTCAGCTGTTTACAATTGTGCTATATAGCCATGTTTCTCTATCATGTTTTTACCTTCTCTTTCTGTGTCGTTGATTTCTTTTAGTTGTCTTATAATTGCTTAAGTTATAAAAAATAAGGATACTATTTCATATCCATTACTTCCATCGTTTCGCTTATTACTTTGTTGTTGTATTCTCCTACTCTTTTCATATGTCGGTTTCTTTGTTTACCTGGATAACCAGGAGGAAGAATATACATTTGTACTTTCTTTTGTTCTTGATGTTTAATATACATATATATAGGTTTGTTATACCCAGTAAACCATATAATTAATAAATAATTAGTGCAGATGTGACCGTTGTTTCTGTGGTAAAATGAAAACTGTCTTCAAGTGACTCCTCATGATTTGAATGTGTACGCCTATTTAGGGAAACATTATCCTCTTTAGTTGTCTCGTTAAGTTGGTGAGATGTTTGACTGTCATAACTGGGATAACCAAAGATCATCCTTCCAATTAACATTATATAATAGTTATCTTCTATATGCTAACCACTGTAAATTCATTGATATGAGAATTACCTCGCTTTGGTGTGTAATACACGAGATTGTATATTTAGTTCTACAAATCAATAACCAGTGGAAGCAATGACAACCTTGCTCTGTTCTCCATTTAGAACCTGTCGTTTTCTGTTATCTTTGTTAATAATAGCGATGATCTGATCATGACGCTTGCTAATAAAGCAAGTTATGAAGTCATGTGAATACACCGATTAGATTACCAGCCATAAACTGGGCTCAAAATATCATCCAGTTATTCAATACTCTATCACTGTGTTTTATACGAAATAAACTTATCTAATAGGGACTTATGTCACATTACCCATATTCTACTCTCATATTACAGAATTATTATTATTATTGTATCCTTTAATTCCTACAGGAACATAGGGCTTCAGCCGTGCGTCTCCATTGCGTTCTGTTCTCTTCTAGAGTCTTCACCTGGCTCCAAGTTTGCCCACACGTTTTCATCTCCTCTTCACATGACCTCCTCCAAGTCACCCTTGCACTGACGACCAACTCGCCGCTTCCCTTTCGGATTCCACTCAAGCAATGGCTTGTCTAGTGATGTCACTTGATGGTTTCCTAAGAGTATATCCAATCCATCTCCATTTCCTCCTGCCTATTTGTTTCACAATCGGTTCCTGGTTGGTTCGTTCCCAAAGATCCCTGTTGCTGATCTTTTCTGGCCATCTGATCTTGAGTGGTATTGAGCGAAGACAACTGTTAATGAAGGTCTGTAGTTTGTTTGAGATGGTCTTTATGACGCGCAGTGCAAGTCTCTGATCCGTATATTTGCACTGACTTCACACTGGAGTTGAAAATCCGGATCTTATTTTTGATGCTGAGAGTTGTTGACCTCCACACAGACTTGAGAGTAGTGAAAGCTTGTCTTGCTTTTCCGATCCTTGCTTTGATATCCTCGTCAGTTCCGTTTGCCTGTAGTTGAAACGATGCTTCCCAGGTTGGTAGGCAAAGGAGGTTGTTTCTTTCAGGTTCCTCCCATTTATGCTGATTGTTTTCAGTTGTTGCTGTTGATGGTGTTGCCCAGGAATTTTCATCACCTCTGTTTTCTCTAGTTCACCTGAAGTCCTATCTTTGATGCTTCTTCTGCCAACTTGTTGCTTTTCGCTTGCATATCTTCCAGTTTGTGGGAAATCAGACATATATCATCGGCGAAGTCCAGATCCTCCAAGTTTTTTGTGTGAGTCCATTTTATGCATGTTTCCTCATTGCCCGCTGTTTGTCGCATTATCCAATCTACTGCAATCAAGAAAATCATTGGCGATAGTAGGCGGCCAGCTTGTCTTACTCCTGTCCTCACTTCGAAGGGTTCCGTAAGTTTCCCGTTGTGGATTACTTGGCATGCAGCATTGTCGTATAGCTGTTGGATGAGATGTATTATTGTCGGTGGCACCCCGTAGTAGCGAATTACTGACCAATTATTCTAAGAATAATTTATGATAGTGGACACCCTACAAAAATCTTTTAGTATTCATAAGTTCCTTTGAAGTTATGTCAAGTTGACAAGTGTCTGTTTTAATTATCACAATACAGTTCAGTCGTCTAACGTCTAGGTAACTCATCAGTTTATGCAACTCGCTACAGCCATCAACGTAATTTACAGCATCAGTCCGACTTCACCAACAAATGCTGTGTTTTGTTTAGTACAGGGTGATTATTAATTTTGCATTAATTTTACTAATAGTATTGAAATCAAGGGACATATGCAACTTTAGACTCAAAGAAATGTCAATCTCTGCGTAGGGAATTAGAGTTTAATAGTTATTTATTAGTTTTATGCGATTTTATGTTGCCTTTGTTAAATTCATTATATAAAATAATATCCAAACTGCCAGACAGTTTTTGTTTTGTTTCAAATAAAAAAAGCGTGCATCTCCGCTCATAGAATAATTTAGCTCCAATATATTAGGTATCTATAAAAATAATTTAGTATCGCATGTTTGGCTTTGCTTTTGTTTGTTTGTTTGTTCTCATTGTTTTCACTCTAAAAGCATCTTAGAATGCATGGCTTTTTGTTTCAGTATTGATCATTTTTATGTTGAAGAGTATAAGCTGAATTCTGTGACACACCTAGGTACATCATCGAGTCATTGAAACGATTATTATTATTATTCAACAAGTTATTTTGTGCTTGTTTATTATTTCTGTGTGTATTGTTGTATAAATTTACTCTTCACAATGAAATATCTATAGTGTATGAGAATCAAATTTGTTTAGTGAGATAGTAAGCATGTCAGGATGTGCATAAACATAGTTTCAGTCATAAAAGTACTTAATTACAATTTAAGCAATTAAATCCTTTTTTTATACATCATTATTCACTTTGGCGACATTGAAAGAATGATGATTATTTACAGACTGAAAAAAAGTATAGATTTCTTATTGGAGTGAATGAATTTTCTTCATTATTTGCCTGAGATTATTTAATCATTTCTTGTTCACCATTCCTATTCACGTCCTACGTCCTATAGAAACTGATTTGCTACTCTAATTAAATATATGGCCACTGCAAACATAGTATCAAATGTACAGAGTATACATCCCGCCTAAATATTTGTCTTAAGTAGTTGCTTTATCCGTGATCACTGCTCAGTATCATCACTATTTCTATCTATAGGTTATGCTGGGAAAAAATTACCTTTATTATAAGCATTTTTTCCAGTGAATGAAACAGTGGTTTTGTGTTTAAAGTGTGCAGAATTTGATATTTGTCTAGAACTTAGGCAGTGATGTCAATTTTTGTAACTTACCTTATTCATTATAAATATTTCAGCTTAAGTTTATAACTTGTTATAGTCACATAAACGTGAAGGTGTACACTGTTGTGCTTTGCGCTCGATCGACTGCGGGTATTCAGATAATTTACGGGTATCATAGTTTGTGAACACAAGTCAGCAAAGAGGTATCTTTTCATAACTCCACTTCAAGGCTGTACAGTGATTTAGGATATTCTATGTACAATGTCAGTTGACAACAACGGTCATTCAATAACAAAATTAATCAAAGTCAGTGAGGAACAACAATGTGTGAAAAACAGTGAATAATCCTAAGTAATCGAGAGGGTCAATATTTAGCTAGTTAAGTGGTAAAAAATCATTTGGAGATAACTGATATTAAGCAAAAAAATAAAGCACTGAAAATGGTTTACAGAAATAGAAATTAAATACACTGTGCAAAGTTAATTACTCATCGAATTGCGAAAAAAGAATGACACTAAAATCATGGTTATAAAAGGTCATTCGTGATGAGCAGTCACTCTACTAAGTCTCATTTGACTTTCCATTCATTTATTCCCGATCGATACATTTAGATAATAAAAAGGCTAAGAAAAAAAATAAAACATGTGATTTAATCAAACTTGATCTAATTATTAATGTTTTAGATAATATCTCAATATAGATCATGAACTGATATCAGTTAAATAAACAGTGGAAACCGGCACATGCTGGACAGTTATTTCATCGTCTTTTGGAAATCCATGATGCCATCGAAGACTGAACCCAGCCCTTGACCATTCAGCCAATGGGCGAGTACTGTTGAAGAGTGCCGAACACGGACAAAACAACTCCCCAGTTGTCAATGTTTCTTTAACTGAAATCAGTTCTTGATCTCACTTGAAACCAATCAGATTTCTTGCAAACCAACATTTGAAATGTTAGTACGGTTGGTTGTGAAGTTATTCTGTGAAGCATGTTATATAAGTTCATGAAGATGCATGATTCTTCGTAAAATCTGATATTCACAATACACTGACAAAGTTGAAAACTTGGAAACCAAGTCTTCTAAATAGTGTTTATTCACCTTTCGGATTACTTTGAGCCTGTGAATTGATTATTCGAAAGACACTGATACAATTGCCATTATGTTAGCAGATAATGAAATCTTTGTGTCAAACTGCATTACAGGTAACCAGCTAAGCAAAAACAAAGTTGAGAGTTTCGCAATTTGGTGTTTCGCTATCTATACTTTTCATATTTCTTAATTCTCTTATCCGTTTTATCTATTTCTGTTGATATCCTTCTATTGTCTTGTTGTAAAAGGTACTGAAATGAAACGGTAAACATTTTTGCATGATATCATACTGATCTATTGCTATTGTACTCTTTCAGTCTACATAACGGGTGTTTGAATCCAGGAGATCTAGCCAGAACACATATTGACGATGTTGGCTAACATATGGTTTTACCAACCTCACCCACCTGATACTTTGTTGAATGTACTCAAATTATGAAGAGGTATGGGTAAAAGATAACGACTTAAAGTCTAATACATTCACGTCGGTGGCATAGTGGTTAGGACGCTCGCCGACCATCCACATGGTCCGGGGTTCGATTCCCGGCCGACTCACTCCTTTACCTCGCTAAGCCAGAAATAATGCTGGTGAAGAGGAAAGGTTGGGCGTGAGACTAGCAACCTCATCCTGTAAAATAAGCACTGCTACAGAAACTTCAAGCCACTAGCTTTAGGCCCTATGTTCCACTGGGGAACGTTAAGGAAATAAAAAAATTTTAAAAAAAACTATCTCTACAACCAATCTATTTGTCGTATGTAAACGTGAAGGGAGAATAGCTTCTGTCGCTGTCAAGTGTCTATAAATTCACCTAGTTTTGTATGATGCATTTTTTTCAGTTTAATACTTTGCTGAGTACTGTCCAGTCTCCACAAGCAAATTGTCTTCAGATGTCTACCAATTTACATGTACGTGCCAAAGCACATACATCGGAAGAACAGAGAGAAGGGTTATTATCCGCATTTCTGAACACATACCAAAGAACGTGAGACTGAAAGGTCCACAAATATTAAACAATGCAATTGCACACCATCTATTAGACAGTGGTCATAATGTAGACAAGTTGAAGTCATTCAAAATAATCAACAAGCAAAAGAAACCTAGCTTGCTACGTTTTGCTGAAGCAATTGCTATCAAACTACTTAAACCAAATCTATGTAGGCAGAAAGAGACAGTGGTGAATCTTGCACTGCCCTGGTGATAACAGAATATACAACTTGTATGAATCCCCCTTTTTCTTGTTTAGAAAACTCTACTCTTTCATCTAAACATGACTTACCCTATCTTGTTCTTCTCTCTTCCTTTTTCCTATAGGCTATTAGATAAAACATTTTCTTTAGTTACGTAATCTACCTTTTTGTCATGCTCTTTCTAGCTAAACCTTGTTTCTATACACACACATAAATATATGCAATTCTGTTTTTGTTTCCAAGCCTAATTGTCTAATTATTCTATAAATAGTCAGTGTTTGTAACTCTTAATTAGTTAAAACATTCCGGACTAATGTTACTTTTACTTCCTACCAATTACTCCTTGTGATCGTGGAAAAGTATGTTCAAATCTTTAATGTAATGTAATTCATATTTTTTATCGTTCAGGTTGTAACCATTTGAGAAGAATCCTCGAAATAATAAAAGATAAGCTCATATTATCCTGGTACAATTGTTGTTCTTGCTTTGTTCAAGTTTATTAATGGGAAGAATTGCATGAAATGTTTGAAGTTTATTGAATGAAGCATGTTCAAAAGAAATGATAATAATAATAAAATCCTCAAGTACTGGTTTTGTAGGGATTTTGCTTGATTGCATGGAGGCTTTCATCATGAGCTGACATCAGTTAGAGAACTACTGGAAAACCTGGGAGTAATGGACAGCTGTTTCGTCCTAGTTTGGGACTCTTCAGCAGTACGCCCCCACCGAGATTCGAACCAAGGATTTTCTGGTTACAAGGCGAGCTCGTAGACAGTTGAGCCACTGGGACCCTATCCAATGGCCAACGCATGAATTCTAACTTCTGCCAATTCACGACCATTTTGCAATGTCTTCTTCGATAAGTTACTGCCTCATCTTCAACCTGCTGTACCCTACTGATCACGGCTTCCCACAAGAACCCCAGGTTAACTGCCTGAATGGTCGCGCTATGTCGTGAATTGATAGAAGTTAGAATTCAAGGACCATTGGATCGGGTCCCAGTGGCTCAATGGTCTGTGAGCTCGCCTTGTAACCAGAAGATCCTTGGTTCGAATCCCGGTGGGGGCGTACTGCTGAAGAGTCCCAAACTAGGACGAAACAGCTGTCCAGTACTCCCAGGTTTTCCAGTAGTTCTCTAACTGATGTCAGCTCATGATGAAATCCTCCATGCATTAATAAAATCAAAAATGTGGTAAGAGAAGATTTCAAAGATCACTTTACTGGGTACAAACATTCTAGGGCTTGCTTGCTCACATCGGTATGCTTTTTTCATAATCCATTATATATATATATATGTATATATATATATATACAATCTAAGCCTAACTTATGCATTGCTGGCATATCGTCTTTAAAATAACCCAGTTTCTTTGTTTCTGTTTAATTCACAAATATAGGTCAAACATTCTGGCATAATTCAATTTTTAATTTACTTGATTTCAATCATTATAATAATAATTTAAATAGACTCAACGTCATATTTTATGCCTTTGTGAATACTTAGTCCGATATTATTTTCTTCCTCATTGTTATTATTATTATCATTATTATTATCGTTATCATGAGTATTATACTATGATCTTGAAATTGATTTGTTTCTTATTATTTGTCTTTTTTTCAATGAAGATAATTTCATGTATGAAGAAAAATTTTCCAGGTCACAGTTAGGGTTAATCTTTCCGGTGTTTGCTTTTTTGTTCCGCGTTCTTGATTGAAAAAAAAAGATTTCTGTTTGCCTATGTAAAATATCAGAAAGGCCTTGAGTATTCCTATTCGCTGGTGCATTCACTGGAATCTACTAATATCACTGTGCTGACATCTCAAACGCTTATTAGTCATCGGTTGATAATTCTTCTGTAGAATTCTTAATATCAGAACAGACAGCCGTTGATTCCACTTGGCAAGGTGGGTCAGAATATTTCAACACCAAAAACTGTACGTACCAGCTTATCTTACGCCGCTTTCTAGTTAGAGGTAAAGCCTTTTGTAGGGACGAAATTTCACTTAACAACATACCTCATATATTAATGCGCTATGTTTTAAAGTCGTTCATAACTATTTCTTTTTCACTGTCATGGATTCGGAAAAGAATTTGAACTTCATTATGCCAGCAGCCGAAAATTAGTGGCTGTCCACATACTTCCGTAAGCAAGCAAACGTCTTCTGTTGGTCACGCAACCTTCTTGTCTTCTTGCTTTCCTAAGTTATATTATACTATTCCTCAAATAGTTCTTCTGCCTTCACAAGATTCTATGATAACTGTGTAGGGGACTTATGTTAGAGTTCGCTAGTATTACAAAATATGAGAAATAAAATTCAAGTCAATGGAATGTTAAGTAACAGTATATTACCAAAAATGCAACGACACGTTATATCAACAAAAGGGTTACTTGGAAATAAAGTTGAAGTCCTCTGCTACAAATTATTTATATAACCCACGGAGACGTTAGTTGTTTGGACGGAGTAGGTTGTAGCTGCTGTGTCCCGGTTGTATAATTGTCTTCGGTTGAGCGTAGTGGACTCCTACAATAAATCCGAAAGATACAACACGGTGAGAGCTGAGCTAGTAAGCCAAAGAAACCAAGGAGAAGACGAAGTCTCCAACAGCAGAGTGTATTTTTTCAATCGTACACGGAAGCCGAGGGTATTTCAACCAGAAGCGTTTTAAACAAAAATTATGTACAATATGTCTAATTTCTACAAATAACCAAAAAGTGTACAATCACATTGTTACGCACTCCACAACTGTTAGCAAGTTAAGGCAGAGAAGCATATTCCCGCGTCTCTTAAAACCCTACAGTCACCTTCATAAAGGAGTTTTAAAATGCTGATTTTTATTTTGAATCCCGAACCAGCGTTGTTGTGTCTGCGGAACACACACAGACGAAAGATCACGCCTAACTCTATAGAAATGCGAAATCTGCCAAGTAGCTATCAGGAGTCTTTCGCCTAGCTCCAGTGCATTTGACGTTGTAAAGATGGTTATGATTTAAAGATTAGAAAACTCCCTAATCGTCTGGATCCAAATGGACAGCCATCTATGTATGATCATCCTGAATGGATCCATAAGAACGATTAAAGGCAGTCACGTTTGTCAACGTCTTTTCATAGTCTGTGCCTATACCCCATCTTAATTCAGTTAGGATTAGAAAAAGCACCAGAGGATCTATGGAGTGCCATACTGATGAACCATCAACAGTGATTATCTTTTGCATTTCTGTCCACTTGTTCATGGCCAGCACTAATTTCAGATGTAAGCTTTGGATTCTCTACATCTCCAAACATTTGATGAAAAAGTCACAACTGCAAACAGTGATGGGAGACGATCCCGAACGAAGGATTGTAGTCATGAATTACCCATTAGATCAACAAAAATATATGTGCTAGTTCGCAAAGTTCTAAGATAGATCTGTCAGACTGGCGTGCATTATTAGTCATCGGAGGTTAAATAAAATACTGATTCCTGTGACAATGACAGAGGCATCAGCCTGACTAATATACAACACAGGACTTCATTTCCCATGGTCTTCCAAAGAGCAAGTAGGTTTAGATAAAAACAAATCTCAGGAAATCATGCGAGTTTTGGACCCAAGTATATAGGGGACAAGATTCACTCCTGTCAGATGATGTTTGAGAAGTGACGACAGTGTTCAGCCAATATAACTGCCTCCAGAAGGAAATGGGAATTTGTAGGCAGACATCAGGGTGGCTGTATCTGTCCTCAAATATCCTCTGGTTATTTGCTGACCGAGGAAATTCATCTATAGCTCAACCCACGAATATGCTTTCCTCGAAGATCTTCATAATCACTACCACGTCATCACTTTTTAAAATTCAGCAACAGTGTTTTTAATGTGTGGATTATTTCGGCCCGCTGCTCTGCAGATCAGCACGATTTCCACTTTATCGAACTTCAAGCCCTTATTTCTACTGTTTCCTCGATTATTACTCAATTTTCCCATCATTAGGAACCACTTCTACGTATCAGTATAGCTTGTGTTACGCCCCTGTCCCTCAGTAATTGCTATATGTTTTTATTTAAAATAGATACGACTGTGCAGATGACTTCTGTGATACAGGAAATTCCTATTCACTGAATTGTTTCTCTTTTGGTGAATCTGAGTTTTTTCCGTAACTATTGGAGAAAAAGAATTTCAGGTAAACATTCTTATGCCAATTGGTGGATGATGACTAGCAGTGGAATCGAGGATGCGCATTTCGTTCTATTTGGGACTCGCCATCTGGATGTGCCTCCATTATGCAGTGAGTGATGATGTTCCCACCGAGGCTCAAACCTAGTGCCCATAGTTTCAAACGCCAAAGCGTTACCCACTAGACCACTCGGGCGACGACAGCACGAATAGCACGAAATGCGCATCCTCCATTCCACTGCTAGTCACCATCCACCAGTTAACTTCGAATTACATGCCCAGACATCGTCGAAGCATCTGCACAAGAAGCCGACATGTCAACCTTCGTTCGGTCCAATCAATCGACGGGTAGATCTAAAATTAAATTAAATAATATTCTTATGGTTTTATCACGGGAAACGACAAATATTGTAGTAGAATATTAATAATAATAATAATAATAGTGGTAATAATAACTTTGTTCTGCACAGGAACTTTAGCCAGTATACAGAATTATCAGTATAGCCTATTGAATAATATTTCCTTTTCATCCAACATCTTCAAGTTAAATATCAATCTCTAATACCTTGTGAGACGCAGTGCTATCCGATTTGAAGAACCAAATAATCCCTCATGCTATTTTCATTTCCTCACCAAGAAATGCCCAACAGTAGGTTAAAAACCGATAAAAAATGTTCCTGAATACACTTTATTATTGAAGAAAGAAGCTGAATGGTTAAAACAAAGAGAAACAGAGGAAGTTCTATGCACTGTATTGGACGAAAATTCAAGCAGGTCACTGTAAGTTGAATCACTAAGCAGTTCCATTGTGGATACATCGGGTGGATCAGTTTAAAAGTGAAATAAAAACGTGATACAAATTCAGCCGTGTAACCTCTCCTAATACTTTAATAATCTTTCGAATTGTTATTAGAAATTATCCTTCTGGTGGCATATGTCACTGACAACTAACGATAACTGGAGCTGAGCAGCATAGGAATGTATTCATCCATGCGTGTATTAGATTCATTTCTTTCTGACTAAATCTGAATTGATGAAATAAATTATTTGACACCTGGTGTCTTTTTAATCTTTCATGCATTGTAATACATTACGGATAGCTTTCAATAAGATTTTTTTAGGTCGATTGTATATTGCAACTGTATACTCTTTCAGCGTGTATTCTTACCTACTTGTATGTAGAACATCATACAAATCAAGTGAACTAGTAATTAAAACTCATCCACTGTTGAATATTGATCACTACGTCCTTAGAATACTAATACTGAAATTATTACTAATACTAATGTTAAATAATGGTAATATCAATAATAATAATAATAATAAAGACGAGATCAATTCTCCATACACGGTGATTGACTGAAAGGACTTAGTTTACACTAAAAGTGTCAGATTTTATAATGCATTATCTTAAGAATATGAAAATAAAAATGATTCATATTAAGGTCAAATACATAGATATAATATAGCCAGAGGGAGAGATAGAGAGAGCGGTAGATTACTGAGAGGATAAATGAAAAATAGGATACATTTGTGCGTATAAATAAGTATATGCATAAATACGATATCAATGTTAAGACACAAAAACGTTTATATATATATATATATATATATATATAAAGGCATATATATATATATGGCTTTGTACAAAATCATGACAACAAATAGATTGTTATTACTATTAATGTTACTGCTAATGGAACAACAACTACTACTAACATTACAACCAGTGGGTTTGTTTGCCAACCAGTTATTTGTCACTATATCTACATTATAAAATATTATATGAGTGAATTTATTTTCATTATGATTCCTTTTTCATGTATTGAAATAAAGCTTATGAATACTAAAGGGCACTGGATAGATGTTTCTTTATAGTTTGAAATTCTTTGACATTGTTCTCTGACGCTCACACCATAGATGGAAGGCAAGAATTTCAGTATACAACAAATGTCTTTTGATCATTCAGCTAACGCATTAGAGTTCAATGAATTTTTGTGTCTGAGTTAGTTGGCGATTTTGTACAAACTACCATAGAATGGCATTACCGACTATCTGTCCTCATAGATCATGTAAACACAATTAGTATATGCCTAAACTATATCCAATAGCACTCTAAGGAAAAGTTAACAGTAGAGTTTACTCTCTAGACAAAGCGATTCTGGCGTTGAAAGATACATGGTCACTGCAGTTATATAGTTATTGATAGTTTTGAAGGACCTGCTTTCTGTGCTATGAATAACAAATAAGTAGTTTATGTACTGTTGTTCAGCAGACATTCACTTGAACATCTAACCATTACTAGAGCTTAAATAAATGAGCTTTTCACTCATTTACAGGCGGTCTATGATGGTTTGTGCAAAATCTAACAGTATTCAATAAACTAACTTATTATCTCCACACTAGAAGTTCCTAAACATTACTTCACACAGTATATCTATATGTGAGTAGAAGAAGACAAAATAAGCAGTGACTAAAGTAAAAAAGCATCACATAATTTTTTAATAAGGATTTCCCCTAAGGAAGAATCATTTTATTTTTTTAATGAAATGGGAACCACATTTAGTTTCATTGCAAAAACTAAATGCAGCAGGTTTACAAAATCAATCGATACTGTAACAATTTCATTTACTGCAGTGAATACATTAGTTTTTGTTTTTTCATTTGTCGTAAAACTGTTATCATTGAGCTGACTTGTGGGGTTATTCGAAGTATCACAAGGTATAGAATTCATGTGACACATAGAAAATTTCCCATTACCCTCAGAAAGTCTTATTATTTTCTAATTTTAGCAGTTCATAGCTCAGGTTCTGATGGTTTTCTGGTTATCAAAAGAAACTAAAATGAAGTGATTAAAAAGAGTTTGCTAGAGGTTAAATAGTAAGGTAGAGAGCGTGGATAAAGATACAAAATAAATTGAGAAGTATGAAATGACATTTTCGGAACTTAATATAATTAAAGTAACAAAAACTGAAAAAAAAAACATAAAACAAAATTTTCAGCACAGTATGGAAAGATTATTAACGTATAACAAGTTCAATTTAAGTCCATTATGGATAAGACTTTATTTTGATAAGTCACACAGTAATATTAATTGATGACGTTTCGAGCACATCAAATGATTAAGAGCAATAAATTGTGCTCGAAACGTCATCAGTAAATAATACTGTATAACATTGTTAGACTTTATCAAAATAAATTTAACCCATAATGGAAATAAACTTTTTAATACTGTTTAGTTTTCATGGTATAAGACTTTGAATTATGTTATCAGTGACAGTATGTGCTGACTGGTAGCATCAACCATTTCGAATTTTAGCCGGTTTCGTGTTTCTTCATTCATCAGTTTTAGCTCAATTTACTGAATATGTACCTTTTCGGATAGGGGTTTGGGATCTGTTCTCTCTCAAATTTTCATGGAGTATGAAATTTGAAATCAAGTAAACATTATTCTGTTACACACTTATTTAGAAGTGGGTTCTAGATTCTCTAGAGTAGCAGAGCGAACACTTTTGAAAGAGTTTTCAATTTTAAAATTTCACACTCATTTTTTGAATAGATATCACGCGTAAAATATATAATTTTTGTTCTGAATATGACATTAAGTATTATTAACAACAGCATTTGTAAAACTGATGTCTAGTTAAATTATGCCTCTTTTTTTAGATATTTCTAGGCCACTTTGATATTGATCCTTTAATTCAATACAAGCAACTTATAACTACTTCTTAGTTAACAGCTATTTGGTTTTGTGGCACGTGCATTTCTTTGAAAATAAAGATGACAGTGAACAAAGACACGTCTGCCTGCATTATCTGTGTGCATGTATTTTGCAATGTAACTGCAAGCGTATACTTACAATCACAGTGTAAAACTTTTTTAGTTAACGTACTTTTTATCATTTGAGTATGTATGAGTGTACTAATTTGCGAGCATATAATTCATTTTCTGATATTTTGGTGGTTAAAGTTATCAAAGTTTTCTAATAGCACAGCATACGGACACACAGATTAACATGGTGTACCTTCATAACGAACATTTCTGGAGTTTATATTCTACGAAGTGAAAGAATTTCAGTCGGTGGCTGAATAAGTGAAGTGATAATTAAGGATGTTTTTGTCGTCATTGTTACCCACGTTTTCAGCTTGTCTGAATCCTATTTCATATCGTATTAAAGTTGTTCTCCTTATGGAATAGACCAGCCCATCAAACTAGTGCCCTCTAAAAATACTGTAATAACCAATCGACTGCTGTTATTGGTAAGAATTTCGGTTAAGATATTGAAATGAATGTTACACACTTGTAGACTTGATATAAATATAGAATGCAGGCATTATAGTATTTTTCTATGAAAAAATGACTTCGTTTCATATAAACCATGGTGATATAGTATTTATTTATTTACTGAATACTGGGTAACACTACGTGTTATTTCTTATACAACTACCGCACTGTCAGAAATTTAGACTGACGAATCTCTGTTGTATGAAAATGTAGCATGACACCTACTTTATATTCATCATATACACAACAGTATTACAGTTCGTGAGAATTCTTAATTCAAATCTGTCATTTTGTGTAATAATCTGCAATACTAAAACAGGACTTCAGCATACATTTACTTTTTTCCAGTGGAAATAGTTCTCTCTCAACTACTGTCATTTAGTTTATTATCCTATCCACGATTATTTACAAAGATCGTAATCCATATCATTGGTAAGTTTAGATATAACTAACAGTAGCTTCAACTTTTTGAAATGGACTGTTTGTGTACAAGTTATTCAGTTATAGATATCAAACAACCAAGATATCTTAGGTAAACGATGACAGATATTTTGTTACCAACGCACCGATAGTGCGCAGAGATTATTATTTATACAAGGACGCAACATGAACATATAAACCTTTACACAATTTTCAGAAGGTACTCTTCATAAAAATTAGATTTCATTCTTCATCTACAACAATATTTCTGTGAAATTTCATTTTTTGAATCCAGCTTTCTGCCGATGTTGAGAGGAAACAAGAGCGAAAATTAACAACAGACTAATGTTCTTCAGTGAAAGTGTTTAAAAGAGCATTAAGCTGACGGACTGAGATCAGTGTAATAGACAATGAATGGTAGTGAAATCGAACTTTGGATCTTAGTAGGATTTAAACCATTATTACCACCATCTTTCTCAAGATCATGAAAGACTTCCACGTGTAAACTTCTAGCGTATGTTAGAAATAGTAACGATGATACAGCTCGTGATCGTTAGAAAGGCCCATGATTTGGTGGGTTAAGAATAAGACTGGAGAATGAAGAATGTTTACCTGATTCTGAATTGGGTCGAAATAACCAAATTTAGAATTTACAGAAAGTAAGCATCAATATTACTCGAGTTTACTGTCATTATCAACACGTGAAAGAGGGAAAGATGCATTGAGTCAAGTATAAAGAGCATCTTTCCGCTTTAAGGTTGAACTTTATCACGGTACTCAAATGCGACATAAAAATTTCTGTATTTAGTTCAAAGTAGTAGATTTTACACTTCAGTCTTCTATCTAAAGGTTCCTTAACACATAATACACAAGTTGTTTTATGAAGTAATATGAATATATCACTGAAAATGTTTTGCATTATTAGTATTATTATTATTTGTATTTCGCGTCTAAACGTTGCTAACTCAAATCATGGACGAGGTATATAGCCCAGGTGGAGCAGGCGATGAAGATGTTGTCTAGAATGACAAAGAAAGCTTGGGTGTTAAACCACCCCACTCAGAGAACAAAGGCACAACAATAACTGAAATCATTTGTAGGAATCATCGGAAACTTTTGTACTTATGGACTCTCTACCGTCAATTTGCGCAGATGTAATCATCCATCCACAAGTTCATCACCCAGACAAGTGAATTCTAACTTCAGACAATTCTTAGCACAGTGCAACTGTTGTTCCATGTTAAATCAAGGGGTAGAATCAAAGCACCTAACTCAGTATTCTTTTTGGAATTCACTGAATTTTCACCTAAAACATTTGTGGTGACACAAAGAGAATTATCTGAAGACACTGACTAATAATGACTCATAAGAATTTCAGAAAAGTCTGACGGAAAGCTCTAATAAGGAAACATTTCATTGAAACATTCACTGTCTTGTCATTTAGTGGACTAACTTTCTCTGGTAAACCCTAATTCTCCTTATGGACTGTTTCAGACAACCTGCTTTGATTACCATATTCGTTTTATAACCGTAAATGTGTTTTAGGTTATTAAATACGCGCGTTTTGGTGGCCGGATGACTCAATGTTGAACTTTTTATACGTCAGACTACCAGTCTACTTGTGGTGGAAAATAGTTCCCTAAAATAGCAGTCTGTAGTACATAGTGTGATATAATGCTATTCCTTCTGAAGCATAGATCCAACCCTTATGATGTTTCTCCTTTATCTTAGAGAAATAAGCATTGATAGTTTGAAAGCCGATTAAAAATGTGTGCGAGTAAATTTCTCTACTGAAGGGCATAACTGATTGGTTAGGACAATACGAATTAGAACAAATAGGATGAATTGCGTTAGATGAACATTCAGGTAGCCTAGTGATTCAAGCAGTCCACTTAGAAAAATAACCTATAAACTCCCCATAATGTAAGCCTTCCTTCATTTCCCATATTTTAATAAAATGAGTCTTTCGTGATCCTGTTATATTAAGAATACCCAGAATGTTGAAAGCGTAAAGCTATATTTTTCAAATTAATCGGCTCTGCATATTTTTTAACAGACACTGTCTTAGTCTTCAAGGGTAGTTAATCATTGTCATCTGTTACACGCTGAATAAAATTGAGTGACTTAACCGTTGTATGGCATTTTCGAATGTTAAATATCATTCTTTCTACTTTTTATATTCAGTGTGAAACTTTATTTTCCAATTTATTTCCTGTCAACTGTTTTCACGTGTTTGCTGCAAGTTTTCATCACTGAGCTTCCTTTTTTTAATTTGTGTGCCTCATGGAATTTTAATTTCGTTTTAGTGTTGTCATTTTATGTGATAAGATTTCTCAAGGCATTTAGTTTTTCCTTTCTATTTTCCAGGTACAAGGAGTACTGGGAAAGGAGAATAAAAAAAATATTCTTCAGTTCTCTATGTACATTGGGAACGTTGATCTTCACTATCACTGGGAGTATTTAATTCTGAAGATTCGAAACGTCATTTGTAAAAAATTATATTTGTAAAATCTCAGCGAGATTGAAATGAGTAATTCCAACGTTTCGTTCGACAATCTGGTCCGAACTTCTTCAGGGAAATTAATCGAAATTAACATAACATAGGTTTGTATATAAAAGGCACATCACTTATTTTTAAAAACTTTGTCCAATCATGAGTCATTCAACAAGTATAATAAACAAAATTTTATGAGCAGTGATCAAAATTTGACCTCGGACTTAAAAATATTGGTCTACCTTTGTTAAACACTTTAAACAGAGTATGTATGTGTGTGTGTGTGGGGGGGGAGGTAAACAGTTGTAAAACATCTCTTAACGTCTCCATAAGAAGATATGGACAGTCGAGAATTTTGACCAAGTATTATTAATTAGTGATACATATCCATTTTTTGCATTTAGAATGCATATCCTAAATCCGTGGCTGTCGAGTCACCTGACAACTCCAGTAGGTCGAATAAAGCAGCTCAATCTTCAGAAAGAAGACAATGCAATAAGTTCGACAGCGTGCTTAAACTAAACCCTAATCCTAAACACCATAATTTTGAAAATACGTCCAATCATAAAATTCCAGATACTAACAGTTTGAACGGACATGAAGGTTTGATGTTAGCTGATGCATAGGAAATCCTTATTAATAAATAAAAATGGATATGTATCACTAATTAATAATACTTGGTCAAAATTCTCGACTGTCCATATCTTCTTATGGAGACGTTAAGAGATGTTTTACAACTGTTTACCTCCCCCCACACACACACACATACATACTCTGTTTAAAGTGTTTAACAAAGGTAGACCAATATTTTTAAGTCCGAGGTCAAATTTTGATCACTGCTCATAAAATTTTGTTTATTATACTTGTTGAATGACTCATGATTGGACAAAGTTTTTAAAAATAAGTGATGTGCCTTTTATATACAAACCTATGTTATGTTAATTTCGATTAATTTCCCTGAAGAAGTTCGGACCAGATTGTCGAACGAAACGTTGGAATTACTCATTTCAATCTCGCTGAGATTTTACAAATATAATTTTTTACAAATGTCTACTTCTCACTCGGCACCCAAGTATTTTAGATGTATTCTGTCAAATCTTGACGACAGTTCATTTGAATTCGGAACGTTACTTTTTTAAAATATGCTGGAAGGTGAAAATTTGCCAGATTTCTTTCGAAGGTGATTGCTGAGTCTTTTTTTCCTAGAGTTTCTCCATGCAATACTTTTTGTTACATTCCAAAGTTATAAATTTGAGAACAAAAACTAAATACTGAACAGCAACTCAGTTTCGTTTTCCTATGACAACTAAGAATAAATTTTAAACAATATTTCCGAAATCCAATGGTGAAGCAGTGTTAACTGGTTAATAATTATCATTTTTTAACGGTCCCGTACTACTTACTGATAGATCTGAGTAGTACAAGCTGCTGCATGAACCATGCTTGTGTTATATGTGCACTAGTAGCTGGGACATTTTGTCGGAAAGACTAGGGGTGATATACATTCAAAGAGTTTTATGAGATAGTTTGAAAAAATCAGACGTTTCTTATATCATCGATCCTAGTAATGATAGTAAATGGCAGTGACGTAATCGCACAATAGTCAGTATATGAAGTCTCATATACGTGTCAGTGTATAGTGAGTGATCAAAATCAGTGATAAACTTCAACTTATATCCAATGGCTTTAAATAATCACCTCATTGTTTGTGTTTCAGTTTCCTGCCCTTTAAGTGTAACGCACATTGGCTGTACACAATATTAAGTTTATCAGTGTTCTTGAGTGTCATTGTAGATTGCTAACCAAGTTAGAGAAAAGAAATATCAGCGAGAAAGTTTTTTCAAGAAATGCACGGTACCTCTCAGTGCAGTTTCAAGGGAGTCAACCTATATCATATATTCACTACCACCAAAACTATAGCAGAAAGAATCACAGCAGAACTAAATACACTAAGTAAGAAGTTGTATAGTAATACCACTGTCACTATGAGCAGTAAAATGTGCTCTGAATCATTATCCGGTAAATGAGACTTTATGACACATTCAATGTCGGGCAAATTTCTTTTAATATTCTAAAGTTAGCAGGGAACAAGGTTAACTTATCTTCTTATTCTTATATGTAGTTCTGTCTTACGAATTTTGTTGGTTGAACAGGTAACCAATTTATGACCTTTACTTTGGGTACTGTTAATAGAGTTTAGATACTTCATTTAAAATCACTACATTATTTATTACCAGGCTTCTATCGGAATACTCTGTTTACATTGAAATAATTCACCTCAGTGTTTTCAATTTTCTGTGTCTATTTTAACTTTATCTCAGTTGTTATTACACATTAGCACAAATATCTCAACAGCAGTGCTCCTGACTGTGGCCGAGAGTGATATGAGTTCTGATATCCATGGGGACACTATTTCTTTGGAGGCTGCATATATGCCTTGCCGGAAAGTAGAAAACTTAGACTAAAAGTTTTCTGCTGATTGCCTCCAACGAACTAACATCATATTACACTTGAGTTAATTAGGAACCTGGATAGTTCATTTTTCAGTCTTTTCGATCGTTGACGTAATTCTTCACAGTCTTATTAGATTCATCCAAACTATTAATAAATTTACTTCAAGTCACACTTCGTTCCTTTGTTTGTCTATCTATCTGTACACATATATTCCCGTACGTAAGTTGTACAACTGTAATTTGAAGTTGCGTCAAAGAGCGCTTTCATCACTTTGATACCTGTTTTCAGTAGCTTTGTATATATATGGCACTAAAAGAATATCAGTATACCTCAGTCAACGTTAATCTAATGCAATGTTTTAATGTTTTGCTGTGAAACAGAGATGACAAGGATTCCCTTTACATTCAGTTTCCTATTTTACCAGCAAACGAATCGGAATGAATCCGATAATATAAAACTTGTGTGAATAAGATGCAAACTTCACCTTATTGCACTACTCAAAGGCAGCAAGTTATGATTTATTAAACAGTCGAGTCTGTATAACCAGTTACAGTGATAAGTTTTTCACGTTTTGGAAAAAAGTTTGTATATATATATATAAATACATCCGTTTCACTTTGTTATCCGTTGTCCGTTTTTTTAACTGGAGCCTTACAATTGCTGATAAGATTTCACCTCCTCTTCACACGATCGCCTTCATATCACTCTTTGATGTCTAACTGGTCCTCATGCATTCATGCTGCATTAGAAGGCCTGGCGCGCGATATCTTTGCATGGTTTCATCAGTTTATGTCTAATTCACCTCCATTTCCTTCTGCAAATTTGTTGGGCAATATGCTTTCTGTTGATTTTGCAGAGTTCAGTGTAGTTTTTTATCTGGTCGGTCATCTTATCATCAGTGTGAAGACAGCAAAGGCAGGTGTTTATAAGATTATGCAGCCTGTTGCAGATGCTTCCTGTGACATGCGCATCAAGTCTATGAAAATTACAAAAGAACTGATTTGACTTTAGAACTGAAAATCCTTATGATGAGAACAGTAGCTCTCCACAGCAATTTAGGAATAATGAAGGTCTGTCTTGCATTCCTGATCCTGTTTTTGACGGTTGCATCTGTGTCTCCTGTCTGTGTCTGAAACCATGCTGCCTGTATAAGTGTGTCGGTCGCACAGCGGTTAGGACGGTCCATAGTCGGCCTGCTAAATTTGGGTTACCAATATCACATGCTGAAAATTCCATGCTTGTAAAAAAACACTTTGTGGAGTCGAGCTATAATAATAATTCTTTTAAAAATAAAAAGTGACTTCTTTCAAACTGATAGAGATTGATGCTTGCTTTTGTTGGTGGTGGCGAGATACCTTTATTACTTCTGTCTTCTCTGTGTTAACTTAAATACCTGTATTCGCTGTCTCTTCTGGCAGAAAGGTTGGTATTTGCCTATAGGTTTTCGAGTTTGAGTGAAATTAGAAATCAATCTTCCGTGAAGTCCAGAACTTCAAGAGTCCTCTCAACAGTCCATCATATTCTTCCAATTCTCCATGGTCTGTCATGTGATTCAATCCACCGCAATCAAGAATATCATCGGCGATTGTGGGCAACGTTTTCCTAGACCTCTTTTCAATTAAGAGGCTTCTGTGAGCTTTCGGTTGCAAATTATCTGACATTATCATAATGAGAGTTGAATAAATTTTATAGGAAGGACTGACATCACTTTTGTTTATTCTCCGACGTGTAATACTTGCCGATAGCCGAATGTTTACGATAACTCTTTATGCATTTTACAACGTAAAATATATTACTGAGACAAGCTAGGAAGAGAATCAGTCATAGGTAAACTGATTTGTATCTTTTTTGCAAGGTAATAAGTGTTAAACGTTGATAAAAACCCTAAAACTACGAATGGATAAAATGAACTTGTCTACACCAATGTGTATATAGACCACTTGCATGTTGATAATGTCACGTAAAGTGATGTTTCTTTGTATGACATTTGAACAAATTATTAATATCTCTGTCGAAATTGATTTAACGAAGGAGGCTAAATGTAGTGTATAGAATGAAACAATCAATAAAAAGTTTATAGCTGTTAAGCTGCAACAAATTGGTTTAATTACAAACAACAAATATGACAAGATGAAAGCATGTGAATAATAAGTATCTAAGTGGAATTTCCAGTATTTAGATTGTCTAGTACAAAAGATATGTACCAGGGTGAAATATGTGTACAGCTTACTAATTGATCATCATTATTATTATTACGCTGTCTCAGTGAAAATACTTGATGAAATGTGATTGAAACAACAGTGATCAGATTCAGTCTGCATGCTATTGTTAGCATTTTGTAAAATGCAGACTAGCTTGTGAGTTTTGATTATACATTCCATGAGAATAGCATAAAAAAGGAGTTTGTGAGTTGATAATTTCATGAAGTGTTGTTCTCAACTAGAAGTTAAAGAACCAAGTCTTTTAAAGACCATGTTAAGCAGCATAGTTCAGAGGTATAACGCTGGCGTTGACAATTATGTGAGAGTGATTAACAATTAAATGTAACGATTAGGGGGCTAGTTTCCATTTTTTATAGTTACATTTGCAAATATGAACATACGGCAGATGATTTTTTACTATACTTGTGTATTTGCCCAAATGACGCTGACAGTTCCACGCTTGGGTCCTCTTTCAAATGATCATGATATTTTAACTGTAGAGTATCTGCATGCGCAGACAGTAAAACAAAAGATGGGAAATTGAAATTTCCAATGAAAAGAAACTGATACTAACCGTATAATAGGTGTTTATGGTGCTTCAGAAGCCGTATGTATAACTCTTCTCTCGGAAAATGTCAGCTCTAGGTTCATTTCTTACAAGTAATTCTGTCACTTTGGGTTGTCGATACATTCAGATGAAGGTTTAGATGTAAAGAAACACCCTTTTTGATTTGACACTAGTAAGTAACTAGTGTAATATGTCTAGTCCTTTGTTTGGTGCAGACTGAATTCTATCAGTCAGAAGGGACATGAGTTCCTTCAAGGTTTCAGATACGCCTTGCTGACGAGTACCCAACTAGCACGCAAACCTGCGTCCAAAGTTTTCTGCCGATCGCCTCCAACCACCTAATAGAAACACCCCTGTTGGATATTGATTCTAGCTATCACCAAGCAAAACTGTTCTACTAACATTTGTGGATATAATGGTGAAAATTTTACTTTGATTTCTCTTCTAGCAATAACAGCGATAAATCAAGATCCAAGGCTTGTTACAGGCTGACTTAAATAAAGTGGTGTTAAGTGAAATTCATAGAGATGTTGTGTCACATAGTTAATTAACTGTTTAATTCTGATTGCACTTATGTGCCACCCAACAGAGAGCTTATGAGCACCATCACTTCTTATGAAGAATAGCTTGAAATCTGTGTAAGTCAACAGTAAAATCTTTTACTACGGTAATAAATACTAATGTTTTGAATATAATAAGGAACGGCTATAAATTCGCTAGTTCAGTTCATATATGAGTGAGTGATATGACACTTGAATGATACTATGACTAAGCATTTTATTTCATTATACTGAGAACATCTTCGCCACGACTCCTAACACACACTAAATCATCAACAAATCCAGAGTCAGTCCTGCATAAGTAAGTGTTGATTTCCCTTGCCTTTAAAATAACTGAGTATAATATATTTACCTTCATTTATTGTTTTAAACTGTTTTACCTGAAGCATCCCGAAAATATCCAAACTCGACCGCCTTTATTTAGTCTACAGTAAGCGATTCATTACTTTTAGTGAACTGAGTTATCGATCGACAGTATGTAAATATCTAGACCCTTGATCTCGTTCTATAGTTTCATTCTGTCTGGAGATCTAGTGCAGAACTGTCAAACGGACAGCTACGTGTCACTTGCATGACACATGAACAAACTCCTTGTGTTTTCTGTTAATTCATATTAATTCTCAGATTATTTGGCTTGAGCCAATCGTTAGAATCGTCATACGAATTTCGTTTTTTTTCAAGTTCTTCAATCATGGTTTCATCAACGGAATTTTCTGTTTTTAAATAAAATCTATCTCATATATAATCATTATGTAGTGATATACTGGTGGAAAATCTTTGCGTCTAGTAGTGTTAAATAAGAATACACTTGATGCATCTCGCCCGTATATTTCACTTTATGATGAAAATTAAAATGCAACGAACTTCTGATAAGTATTTTTCTCTTGTCGAAATTTTATTCAAAAAACGATACTTGCACAGTTTCTGTCGAATCTTCGATAGTCTGCTTACAGTTCATCGAAAAGCACCGTTGGCTTTCTACAAACACTTTATTCAGGTGTTATTCTAACGGTTGTGGTGGCTGGAAAAGGGGATCACAAAACACAATAAACACTAAATTGGAAAAAAGGAGGCATATTTGCTCTATTCTATTTCAATGTCTAGTTAATATTTTAATATAAAATTAGATTTTGCTCACTGTAATAAAGTACAGTATTAGATAGCATTTACTGATCTGATATAACTATTCACTAATTGGCCTTACACATGCATATTCCACGCCGCTGGTCTACACCAGGTATTCTCAATCTGTGATATCACTAGGGGAGCTGTAGAGATTAAAGTACCGTTTATTTCCGCTTTTATGTATATCCACTGTTTCATATGTTCCTGTGGAGCTAATGTCAATCGATGTTATAGGTAAGTTCTTCGGAAACACCTAGCTGAACGCTATGCAGCTTGGTTGAATAACGATGAACACAAGACTCTGGAGTCTACTTTTTGCCAACGTCTTCTTGAGTGAGGTCATTTGGTCCTACTGGATTTATCTTTTATGGTCATTTACAGAGATAAATTCAACCATTCTAAAGATCTATTTTTCCATCATCCATGTGTGGTTATACACAGACAAAAATCTAAACCGCGAGTTCAAAAACGTTTTTTCAAATCTCTTTCTATACTTTGGCCATTAATTCCGTTTCACTTTACTTTCAGTACATTGATTCAGATACTGATAATACGGATTCACAGCAACAACACGAAAGTGAACTCCACTTCTGACTTTAACCACCGTACATAAGTGAAAAATCACATATGAGAAGTTACATGTTTTATTTGTAAGAAACAGATAACATATTTGTAAAAAATTATATTTGTAATATCTCAGCGATATTGAAATGAGTAATTCCAACGTTTCCTTCGGCAATCTGGTCCGAACTTCTTCAGGGAAATTAATCGAAATTAACATAACAGAGGTTTTATATAATAAAAGGCACATCTTTTGTTTTTAAAAACTTTGTCCAATCATGATGCATAAACACAAGTATTAATAAGTATAATAAACAAAATTGTATGAGCTGTGATCAAAATTTGACCTCGGACTTACAAATATTGGTCTACCTTTGTTAAACACTTTAAACAGAGTGTGTATGTGTGTGTGTAAACAGTTGTAAAACATTTCTTAACGTCTCCATAGGAAGATATAGACAGTCAGGAATTTGACCAAGTATTATTAATTAGTGATACATATCCATTTTTATTTATTAATCAGGATTTCCTATGCATCAGCTAACATCAAACCTTCATGTCCGTTCAAACTGCTAGTATCTAGAATTTTATGATTAGACGTATTTTCAAAATTATGGTGTTTAGGATTAGGGTTTAGTTTAAGCACCCTGTCGAACTTATTGCATTGTCTTCTTTCTGAATATACAGCTGCTTTATTCGACCTACTGGAGTTGTCAGGTGACTCGACAGCTACGGATTTAGGATGTGCATTTTATTCCAGACAACGGAGACTGAAAACACGATGATTGTGCCAATTACATAGTTTCTTTGTTAATTTAATTCGATAGCAAAATAATTCAAATGAACTGTCGTCAATATTTGACCGAATAGTTCTAAAATATTTGGGCGCCGAGTGAGACGTAGACATTTGTAAAAAATTATATTTGTAATATCTCAGCGATATTGAAATGTCTACTTCTCACTCGGCGCCCAAATATTTTAGAACTATTCGGTCAAATATTGACGACAGTTCATTTGAGATAACATATTTGCATAATATTTTATTAACATGACACATATGTTGATAAAATATTGTCGGGAATGTAAACGGAATATGGCTGGTTGGCACTTAACTTTCATCTATCAGATCCCGAGGTTGGAATACCGGTTCAACTGCTTCACTCTGGGTTACTTGATAGTATCATCAGCCTTTACACAAAAAGTTAGGCTCGTGGCTAACTAGGTGTTAACCAACTAGCCAGATAAGTAAACAAGGCAAGGAGTCTATTTTGATGGAGCAATATATTTGAATTAGGTTTAATTCAGTCGAAGTTTATGTCCAGTCTTCGTGTTAGCATATCATTGATACTAAGACGTAATCGTAAATCTAAGTATGCTAAAAATCATCCTACAGGTTCAGCTTGGTCATACAATTTTTACGGACAGCTCAACTTAAATTAATACAGGCAAAGTAGAAAATAACCGCTGTCTTTTTAAAACATTATTACCAACATGAGGTTGTATTTTCCATTTTAACTAATGGTAACCAAAAAGAATTAGTAGTTGGTGCAGAGTATTAACCGAAAGGTAGTTACTACAATCTGTGTGCGATTCTTCAGAATATAAATTGCTCCCAGATTTAGAAATTCAAATCAGACCCACATGTTATGCACCTGTTATGTAAGATGTATTTTTTGACGATTTAGTTGTTTAAACATAATCAAAATTTGTTGCACAAGACCTTGAAGTACGATTAGCGATAGATCTTACAAATACCTTGAAAAACTATTTGTTTGAAATTTAATTTTGCCTCATTTTTATGAGTAAAATGCTTTAGTCAACAAGGGAATTTCACACACTTTTCTTCATTACTTGGTAAACAACTCTGAATTTAAATGTCTGGTCTGCAGACACAACGTTACAATGTGTTTGGCTTAGTAATCATTCTACTAATTGTGTAGTATATGTTGAAAATCACTATTGAATCATATGAAAAAAGACTTTCAGCGAAGAGTTACTCTTTTCTGCGATATCACATTGAATTAATCCGCTTACCACTCTGAAGACATAGTATGTATTGAGATTCTCAGCATAAGATAAAAAGATTTGTAGGAATTTACCTTTATGGAGGTGTAAGCCGTCCATTTCACGTATAATGGTAGTCAGTAATGACAGCAAAACAATAACAAGACGTAATTCATTTGAAATCTGTAATGTATTTAAACAACACATTTCGAACATTCTGATCACATACATACTTGTCATACACATCTATATTAAGAAGCAAAGGAGCATAAAGAACCACAATTTTTATCAGTCTAGATCTAAATGCGTATAGTTCACGATCACAGGTAAGAGATAGGAACATGAAATACGAAAAAAGGGTTGAAAATGTTATTGATATAAGGAACCTTAGGTCTACAACTGGATTACTGAGGCAGGTTGAAAGTAATAACAAATAGTTTTCGGTTAAACAAAATAGGGCTTCAACGAATTTAAGTAAATGACTCAAATTTGTTATATATGGGTTAAAAACCAATAGTGAAATCAACTTGATGAACCTTCACTATGATGTGCTTTGAGATATATGGCATTGGACATCTATTTATGGGGTTAATTGAATCAGAAGATTTAAAATACTCTTGCAGCCAATTAGGAATGTGTTCTGTATCGCTGGCCTGCAGAGATAGATGGATCCTACCTGTATTAAATGATATTAGTGTCTCACAACTGTTTTACCAGTTTTATTAGGTAAAATATTGTTCATTCCTTCCTGTATCATAAAGTAGGAGTTGAATACTTAAGTCATTTGTATCATAGAATATACAGACGGTCTCATCTATGTACATACTCCATTCATTCTCTCTAACTTTTTATGGTTATTCTAATTGTGAAGGTGAGTGTCGTTCTTGTTGCACCTTAGACATGATATCCAGCAGATCACTATCAGTACGGACCATAAATCGTCAGTATACATCTTTTGATCTGGTTAAGTTCTGTGAGTTGCGAAGTTTTCAATGTCTTTCTAGGTAACATTTTCAGTTCAAGCCCCAGTATGAACTGAATTAATTTGAGTTCATCATCAGTGATATGACTGTATCTCCTGACATTTGTCGTGGTTGGCTGTTAATTTGTAGCAGTAGTAATCGCTTCTGTAGACTTGGAATTTGACTTTTTTATCGTGTGGCTGTGTTTGTTAGTTTCTGATTTGTCTGAGTACCAGGTTTCTATGAGTCGCATGCCATTTTTGGTGTTTCTGTGTTTAAAATGTCCACATTTTTCCAGTCAAATTGGTGTCCATAGCTATTTACGTGCGTTACTGTGAAAGTTAACATGTCGCGTTCTTTGACAGCTAGTTTATATTCTTGGATTCGAAGTCGAAGAAGACGTCCGCTTTGACCTACATATTGCTTTTGACAATGTATGTAACTTATTTTGTAGATATTGTTGAACTTGTCTTCTTTTGGTTTTTGGTGCTTTGGACCGCATAATATCGAATTAAGTGATTATGTTGGTTTGTGTGCCATATCTATTCCAAAGGGTTTCAGTATTATTGTCTATTTCATACTGTTCAGACTAAATGAAACAAGATATAATCACTGAGAATTTAGACTTGAATCTATTGTTACCTTTATTTATGTATCCACTGGCGTACTTGTTTGAAAATTACATTAATTCTTGTTTTGTTAATATCCCATGTCCAGTAAAATTTGAGAAATGTTTAAATCTTCCACTATGACAGTAAATCTTTTCAGAATTAAATCTATGGGAGGGAGGAAATCACTTCTCTCTCTCTCACTAATAACACTATTTGAATCATAAACTAAATGGACCCGTACGCTACTAGAAATGATTGAAATTGCAGGGGAGAAGATTGTTGGAAAGTAGAAAGAAGCAATTATGCAAACAAATGAATTGTGAACAACCAGTATATAATAGACATCCTCCTTAGAAAAACTGTTTTAAATTAAAAATAAATTTTCAAACCTTCTTCCGTTTTCTTAATTCCGTTTTAAACCTTGCCTGGTTACTTTTAAGGACTCTTGAATCGACCATCATCTGAAACTCGTCCAGAAGCACACCACAACCAACAGCACGCACAAAACTGCCTACCAGTGAACAACAATCCTCCAACGAAAACAGAAAACCTATATGCTATCAAACTACTGAAGTCCTGGAAGACAGCAGGACCAGATGGGATTCCTCCCGAAGCACTGGAAACGGACCCAGAGACTGTGGCAGATATGCTCACCCCATTATTGCAAAAGGTTTGGAAGGAAACAAAGGTGCTTAATGGTTAGAAGAAAAGTTGGCTACCTTGTCAAGCTGACAGAGAGTGGCGATTTACGCCTCACTCTGCAAGAACTGGCGTGAAATAATGCTCTTGCAAACACCAAGTAAAATACTAAGTGGTATAATCCTGGGTAGAATAAAAGATGCATTGGATGCAGAACTCCGTCCCACCGGAACAAGCTGGATTCAGGAAAGGCAAATCATATGCTGATCGAATTGCAACTCTACACATCATACGCATCGACACAAAGCATAGAATGGCAGTCAAATCTCTACCTCAACTTCATCGAATTTAAAAAACCCTTCACCAGACAGCATTGACTGAGAAGAAATTTGGCGTACCTCAAGTCTTTATCAACCTCATTCAACAGATGGCTATGTGACAGTGGCATTTGTCAGGTGATCCACAACGAAAAACTCAGTGAAGCGTTCGAAGTGAACACAGGAGTAAGACAAGCTGGCTGTCTATTATCACCGATGATATTCTTAATTGTGGAGGGCTGGGTTATGCATCAGACTGTGGGGAGCGAGGAGACAGGAATACGCTGGACCACCTATGAGAAGACTTTAGAAGATCTGGATTTCTCAGATAACGTACATCTAAAGTCACATAAACTCGAAGACCTACAGGCAGGCAGAAACTAACAAGCTGTCAGAAGAGGCAGACAGCGAAAACAGGACTCCAAGTGAACATAGAGAAGATGGAGGTGATGAAGATAACCAACCAACAGCAACAACAACAATCAGCAGCAATTACCATCAGTGACAGAGATTTAACAGAGGCTACTTCCTGCATTCACTTATATGAGAAGCATCGTTTCAACTACAGGCAGTCGGGACGGTTGAATGTGTCAAAACCAGCCAGGCAGAATCAGAAAGGCAAGGTACGCCTTCATCAAACTGAAACCAGTTTGGAAATCTTCCGCACTCAACATAAGGAACAAGATTTCCGACAGGTTTCAGACTCTTGTCAACAGCTGCCTTCTCTCCATACTAAAGATCGAATGGCCAACCAGAAAGAACTAGCGACAAGAAACTGTGAGAACAAACCAACCAGGAGCTTATTGGTCAACAAATATGTAGGAGAAAATGGAGGTGGATCGAGCATACGTAGAGGGGGCCATTGAATGACACTGCGTGCCAGGTCCTCGAGTGGAATCTCAATGGAAGCGACGAGTGGGTCATCAGTGCGAGAGTGACATGGAGGAGATCGTGTGAGGAAGAGATGGGAGAGTTTGGTCAATCGTGGACCCAACTAAAGAGGACGGCAGAAAATAGAACATTGTGGAGATGTTTTGGTGAAGCCCTATGTTCCACTCGGAACGCAAGGGAACAATAATAATTGTTTTTTAGATCAGATAACATTATTTTTGTGTAAACCTTACACCTATCAGATGCGTGTACCAATAACTGTGAATATACTATCGATTATTAAGACTACATACCGAATATTTTTGGAAGCAATTATTACGTCACGTGAAATCATATAAAGTAAATGGATATAGGATTAGCGCAGAAGGGTATACATTGACATTTATTCGGCATATTTTCTCCAAAAATAAATAATACCTACACCCACCCCTCCCTCCAAATACACACCTACAAGATTGTATGCAGAAAATGCATAGTCGAAAATCAACATTTTAATCCTTCTATATTTGTGAATAAATTACAAAATACTTTTAGAACAAATATTTCTTGTGCGTAAATAGGTTTCAGTTTAAATGTTCCACCTTTCCAGTTTCAGTGACATTTCTAACTATCGATTAATTGAGATCTTTTCATAATTGGCTTTTAGTAGTTTGGAAAACAGTAGAAGTTAGGAGCTAAGTGGCTACTTTTTAGCTTGCTGGTGTGCCGTATGAATCTCATAAAGACCTTCCAGTCACGAGTGAATGACTTGACAATCTGAAACTTTGAAAAAAAAGTGCAGCAGTTCAGTCGCTACAATTCAGAGAAACACACATTAAAGTCCAGATAGAAAGTATGATTAAACTACTAAAGAAAAATAAGTATGGAAGAAGGAGTGAATAAATGAAGATAACATCTCAATGTATATGTTTCAATGCAAATGATTTAAGCTGTTTTGTGAGGAGTCACCAGACATTAATATCATCATCTCGAGGACTTCTGCCAGTCAAACTATGTCTACCAACGCCCTATGAATTTTTGGATTAGTGAGATGTTTAAGTCTAACCAATACTAACTTTTTTCCAGCTCAGTCTTACTTTAGCTAGCCTTGCTTTTCAGTGAAGTTGTTGATGTCACTATGTGATTACATTTAATTCCGTTTACGGAAATGCTAAAATTACTACTATCGTAACGGCAGAACACAGTGGTATTTGGTAACAGAAGTCTTCATTTGGCAACATGTAAAAATCCTACATTGAAAATCCAATTTACAAAACTTGTTCATATATTGCTTATTTTGTCTTCGTTTGATGCCTTCTCTACTGCGACACAATCATTTACATTACTCCTTTTTTAAACTTAACGCGTTTCTTCTCTGTTGAAGATCTTTGAGAAGACCCCGAAAACATACTGCTTACAAATTTCAGTAAGCTGCACACGTGTAGCGCTCCTATCTTAACTCTAACTGTACGTTTATAATACTAATTTATGTACGCATATTATACGTTTGTAGAAACTAATTTTACATTTGCCTGTGAAATATATTTGCTATTGCATTGTTGAACATTGCTTTTTGTTTGTCACATACATATTTTACGTGGTTATACAGTTTTGCGTTAGCTTCGCACCTTTCGAAATTTGATTTCCTTAGAAATACATCTTTTCAAGTTTTTACTTGTGCTTCTAAATACGACGTTGTTCGTCTTCGACCAAGTACAGTGTTGACACATTGCAGAACGTGAAAACGTGGAAGTACTATAGTATTATAATCGGAATCATATTTAGTACGCTATACACGTCACACTCCGTGATCGACCAAGGAGTGTGACAGATCTGTTAAATTTAAGCTAAGCTACATCAGTCGCATACCCTGATCAATTTCTCCGAAATACTGCTGCTTATATATTCAGTTTTCCTAGATAATTTCTCAGACTTCTCCTTGATTTCTTTCCCTTAACCCTTTCTCCAACTCCAAAACATTTCCAATAGTTAATACTTTGACTTAAAATTTTGAAGTAACTTAAACATGTAACTGTAGCCATCTACCAGTTTTTTGTAACTACCGTGATGAATTCTCCAACTGAAAGTATCTAAATCGACGACAAGCTGAACAGAAGAGCATGAAATAGTTCACCATTCATCTTAGATTTTACGGCTGACGATTCAGTAGGAAGTTCAGGTCCACATGAATGACAATGAATACTAACTTTTCCAAATAATAAGAAAAAGGCACAAACAGCGAAGAAAATTTTCTTTTCGACGATTCATTTTCATGAGCTGTACAATCGTAATTATAATTAACAAAGAAATCTCTAGATCAATCAGATACTGGTAAATTTTGTCCTTGGAAAATTGTATTACATAATGTAAGGTGTAAGAAGGGATGACTAATTGTAAGTTAGAAAGGAGACAGAAGTTGGTATGACGTAATAAGTGTGAGATAATGAATAATCAATAAGCTCGTGTAAAATGGACAGGAACTAGTGGAAAGGCTATAAAGTGTTTTTGTATAAAATATGTATGAAAAGCAATGTTATTAATAAACAGTAATAGAGTGGTAATAAAATGTGGATGATGGGAATAATAATGATAATAAAAGTATTAATAAAATAAAATAATAATAGTGAACTTACATAATAAAGGAAAGAAGCAAAATTGTGGTAAGAACTTTACTCTGGCCATGGTAGAGCAAGAGAATGTATGTATCGCTTTTGTATGCAGAGGTCCGGTTTCAAATCTCGAATAGCTAATGCTTCAGCTATGTACAGATGGCGTATCCCTTTTTACGATATTGAGGGACTCTGGGTAACACTGTGAAGCATTCATGGTGGGGGGTGTTCGATGTTCAGAGATGACAAGGTGTTCGAGGATCGAGCTGTTGCTATTCTTCTTTTCTCCTCTGGATGACCAAGCTGGGCAGTGTTCCAGAATACGTTTGTGAACTTGACGTTGCATACGGCCGATATACTTTGCTCCACACGAGCAAGTAAATTGATAAATACACATTGAAGTGGCCAAAAGCGGTATCTTGTCCTTACCGTTAGACTGGATTAACTGTCTGCAAGAGAATGTGATACGTAGAGTGGCTGTTGGAAATGTCTTCTTCAGACATTTAGAAAGTCGGTTTCTGAGAATTTCTTCTGCCACATCACCTTTGAATTCTAGGTTCATGAAGAGAGTCTTCTTAGGAACCGTTCCAAATTATAAATTCACAGCAGTTTTAGATTATGAATGTAATTCACTGTTGTTTTTTTCAATGTTGACTGAATGAAACGTAAACTGATATTTACCATGTAGTCTTGGGCTGAAATACACCAGTCATACTTCATGCTCAATGATAACAACAGCAAAAAATTACAATTTACCATCTACCTTTCGTTTTTTCGTAATTTTACTATTCTGCATTGAAGCTGTATGGAATTCACTTTAGACAATAGGCTTATTATTTGCCTTCAGTGAAGTGGCGTAAAAAGAAAACAAGTAAACTTGAAATTAAGGAGTTGACTTCCGTCATGATAATCTGCTTTTGTGCGATTTATTCTCCCTCATGTAAGTTTATTTTTTAATTATAGCTTGATTCCACACAGTATTTTGGTACAACCATGAAATTTTCAGCCTGTGATTTGTTTAGCCCAAAGTTAGCAGGCCGACTATTGTTATCAGGTGTGCGTCGGCCGGGCATTGAACTCCGGACCATGTGCATGGTCCGCGAGTGGCCCAACTGCTGAGCCACGTGTTCTTGCCCGTACTTCACTGTCTAAAGAAACAAGAGTAAATTTTTTGCTGTAAGCGCATTTATATTAGTAAACTATGTTTGGTATTTTGAATTCCATAGTACAGTATTGGCTGGCTGAGAAACAGAATATATTTGAGGAGAAAGTATGTGTATAAAGTAGACGATGAACTTAGGAAATCCCATCAATCCCACCAATACTTGAAAATTAATCTGATGCTCACTAGTGACTGGCCCTATTCAGGCAGTTAACCTGGGGTTCTAGTGGGAAGCCGTGACCAGTAGGGTACAGCAGGTTGAAGATGTGACAGTAACTCATCTAAGAAGACATTGCGAAATGGTCGCGCTATGTCGTGAATTGGCAGAAGTTAGAATTCAAGGACCATTGGATCGGGTCCCAGTGGCTCAATGGTCTACGAGCTCGCCTTGTAACCAGAAGGTCCTGGGTTCGAATCCCGGTGGGTGCGTACTGCTGAAGAGTCCCAAACTAGGACGAAACAGCTGTCCAGTACTCCCAGGTTTTCCAGTGGTTCTCTAACTGATGTCAGCTCATGATGAAATCCTCCATACAATCAAACAAAATCCCTACCAAACCAATACTTGAAAATTAATCTGATGCTCACTAGTGACTGGCCCTATTCAGGCAGTTAACCTGGGGTTCTAGTGGGAAGCCGTGACCAGTAGGGTACAGCAGGTTGAAGATGTGACAGTAACTCATCTAAGAAGACATTGCGAAATGGTCGCGCTATGTCGTGAATTGGCAGAAGTTAGAATTCAAGGACCATTGGATCGGGTCCCAGTGGCTCAATGGTCTACGAGCTCGCCTTGTAACCAGAAGGTCCTGGGTTCGAATCCCGGTGGGTGCGTACTGCTGAAGAGTCCCAAACTAGGACGAAACAGCTGTCCAGTACTCCCAGGTTTTCCAGTGGTTCTCTAACTGATGTCAGCTCATGATGAAATCCTCCATACAATCAAACAAAATCCCTACCAAACCAATACTTGAAAATTAATCTGATGCTCACTAGTGACTGGCCCTATTCAGGCAGTTAACCTGGGGTTCTAGTGGGAAGCCGTGACCAGTAGGGTACAGCAGGTTGAAGATGTGACAGTAACTCATCTAAGAAGACATTGCGAAATGGTCGCGCTATGTCGTGAATTGGCAGAAGTTAGAATTCAAGGACCATTGGATCGGGTCCCAGTGGCTCAATGGTCTACGAGCTCGCCTTGTAACCAGAAGGTCCTGGGTTCGAATCCCGGTGGGTGCGTACTGCTGAAGAGTCCCAAACTAGGACGAAACAGCTGTCCAGTACTCCCAGGTTTTCCAGTGGTTCTCTAACTGATGTCAGCTCATGATGAAATCCTCCATACAATCAAACAAAATCCCTACCAAACCAATACTTGAAAATTAATCTGATGCTCACTAGTGACTGGCCCTATTCAGGCAGTTAACCTGGGGTTCTAGTGGGAAGCCGTGACCAGTAGGGTACAGCAGGTTGAAGATGTGACAGTAACTCATCTAAGAAGACATTGCGAAATGGTCGCGCTATGTCGTGAATTGGCAGAAGTTAGAATTCAAGGACCATTGGATCGGGTCCCAGTGGCTCAATGGTCTACGAGCTCGCCTTGTAACCAGAAGGTCCTGGGTTCGAATCCCGGTGGGTGCGTACTGCTGAAGAGTCCCAAACTAGGACGAAACAGCTGTCCAGTACTCCCAGGTTTTCCAGTGGTTCTCTAACTGATGTCAGCTCATGATGAAATCCTCCATACAATCAAACAAAATCCCTACCAAACCAATACTTGAAAATTAATCTGATGCTCACTAGTGACTGGCCCTATTCAGGCAGTTAACCTGGGGTTCTAGTGGGAAGCCGTGACCAGTAGGGTACAGCAGGTTGAAGATGTGACAGTAACTCATCTAAGAAGACATTGCGAAATGGTCGCGCTATGTCGTGAATTGGCAGAAGTTAGAATTCAAGGACCATTGGATCGGGTCCCAGTGGCTCAATGGTCTACGAGCTCGCCTTGTAACCAGAAGGTCCTGGGTTCGAATCCCGGTGGGTGCGTACTGCTGAAGAGTCCCAAACTAGGACGAAACAGCTGTCCAGTACTCCCAGGTTTTCCAGTGGTTCTCTAACTGATGTCAGCTCATGATGAAATCCTCCATACAATCAAACAAAATCCCTACCAAACCAATACTTGAAAATTAATCTGATGCTCACTAGTGACTGGCCCTATTCAGGCAGTTAACCTGGGGTTCTAGTGGGAAGCCGTGACCAGTAGGGTACAGCAGGTTGAAGATGTGACAGTAACTCATCTAAGAAGACATTGCGAAATGGTCGCGCTATGTCGTGAATTGGCAGAAGTTAGAATTCAAGGACCATTGGATCGGGTCCCAGTGGCTCAATGGTCTACGAGCTCGCCTTGTAACCAGAAGGTCCTGGGTTCGAATCCCGGTGGGTGCGTACTGCTGAAGAGTCCCAAACTAGGACGAAACAGCTGTCCAGTACTCCCAGGTTTTCCAGTGGTTCTCTAACTGATGTCAGCTCATGATGAAATCCTCCATACAATCAAACAAAATCCCTACCAAACCAATACTTGAAAATTAATCTGATGCTCACTAGTGACTGGCCCTATTCAGGCAGTTAACCTGGGGTTCTAGTGGGAAGCCGTGACCAGTAGGGTACAGCAGGTTGAAGATGTGACAGTAACTCATCTAAGAAGACATTGCGAAATGGTCGCGCTATGTCGTGAATTGGCAGAAGTTAGAATTCAAGGACCATTGGATCGGGTCCCAGTGGCTCAATGGTCTACGAGCTCGCCTTGTAACCAGAAGGTCCTGGGTTCGAATCCCGGTGGGTGCGTACTGCTGAAGAGTCCCAAACTAGGACGAAACAGCTGTCCAGTACTCCCAGGTTTTCCAGTGGTTCTCTAACTGATGTCAGCTCATGATGAAATCCTCCATACAATCAAACAAAATCCCTACCAAACCAATACTTGAAAATTAATCTGATGCTCACTAGTGACTGGCCCTATTCAGGCAGTTAACCTGGGGTTCTAGTGGGAAGCCGTGACCAGTAGGGTACAGCAGGTTGAAGATGTGACAGTAACTCATCTAAGAAGACATTGCGAAATGGTCGCGCTATGTCGTGAATTGGCAGAAGTTAGAATTCAAGGACCATTGGATCGGGTCCCAGTGGCTCAATGGTCTACGAGCTCGCCTTGTAACCAGAAGGTCCTGGGTTCGAATCCCGGTGGTGCGTACTGCTGAAGAGTCCCAAACTAGGACGAAACAGCTGTCCAGTACTCCCAGGTTTTCCAGTGGTTCTCTAACTGATGTCAGCTCATGATGAAATCCTCCATACAATCAAACAAAATCCCTACCAAACCAATACTTGAAAATTAATCTGATGCTCACTAGTGACTGGCCCTATTCAGGCAGTTAACCTGGGGTTCTAGTGGGAAGCCGTGACCAGTAGGGTACAGCAGGTTGAAGATGTGACAGTAACTCATCTAAGAAGACATTGCGAAATGGTCGCGCTATGTCGTGAATTGGCAGAAGTTAGAATTCAAGGACCATTGGATCGGGTCCCAGTGGCTCAATGGTCTACGAGCTCGCCTTGTAACCAGAAGGTCCTGGGTTCGAATCCCGGTGGGTGCGTACTGCTGAAGAGTCCCAAACTAGGACGAAACAGCTGTCCAGTACTCCCAGGTTTTCCAGTGGTTCTCTAACTGATGTCAGCTCATGATGAAATCCTCCATACAATCAAACAAAATCCCTACCAAACCAATACTTGAAAATTAATCTGATGCTCACTAGTGACTGGCCCTATTCAGGCAGTTAACCTGGGGTTCTAGTGGGAAGCCGTGACCAGTAGGGTACAGCAGGTTGAAGATGTGACAGTAACTCATCTAAGAAGACATTGCGAAATGGTCGCGCTATGTCGTGAATTGGCAGAAGTTAGAATTCAAGGACCATTGGATCGGGTCCCAGTGGCTCAATGGTCTACGAGCTCGCCTTGTAACCAGAAGGTCCTGGGTTCGAATCCCGGTGGGTGCGTACTGCTGAAGAGTCCCAAACTAGGACGAAACAGCTGTCCAGTACTCCCAGGTTTTCCAGTGGTTCTCTAACCGATGTCAGCTCATGATGAAATCCTCCATACAATCAAACAAAATCCCTACCAAACCAATACTTGAAAATTAATCTGATGCTCACTAGTGACTGGCCCTATTCAGGCAGTTAACCTGGGGTTCTAGTGGGAAGCCGTGACCAGTAGGGTACAGCAGGTTGAAGATGTGACAGTAACTCATCTAAGAAGACATTGCGAAATGGTCGCGCTATGTCGTGAATTGGCAGAAGTTAGAATTCAAGGACCATTGGATCGGGTCCCAGTGGCTCAATGGTCTACGAGCTTGCCTTGTAACCAGAAGGTCCTGGGTTCGAATCCCGGTGGGTGCGTACTGCTGAAGAGTCCCAAACTAGGACGAAACAGCTGTCCAGTACTCCCAGGTTTTCCAGTGGTTCTCTAACTGATGTCAGCTCATGATGAAATCCTCCATACAATCAAACAAAATCCCTACCAAACCAATACTTGAAAATTAATCTGATGCTCACTAGTGACTGGCCCTATTCAGGCAGTTAACCTGGGGTTCTAGTGGGAAGCCGTGACCAGTAGGGTACAGCAGGTTGAAGATGTGACAGTAACTCATCTAAGAAGACATTGCGAAATGGTCGCGCTATGTCGTGAATTGGCAGAAGTTAGAATTCAAGGACCATTGGATCGGGTCCCAGTGGCTCAATGGTCTACGAGCTCGCCTTGTAACCAGAAGGTCCTGGGTTCGAATCCCGGTGGGTGCGTACTGCTGAAGAGTCCCAAACTAGGACGAAACAGCTGTCCAGTACTCCCAGGTTTTCCAGTGGTTCTCTAACTGATGTCAGCTCATGATGAAATCCTCCATACAATCAAACAAAATCCCTACCAAACCAATACTTGAAAATTAATCTGATGCTCACTAGTGACTGGCCCTATTCAGGCAGTTAACCTGGGGTTCTAGTGGGAAGCCGTGACCAGTAGGGTACAGCAGGTTGAAGATGTGACAGTAACTCATCTAAGAAGACATTGCGAAATGGTCGCGCTATGTCGTGAATTGGCAGAAGTTAGAATTCAAGGACCATTGGATCGGGTCCCAGTGGCTCAATGGTCTACGAGCTCGCCTTGTAACCAGAAGGTCCTGGGTTCGAATCCCGGTGGGTGCGTACTGCTGAAGAGTCCCAAACTAGGACGAAACAGCTGTCCAGTACTCCCAGGTTTTCCAGTGGTTCTCTAACTGATGTCAGCTCATGATGAAATCCTCCATACAATCAAACAAAATCCCTACCAAACCAATACTTGAAAATCCCATCAAGTAAATCTTGGTTTAAGTATACTTCATTTTACAACAATAACACCATAGGCAAAAAAGAAACAGAAATGTGAAAATGTAGAGAAAAACAAGTAAGCATTGAATACTTAAATGAAGACTAATTGGTGTTTCGAAATTATTAGGCTGATATAAAGTGGACGTTTAAGGAAACTGCACTTCTGACTGAATCATATGCATTCAGCTTCAGAAATATGCCATATGCATTCGTACACTTTATGTTATTTGGTTGCCTAGATACAACAGCTGATCAGGATAATTAAATTTTTAGTTATTTGTTTTATACTTTATAAGTAGCATTACTATATTTTATTATATGAATTAATCCTCCTGTTTATGACAGTAATACGATACATAAACGTTTATTTTGAAAGGAACACCGAGCATAGCAGTCTATCCTCATCGGATGTGTAAATCCAGTAAATATGTGATAACACTGAAGCGGGTGAATAAATCACGGATGGACTATTCAAACTGTTATCAGATTATATGCTATTTGGATGTAATCGGAATCCAAACACTGAAGAAAAGATCTTTTTAATGTCTCCCACCTTATATCTACGTGTGGTATTAGTAAAATACTCCTTTCAGCGTCTAATTCACAACGTAGCATGAGGCAGTCTGTTGCGTCCAGCTTTATAGCTGATTAGATCAGCAAATACAAAACGATTACACGATTTTGGTCATTGGTGTTCTGACCCTACTGTGTATGTTAGGCGGAACTGTAAATTACCTACTAAATGATAAAAGAAGTATTCTACGTTGTTGCACTTCTCTTACTAGAGTGATTTTCTAAACGAATAGGCCTTTTAGTCGAATTTCACATTAGTCTACCTGATTGTATTTCAGGTGAAGTTAGGCTTTTGGACTGACTTTTTCAGTCATTTGACCAAGTGTTAGTGTAGTAAGTTAATCAACTCCATTCACACATATGATGATCATTGTTTTTCAGTATCTACGGTTATTTGGTGTCATATTCCAATAAAATTAAAAATCCGAAATAATAATGATAATAAGTAGACAAATGAATATTGGCATTCAAACGGATTACCTCGATGACTGTTATGAAATGATCTAAATCTAGTAGATCCTCACTCAACACGCTTCCAGCCTTATTCATTTTGCTTTACTGTGCAACATATAGAGAAAATTTGGAACAGTTATTTCAATTAAAAAGAAAGACTGACGTTATCTATTTAATCGCATGGTTCAGAGGAACAGAAACAGATGAAGTCAGGAAGTTCTGTCTTATGATTTTCAGATACTTTGCACTGGATATGCTTTTATTCCACTAGTAATACAATACCAGAGTATATTTATTACTCGACGAGATCTTTTTAGGAGAGATTTATTGTCACTTAGGGTTGGACTTTTTTTCCAGGTGCTCACCTAAACGATCCACTTGTAGTAATCTCCGTCTGTTTTCTGTTTTTCTTTGCCCTTTATTTGTACAATTTTTGTTATTTCATATGGGATAAAATTTATACAGATTTGTTTATTTATTTTAACTAATTAGAATTTAATCAATAAAGAAAAGGATAAAACAGAATATCTTATTCTTCCTTCATATAAATTATTCAAGCTTTGTTCATATATATGTTACTCAAATACAGTCAGATATATATCTGCGTCTATGTAATTTTATCTGTTTTTATGCGCACATGTGTGTATGAAAAAGCATATAATTTTGCGTACGCACACAATGTTGCACAAGATCTTATGTACACAGATTTGTAGACGTGTACAATTTTTCTTATTTGTGTACTTGTGATGAATGAAGGTGGAATGAAAATCTAGGTGACAGCTGCATTTCATGCAGAAGCTTCCAGTTGAACTAAGAGACTCACATTCTAAGCAAATCATAATTTCACTGCAATGATTACCCTTAGTGCTCATCTGTGATGGCTAGCAATCAATACACTGTTCTGTCCTAACAATAATCCTGAGTGGTCACTGGTAGCTGTCACACTGATCGTCAGTCCCCAGTCGGTTTTATCTATTGTCTCCTGCGTAAGGCATACTATGCTGAGCGAGTAGATGCAGGTGCTCTAGTATACTTGGAAGCTATTACTGAAGTGTTTGACCTCGTTAGTAATGATGTGTCATCTAGAGTCAATTAGAAATGGTCATCGGAAACGGTGAAACGGAAAAATAACCGACTTCTCGGTGATGTGACCATCAGAAATATGCTCATATCTCCGTGTGTTGGGATATCCGCAGTGACTGGAATCTAGAAATCGAAATTTCGTACACCAGCAAATCATCCATTAAACCACAACAGTCATTATAATTGGTCTTGAGTGAGTTAAATTTACATAGTGTTTATTAAATTTAAAACAGTATACTTACGATTTTGAAGAAATAAAAAGGTAGTTAGGAAAATGGGACCATTATCGTCATAAATTATTTCGTTCTGCACAAAATTTTTCATGGCATTCCTAACAGATATTCAAGTGTTGGTTTGTAAGGATTTGATTGGTTACACTATTTTCATCATGAGCTGACATCAGTTAGAGAACCATTGGAAAACCTGGGAGTACTGGACAGCTGTTTCATTCTAGTTTGAGACTCTTCATCAGAACGCAACCACCGGGATTCGAACCCAGGACCTTCTTAATGGTATATGAACTCGCCTTGTAACCAGAAGGTCCTGGGTTCGAATCCCGGTGGTTGCGTTCTGATGAAGAGTCCCAAACTAGAATGAAACAGCTGTCCAGTACTCCCAGGTTTTCCAATGGTTCTCTAACTGATGTCAGCTCATGATGAAAATTCTGTAGTCCTAACAGATGTTGAGTGTACTTTAATTTCTTTTTTAAATAAAGAGGTATGCATTTTCGGCCTTTCTGACTATGTATATATCTAATTATCTAACCTGCGATTCTTTTATGAAATTCTCTTGTTCTGTGAGTTACCCACCTTTCTTAAACATGGTAAATCTTCTAAAAATATACATGAATATAATAAAAACGACTACCATTCCAAGTGATTCTTTAGGAGATGAGATCAATTTATTTAAGAAATAGTGGCTTCATATCCTTAGGTCCCGCAAAAATCGAAAACTCGGGGTTATCATTTTCACTTCTGTTATTTTCTTTGAGTGAAATAAAAAAAAGCGAGAAATAGGGTAAATCAAAATGAAAAATGAGATCAAAAAGGTGAAAAGGTTTTACCATCTCAAATGGTTTAAATTAGTTACTTAGACTGAGTTCAATTTCCATATTGTGAAAGTTAGTCATTTGCTAATAATTATTACTTGTGATTTCATGGTTAACGGTTGCAGAGTTTTACCATTTGTATTAGACGACTTAGCTACATTTTGCATGCAATCACATTTCGTTATTGTTTATATGAACCAACCAGGAACCGATCGTGAAACAAATAGGCAGGAAGAAATGGAGATGGATTGGACACACTCTGAGGAAACCAGCAAGTGACATCACTAGACAAGCCCTCGAGTGGAACCCGAAAGGGAAGCGACGAGTTGGTCGTCCAAGGGTGACCTGGAGGAGATCATGTGAAGAGGAATTGAAAGCGTGTGGGCAGACTTGGAGCCAGGTGAAAACTACAGCAGAGAACCGAACGCAATGGAGACGCATGGCTGAAGCCCTATGTTCCTCTAGGAATTAAAGGAAATAATAATAATAATTATATGAACTATAGTGATGTTAAATTTGTAAATAAACTTCTGTGAGATCGTCTGCATTAGATAGAAAAGGACAAGAAGTTCAGAAATGATATCTTTTCAGTGATTTCATCGTTAAAAGATGTACAGTCACATTTTTATGCATAGGTACTATCATTGTGTTCGAAAGAAAATTGTGAAACCTCTACATTTACCACGGATATTGTTCTGTTTGATATCTTAATTGTTGTTCTTTCCTTATCATTCCCATCATTTTTTCATCTTCAGTTATAAAAAAACTATTATTTTAGTTTGCTCCCATGCACTTCCCATTCACACCTACCTTCCTTAAAAGCTATTCTACACACTAAACAGCTATTCTGTAATTTTTCCTTTATGTCTCTTGTGATCTTTTTCCACACTTTCAAACTTTTCTATCTAAATGAAGATTGTTATCTCCTTCAATTCCGCTTTACTACTGTACCGAAACAAATAATAATTGCAACTATGCTAACTGTGCATAAAAAGGCGATGAAATCACTGAAAACAAATCTATTCTGAACTTACTGTCATTTTCTCTCTAATGTTGTGGAAAGTATTTTTTACTACCGAACCGTCTACAGACAGTGGTTCCACTTGAGATACACATGCATGTTCATATAGTTGAACATCAGTCACATTATTGTATGATGTGTATGTAAATCTAATTCAGATCGAGGAGAATTTGAACTCAGACAACTGCTTTATTCATCCAACCTATCTTCTGACAGTAATGTATTACATTTATATTAACTTGATGTAATTCAAAAACAGAGCATCCCGCTGATAATCAACAGATAGGATAATGAATTCTCAAATCTTTTTCTCTGTTAGTCTTCATACAGTTTGAGTAGGTTAGTAGTCACTTATTACGTACCTTACTGGAGCAAAGCATCTGTAAAATGCTACTTAGTTCTACCTTGGTTTCTAATACCTTCTTCGCTCTGTGAATGGCGACTGGCTGTAAGATCCTCTAACTGCATCTTTCATTGTTACGTAAACTGTACTGATTCTTTGAAGTACCTTGGTAGATGATGAATAGCAGTGGATTCCACGAGGCCCATTTAGTCCTATTTGAGACGTGTCAGCTGGATTTACCTACATTCCCAGTGATTGATGGTGTTCCGAGTGAGACTTAAACCCAGTACTCATCGTTTCAAACGCCAAGGCGTTATCCAATAGACATATATATATATGCCTTCAGAAGTATGCAACCATGACGCCATCGGGGACATAGTGACATCGTAGACCAAGCACAACACCACTCAGCCAGTTCGCCGGGATCTAACGGCCTGTTAGTTCTGACTTCTGTCACTTGGCTAAATAAGGCTACCATCACGCTGAGTCATTGCTATTTATCTATCTGTCTTGACTTCCTGGACTTCATCAGTCACTAATTGCTACAGGAATTACGAGAAGTCCATAGCCTGTTTAGACAAGAATAAGAAGTAAGTTAAGTTCCAAATGTTGGGATCGAACAGATGTTATGTGCACTCTAGTTTTAAACGATTCTTCAACTGATATCTATCCGTGACGGAATATGTCTAGTATAAGAATTAGCGAAAATGTGTAGAGAGAAAAATGAATCACAAAGTATATCCGCCTGGGAAGCAGATATTCTTCATCATTTCGAAAGTAATGAACCAGCGCGGAAGAATCCTCCTCTATAATCTACCGGGTGCCTAATAAATTGCCAAAATCATCGAAGCACCGCATGTTCCAAACAGCAGAGGCTATTACAATTCACCTCAAACAACCAGTGCTCTGTGTTCAAAAGAAGCAAGTCCAGCCCCTACTACTGCCCTGGCTGGCCTTCAGTAGAGACTATAAATTCATGAATCTCCAATATTATCTTTCCTAATTTTTCTGACATTCAGCTTATTTTATGTTGATGCTATTGAGCTGTAATCTATCAACATTATTGATTCGATGCTATTTAAACATTAATGTTGTTCATTATACTAATTCATTCATTCATTATAACGTATATATAACTGTAGATCCTGATGATGAAGTTATCGAAAAGAGTACTCTTTGTTCAGTATCCATTCTTATGAAAATTTCTTAAATTCCAAATTGAATACCTTTCCTTTTTTATCAGAATGAAAGCCAGTAACAATGTTAGATAAATTTAAATAGACAGATATTTGTGCAAAAAATAGCTTAATATTTTCAGTCAAATTTATGATCCAGACATTTTCTCCCAATTGAAATTGTTTTCAATAGGAATCCTTGCATCACTGAATTAAAGAACTTGGTCATCAATAATAATAATAATAATCACTTTATCAAGACAAATTATGCCTACGAATCAGTCACAGTTTTTGCCTTTGTGTCTTTTCAATTCTGCTCCAGGTATATATACAGGCTTAGAAGATATTGCTAGGACGTTCAAAAAGTTTCACTTTTTCTGAAACCACCAGGATCAATAATTTATTATTAAGACAGTTCAAAAAAATTAAAGCTTAGAAATTTCCCTGTCTTTTATTTGCATTCTTAATATGTTTGCAGGTATTGTAGTAATTGAAACCTGTAAGTCAGACAAACAAAGTTTAAGTGGATTAGCATTTTGACCACAACTGGTTCCAGATGTACTACTAGTTTGAGTTAGGTGTAAGTGATTGTAATAACTGATTATAGTTTGTATGACTGGTAGAGGTTATATCTTCACTGAACATAGAAGCCGAAGATATCGCGCCTTTTTTATTCATTGATCCGTACATTCACTGTGCAACAAGTACATGATAACTGAAATGATAGTAACATTCACCGGTTTAGAATTAAATTTATCAATATATCTTAAGCTCATTTAATGAAATCTCATGTAGCTCGAAGAACAGATAATGAAAAGTGCGAAGTATACAAATAAAATCCGTACAGTTACAGTTTGATTATTATTCTAGAGAAAAAAAAGATTTTAAACAATGACTCATGTTTTATGTCTTGAAACAAGTGAGGATTTATAATAACTTTGGTGAATCTTTTCATGAACATGTGATTTCTTATGTTTATATTGAGTTTAATTTTTTAAAATTCACACCTATTAGAATAATGTAGACTTGTCAAAATGACGAAAAGAAGAGTACATAAGGCCTTGTCAACTGCTTAACAAAGACTCTGATGAAATGTTATATCTTTTTTATTTAATACAATGTGATTTCTTTTTGCTTTAAAGCCCGCTGTGAAATTTTGCATTTGTTAGGATATTTCAGCATTAAAAGTAGCACGTGCACGTATGAATGAAGAATAAGTGGTACAAGTCAGTTTACATTTAAAAAATTCTATCGTATTTTTGATTCACAGACTCATTATTGATTTCACATGTAAAATATTTAACTAAATGTGATACGCTCCCTGACTACAGGGAAAGTAGACTAGTGGGTATTTGATGGGCATCAGTATGTGGCTTTTGACTCAGGTTTCCCTGTCTCTAACTCCAAGAATCATGTTGAAACTGAGAGTTAGATTACGAATAGTGATCAATGTGAGACTCTATAATTTAATGTGATACACTTGTACAATTATAAGGCTTTGTATCACAGCTTTACATCTGTTGATATGTATTTATAAAGCATAGTCATTTAAAAGTATTGAAGCATTTAAAGTTTTAGCAAAGATCTGTGTAAGCCTGTAGTAGAATGCTATTGATGAAGCTAGTACAAGTACAACTATTTGAGATGACCTTAGTGCTGCATGCAAAAATAATTCCCATGCTTCATCTTTATAAAATGGTAGTAGTTGAAATAATGTGAGATTCACCTCTTTCTTTTGTTTCAACATTTTCTTTCAACAAAATGGTCAGCGATTCAACCAGACATCTATACCTAAGAATTTATTGCACATTCAATAACATTCTCTAAGTAGACAATATTATAAAATGACTACCGATAATGCTTGTAGAGGAAATATTTTGCTGGAAACCGGTTATAACAAAATTTGAGTTCACGCATTCACAGGCAATAAATAAAAATGACCAGTAGATGTAAGTAGGTGTTTAACTATCGCAGTCCTTATAAAGCCACCACTACCTTTCTGTAACCATGTGGGATAGTGTTCTTATTCGACGGGTATTCTGTCTAAAAGGGTTCAAAAACCCTTTAAATATATATATATATGCCCAACAGAACTTTGGTTGAATTAAAGTATTCACTGATTCGGGATTTGAATTTGGTCCCGACAAAAGTTTCATTATGGGTAAAATTTATTCTGACAAAGTCTCACAGTGTTGTACAATAATATTTACTGATGACGTTTCAAACATAATTCATTGCTCATAATCATCACCTTCATATGATTGTAGTGTACATTGAACCTTTGTACTTTTGTTTCCACTCACTCACCCATCTTTTTGGCGTCACTGCACTTCGCTTCCTGTACGTTTTGGTGCCTTCATGTTTGCTCCCTCGTTGTGTCCTTCTGCAAGCACACTCTTAGAGCTCGTTACTCCTTTGGGTACAAATAAGTTGTAAACCTTTTTATATTATTAAATTCTAATCACATTCGTTATAAATATACTTGTGGTTACAGGCACGTTGCGAATCCTTTTTATTTCTGCTTTTCACTCGTTCCCTAGTGCTTGCAGGAAAGGCAGAGCACTGATTAAGACCTAGGTAAAAGAAGTTAGTCTTTTTGTAAGTGTGACAGGCAAACTCACCTAAGGATAAAGTCACGCACTTACATGATTATGAGCAATGAAATGTGTTTAAAACGTCATCAATAAATATTATTGTACAACAATGTGAGACTTTGTCAAGATAAATTTTACCCATAATAGAATCGGACACCAATCGTTCAATCGGTGTCTTCCAAGACGCTGTGTTACCTGCCCTCCCTGTGCTGTCATATGTCGCCTTCGCTCGGCCTCTCAACAGCGTCCCCTGCACAACCGCATTCACCGCCTGCTCCTTGACATCCACCAACTCAGTAACAGCCTCGAAGTCCCGTATGTCTCAGTTTTCAAACGCAGTTGACCATGGGATCTTCATTGTTCGTAGGCAGTGACACCAATTGTACTTACGGAAGAAAAAAGAGAGGGAACTGATCGTTTATTGAGAAAATCAAGAGATATTTGTCGTTTTTTATTTACATTATTGTCAGCGGGGAATTGACGTCTTCTGATTGGATGTTTCCTTGATGAAGGTTATTCTGCACTGCATGTAACTGTTTCTCAGAAAGCTAAGCCATATATCTGCGAATCCTATTTGCACACGTTAAGTCCGCTGTGATTGGTTGATGAGTTCCTCAAGGTTAAGCTTTATTGTTGTTTTTCTCGTGACCCTGATTACGGACGAAAAACTAACATATTTTTATTTACAATTTTGGCTTGTTAGCAGTCAGCTCCCACTACACTTACGGCATGTCCTCGATAATTTTAGTTTCATAGTTCGCTGCCATAGTGGTTTAATGACAATTTATATTTTTTAAATTTTATTTTGATTACAGCTTGATTCCACACCGTATTTTTAGTACAAGTATGGAATTTTCAGCATGGATATCGGTAGCCCAAATTTACAGGCCGACCAAAGATATCGGGTGTGCGCCGGCAGGGGATCGAACCTCAGACCATGTGCATGGTCGGCGAGAGTCCTAACCACTGTGCCACCGACGCACTTGTAGCGGTAAATAATTCCCCAAAATTATTGACCACAGCAATCATCACTCAACATTGGATGCTGACCCTCACTGTTTAAGTCGACTTGTTTAGCTGAAGGCTTCCGGTCAAGCATCCCCGCCATTTGGTACTCCGTTGTGTCACGTGCATGCACGATTACTAGCTAGCTAAGCATTCGCTTCTACCCGCGATTTGGTCCCGAAATATACTACGTACTTTGGACGGCAAAATCCGGTCTTTTGCTTTATCTTTGGTACTCGAAGTGCGAACACTATAGAAGTTGTTGTTATAAGATCTTTCGTTAGTATAATCCGTACAACTCGCGAACGTCGATACCTGCAACACCTAAACTGGTGAGCCCAACCACGAACTTCATCTTCAATAAAACGCACGCAGATAAACCCGGTGAGTTCGTTCCTTTTTGTGTTTGTTCTTGTACACCTTTGTAATCGGCATACTTTTCGTCATGACTGATCCTAGCCCCAAGGTTATTCGTATGCGCTCAACCGCCAAAACAATTCAGCTCGTACCATATTGGCCAGATAATGCTGAAACGTGGTTTCAGATAGCTGAATCTGATTTTTGTGAGCATGGCATAACCGATCAACGTTCACAATTCCCTGCCCTACCGCGGGAATTTAGCAAGTGCGTAACTCTGCAGATGTCAGGTCCAGAGGTAAGTAACTCGTACGAGTTGCTCAAAGCATCCATCCTTAAGAGAAACGTTCTCACGGATCGACAACGTCTGGATGAATTATTTCGTAACATCGAGTTAGGGGATCAGTCAGCCGTGAGCATGCTGGCAAGAATGAAAGAGATCATTGGCCAAAGTCAGTTCGATGAAGAACTGTTCAGAGAACTATTTTTATCCAAACTGCCACAGCCAGTTCAGACTGTACTTGTGACACTTCAGGGTGTTCCCATGGATGACTTAGCTGTCTCTGCAGATAGAATTGTAGAGATAACTAAACGGCCAGTTACCGAAGTATACTCAGTCACCGAACAGACTTCGAGGAAGGATTCTGCAATAATAGATTTATGCAACTCCGTCCAGCAGATGCTTAGGTCAAACAAGCCTAGCAATTCCTCCTACCATCGTTCTAAATCCCCTCAACGGCTAAACGCACGTGGACGATCTAAGTCCAACCCACGCTCTCTCAAAAATCCTGACTGGTGTTGGTATCACAACACCTATGGCAAGGAAGCGAAATGTTGTAGAAAACTTTGTGATTTCAGCAAAGCCTCCAAGTCTGTAGGAAACTATCCCGCCGGCACGCGTTAGCGGCAACCGTCGCCGGTGGCACTAGCCGCCTAATTTACATCCATGAAGTGGTCAGCTAGACTCGATATTTAGTCGACACAGGCGTCGAAGTCACCGTCCTTCCTGCTACAGCAGCAGATCGACAGAAGGAACCTAACTTCAACTTACAGGCTGCAAATGGAAAACCAATTGCAACCTATGGTCAGAAATACGTCTACCTGAAGGTAGGTTTACGCAAACCTATTCAGTGGATTTTCTTTCTCGCTGACGTCACAATGCCCATCATTGGCACGGACCTACTTAATCATCATGATTTGCTCGTAGACGTCCGCCGTAAACGACTAATTGACAACACTACTAGTCTGTCTATAAGAGGCATCACCTACATAGGCCCCATCTTGTCAATCGTTAAGATGAAAACAATCCTCGATCCAACTTTTCAACCGATTGTTGACAAATATCCGGAACTCAATTGCCCGTCTAGCGATCTCCCGTGCATAACCAGCAATGTTATGCACCACATCATAACCTCAGGACAGCCCGTGACATCTAAAGCACGACGACTGGCCCCTGATAAACTGAGAATTGCTAGAAATGAATTCGATCATATGCTCACCCTTGGCATCATTTGGCCATCGAACAGTCCATGGGCATCCCCATTGCATATGGTACCGAAAAAGGATAGTAACGATTGGCGACCCACTAGTGATTACCAGCGAGTGAACACCAAAACAACCCTTGATTGCTACCCTTTGCCTCACATACACGACTTGACGGCAACGTTATCTGGAGCATCTATATTCTCAAAAATCGACTTGGTTAAAGCGTATAACCAAATCCCGATGGCAACGGAAGATATTCCGAAAACGGCTATCATCACGCCTTTCGGACTTTTCGAATTCCTACGTATGCCATTCGGCCTCCGGAATGCGGCCCAAACATTCCAACGCTTCATCGATGAAGTATTTCGCGGTCTCGACTTTGTATACGCATACTTGCCTCATTGCCAGTCCAGATAAGGAAACTCTCCTTAGACACTTGGACTTGGCATTTGAAAGGTTACGCTAACATGGTGTTACCATCAATATCCAAAAGTGTCAAATAGGCGTTGACTCACTCGACTTTCTGGGTCACTCTATCGACTGCCAGGGCATTCGCCCACTGGCTACTAAAGCTGAGGCGATACTGAACTTTCCGGAGCCAAAGGCAGTGAAATGCCTTCGCACTTTTAACGGCTTGGTAAGTTATTACCGACGGTTTATTCCCAACTGTGCTTCTCTGATTCAGCCATTAACAGACCTCCTTCGAGGGAATAACAAGTCTATCGAACTCGACTCGTCTTCTCAACATGCTTTTGCTCAGGTAAAATAAGCTATTGCGGATGCCACACTTCTCATGTATCAGGATCCAACGGTACCGTTAAGTATCTCAGTTGATGCATCAGACACTGCAATCGGCGCAGTTCTGCAACAACTAGTTAACAAAGAGTGGTAACCACTTGCCTCTTTCTCGAGGCGCCTTCAATTAGTCGAAACGAAGTACAGCACATTCGGAAGAGAACTTCTAGCTATGTACTGTGCTATACGCCATTTTCGACATTCAGTTGAGGATCGTGAATTCATCATTTTCACTGACCACAAACCTCTGACGTACTCTCTGAACTCAACTTCAGATAAGTATTCACCCAGGGAATCACGACAACTAGATTACGTTTCACAGTTTACATCGGATATTCGCCATGTATCCGGAGTGAACAATACTGTTGCAGATGCCTTGTCACGTATTTGTTGCTTCACCCAAATTGATGACATAGACCTTGCAAAACTGGCTCGTCTTCAAAAAGAGGATATTGAGCTTCAGCGTGAGTTGTCGAAAACAACTCTACAATTAGCCGAGAAACCCTTAGTATGGGAAAAGATACTATTCTCTGCGACCTTTCCACTAGTACTCCTCACCCTATCGTGCCTAAAAGTTATCGCCGTAACGTCTTCAATACTTTGCATGACTTATCACACCCAGGTATTCGAATTACCGTCAAGCTCGTAACTAGTCGGTTTTGTTGGCCTGGTATTAATAAGGAAGTAAGGGAATGGGCACAGACGTGCTTAGCTTGCCAAAAGTGTAAGGTAATAAGACACACCAAAAGCCCCCTTGACACCTTTCTTGTCCCCGATGCCCGTTTCGAACACGTCCATATAGATTTAGTTGGCTCCCTTCAAGAATCTCATGGATATACCTATATGTTAACCTGGCCTGAAGCAGTACCCCTCAAGGATGTATCTGCTGAAACCGTCGCACGTGTCTTTGTAGAAAGATGGATCGCAAACTTTGGATGCCCATCTTCCATAACAATTGATCGTGGGCGGCAATTCGAAAGCGGTTTATTCTTCGCTCTAACTAAAATCCTTGGTTGCATGCGTTTTCGAACAACTGCCTACCATCCTCAGGCTAATGGTATGGTAGAACGTCTACACAGACAGTTGAAAGCTGGTTTATCAACTGCAAATAACACTCATTGGACTGAATCCCTCCCGTTAGTTCTCCTGGGAATACGAAACGCTTTAAAAACCGATGCTGGTAGTACTACCGCTGAGCTAGTATATGGCACGATACTATGACTGCCAGGTGAGTTTGTTTCTACCTCGAGCTTCCCAACAGCGGTAGATCACACCTCACTCGTCAGCAGGCTTACAAACGTAATGCGTTCAGTAAAACCTGCTCCTCTTCGACCACAGTCCATTGATGTCTTCGTCCACCCCTGTTTAAAAACTTCTTCACACGTATTTGTTCGTCGCGACTCTGTGCGTCGCCCTCTAGAACCCCCGTATGACGGACCATATAAAGTAATTAAACGTACGGATAAATTCTTTGTTTTAGGCAAAAGAGGCCGCGAAGACACCGTCAGCATTGACCGTCTGAAACCGGCTTACTTGGAAGGTAATCCTATTAGCCTATAGCTAAACATACACGATAATCCACAAGTAATTGAATCTCCTTTAGTCCTCGAAGAACTCCCTAGCACGGCGAAAGCTACCGAATCTTCGGTCGAGCACTCTAAGAAAACGCGTTCTCGACGTCACGTTAGATTCCCAGAATACCTTCACACCTATTTCACACAACTGAGTGGTGCGTTTCACCCAAATCATTATTTCTCTTCAGACACATCAATTATTTTTATGTAGCATCACTTAACACAAGTAAACGATTTTTTTCCTATGACCGTACATTAAACATGCACTTTACATTATTTTACCGTATAGTAGATGCACGTCAATTTTTTCGGTTAAAAAAACGCTTATTTGGTACATTTTCCTTGGCAAGGTTCTCAGCATTCTTGTTTTCTTTTCCAGGTGCAACGGGCACTGGACAGGAAACAAACGAAGCACGGGATCCAACGAACAACATCGAGGAAGCTATGTACAGACACCCTATTAGCATAGGCAGACAGACCAGTAGGCACTCCACCAAGCCGCTTGGAAGATTTTTTCACTCATAAGGGAACCATCGAGATTTCTTTTACTTCCGGCTGGTTCAGTCTTAGGGTCCTCACAAACCCAATAGGGGGGAGTGAGCTGTAGCGGTAAATAATTCCCCAAAATTATTGACCACAGCAATCATCACTCAACATTGGATGCTGACCCTCACTGTTTAAGTCGACTTGTTTAGCTGAAGGCTTCCGGTCAAGCATCCCCGCCATTTGGTACTCCGTTGTGTCACGTGCATGCACGATTACTAGCTAGCTAAGCATTCGCTTCTACCCGCGATTTGGTCCCGAAATATACTACGTACTTTGGACGGCAAAATCCGGTCTTTTGCTTTATCTTTGGTACTCGAAGTGCGAACACTATAGAAGTTGTTGTTATAAGATCTTTCGTTAGTATAATCCGTACAACTCGCGAACGTCGATACTTGCAACCCCTAAAATATTTTTAAAATACTTTTCAAATGAAATTCTGTCTTCAAAATTTCTCTATGATGTACATATAATCGGTAGTATTACATTCTTGAACTGTCGTTGTACTTTTATCATAAATATCTCTTGATACTGATATCTGCGCTATTCATGGGGTTAATCGATGCAGTAATTTCAAAGATTCAACGTTTATTTTTGAGTTTACACGAAATCATGCTAATTTATCCCACCTATTTATTGAAATCCGACCATACGCACCGGATAAATTGGTCGGCGCCACTTCAAATAATGGGTATGTCGTACGTTGTCTACTCACATTAGGAAGCTATTAGGGTACAGTAGAATCGTGAAACACTGCAAAGATTGATAGCTTACAAAAAAACTGAAATCATTCAGCAACTTACTAAATAAATGAGCAAAGAAGAATTCTGGGAAAGCTGAAAATCAACTCTGAGACACACTGGTATCCGAAAAAGAACGGACTGTGTGTGAGAGAGGCGTCAGATCACCATGTCAGTTGATAAGGTCACTTTCCAGAAGGAGTTGAACACGGGTGTAGCCAACTGTGAAGGTAATCTAATTATCAAACAGTAGAAGCAAAAAAAGAAATGGTCTCATCATTTCACGGGACTTTCGAACTGATCCCCACCCACAACTGGTCTAGAATTAGTGTCAACAGCCACAGAACTGCCAGTGAACACAAACCCTCCAACAGAAGTAGAAGTTCTCAATGCCATGAGATTAGTGAAAACCAGATGGAAATGCGGAAGGACTATATGGAATTCCCCTAGAAACACTGAGGACGAATCCAGAGACCTCATTATATATCCTCAACACAATAGGTAAGAAATTTTGGAAGAAAGAATAAGTGCGTTCTTATTGGAAGACAGGTTACCTCGACAAAAATCAGAAAAGAGCGACGCTAGCTCTTTCAAAAACCGACTTGGAACTGTACTCCTGTCCACGCCAAGCAAAATTTTAAGTCGCGTCATCCAGAAGAGACTGAAAGCTGCTCTGTATGCTAAACTCCGCCCGGAACAAGCTGAATTCAGGACAAGGAAATATTAACGCTACGTTCCGTCATTAAACAGAGCATCGGATATCAGTCAACCTCATCTTCGTCGACTTTGAAAAGGCATTCGATATAGCTAACTGCGAATTAACCTAGAAACTGTTCCAACCTTACGCAGGACAATGTAGGAACCCTCATCAAACCCAGTCAACAGCCATATGATGGTGACACACGATAAGCTATTCACAACGGAAAATTTAGTGAAACATTCGAAGTAGAGACGGGAGTAAAACAAGACTGTCTAGTGTTACTGATGATATTTCTGGTTGTGGCGGACTGGATCATGCGGTAGAAGTTAGAGAGCGAGTAGGCAGGAATATTTGAACCAAAAGGGAGATTTCAGAGGATTTGAAATTCGCGAATGATTTATTCCTACTCTCACACAAACTCGAAGGTCTACAAGGGAAAATCAACCATTAGGCAGGAGAAACAGAGAAGACACGGCTTCAAGGTGGAAATTATAAACATACCTCACCACTACTAACAACAAACACCAATCGCCATCAGTGGGAGAAATCTGAAGGAAGTCACTTCCCTCAGTTATCTACACGTCATCCTTTCAACTACAGTCATGGAGCATAGATGAATATGCCAGAGTTTATAGGATAGGAGAAGCAAGAAAGGTCTTCATTAATCTAAAATCACTGTGACAATCTGATAAAACCAGCTCAATGAACACAATTCGAATTTTCAACACGTAAGTCAAGTCAGGACTCAGAAATACTTCAGAGTCGTGGTGTGTGACCGAACAAATCTCAGAAAGCCTCAGACATTCGTTTCTCGCTTCGCTAAAGTCTGTGAAGAGTTCTCCGTTCTCATTCAGTTGATCAGAGGCCTCTTGGCAAGCAATGGGGATTTTTTCTGCTCCCAATGTGGCTGCATTCGTTAGTGTCCTCCAAGCTCTTCCCTTTCTCGAGGCCACAAAATGGCTCATAAAATAGAAGAACTCTACTGATGATTAGTCAATAAAAGCAGGGTTATTCTCCGTTTGTATTTTTTTGTGAAAAAGGACATCCTTAACATTAATCAGGTAACCACAGTTTAGGTTACGTTCGAGTGTAAGCATCCAGTGTGAGCATAAAGAAAAAATTTTCCAGTAAAATTATGTAATGGGGTTTCGTTTACCTTTTCCAATATTTGGACTGAATGTGACTGTCCTAACATGATTCCCTCTGCTACTAGCTAGCTGATAATTGATCCTCCCATCGATGGGGGGGTTGATATATCTGGCATTCATTACTGTGTATTTTACTCGGAACATATTTATAATTTTCTTTCATACACAAACTTACAACGACGCTGTGGCCATGCCAGGTAGTAAAAACAGGAATCGCAGTGAAATACTTATAAAACAGTTGGGGAACAACAGAGTAAAACCACGCAGGCACACTCATCAAGGACATTCAAAGCAGCATTATTTACTTCGAATTACATTATGAAAGCCGGAGGTTGTCCTATACTAATTATTGATGTCAACTCTGAGCAATATAGTAGGACGCCCACAGAAATAGTTTTTACCCAGTAACACTACCTCTTTGGCTGATCCCTTACTCGCTAATTCCATGAAGTCGCAAGCCTAGAAAAGTGTATAAGATGGAAGTCACTAGGTATAAATTAGTAGTGTATATCTAGAATGTCGACGTTACAACGTGAGGAAGTGCTGTAATGCTATAATGTCTTCATTATTCTGTTAAATCACTTACTTAAAGGGGCAGGGGATCCAGAAAGCTCATTGAATGAATTGAACCTCAGCCGTTGTACCCTCAGTAATTACGTTGTTTATTTGAGAGGACTAAAACACATCCTTGAGCAGCCGTAGTAATTATTTTCCCCCTTCGCCTGGTCACCAGTTTAGGTGACTTTACAACAGATTGCTGTCCTTTGAGGACTCACACATTAGGAACATTGGAAAGCGTTTCTATCTTTAACCTTAAGAAGAACATCGATCCATTACTGGATAAATTAGAGTGAGTTCTACTAAAGGTGGGCCTTCGTTGTATCTACACCGTCTGTATTCATGCTTCCCACGTGAGCACACAAGACAGTGATGCCATCCTCCATAAAAACAACAACTAGTGGTAAGCTTTTAGCTGAGGCAGGAGTAGAAAGACTAGAAGGGTTGGTGGTAGATTTGACCGCCCATATGTTTAGTCCCGTTCGTGACATGCTTTTAGTTTATTGGTCTTTAACGCTTTGAGTGCTGACTTTCTCGGTGTCGTTGTAGGACTTCTCGTAATGGAACATAGCATGAGTCTTTAGACTTCGGAATCATTTGGAGACAATAAAAAGCGAAAATCGTCTGCGGCTAAGCGAACCATGCTAAAAGCCTTGATGAGCCTCATCAACTTTACCAGCAGAGGCATGATAATCACCACGAGGCCCCTTGGATAAATTTAAAAATCCATGGCGATTGTTATTAATAATGCACCTTCCTCGTGAATTTTGAGGAAAATTGGAACTGTTTCACAACATTACAAGTACACTTAGGCAAAATAAAATTAATGCAGTGGACATGTTCGCTGGATCTAGATTTTCGGAGGGGGACTTTCATTTCATCCAATCCCACTTCCAATAAATATTCAAACTTTCGAAGGCATTGATTTTAAAAATTCCACAACTGACTGCAAAGCAGAACCAAGTTTCTTAGCATGGAAAAAACTCGATAGTTGCATAGATAATTTATTATTAAGAGCTTCAGTCAGTTTGATATTCTTCATAGTGCTTCTCTTTCAGTTGTAGCAGTGACTGTATTTGTTCAAAAGCCAAGGACTTGATTTAATGTCCCGTTGACAATAATTTTGCAGAACTTGGCAGTACTACGCATGGCCTGGTTCTACTACTCCCCCAACACACAACAGTATACAGTTGATCACTAGGATACTATTCCGATGCTGGGCCAGACGCAGAAGACTGAATGAGAAGAGGAAAATTTATGGCTCGCAAATGAAACAAGTATCACTAAGAAAGACAGCTGGTTGTACTGTGATTTCATATGACCGGTGGATTAAGATATCATAAGCTATACTTTGATGGGATAGCATGCACCAGTGACAATCCAGTGACATGACCCATAGTGCACTCTGGAATAAAACGTTCTCTTTACAGACCACATAAACAGGGATTCATAATACGTCTTTCTCTGTCCAACCATAATGGTGATCTCAATCATATCGAAACTCGATGCCGAATATCTTTAAATACGGCAGACTAGATTTAATAGAAGCAGGAGTTTATTTTTGGTGTGGAACCAAATTTTGACTGTCTGAGAGAAATTGCGATCGAGAAAAACAGTAGTTTATGCACTCTACTCACCTTAGCTGGCATGTTACCAGCATGTTTGAAGAGACCCGGGTTCCTCATGGAGTTGGGGTTCTCCTTGAAACTCAACTTCGGAGAGTGAGTACAAGAAACACGCAAGTTCAGCCTGAATTCCTTCAAAAGGGTTGCAGATAGACCACAATTCAGTTCCAACACTCACAAACTGAAGGTAGAGGATACACGTGACATTGTAGAGTATTCGTCAGGTAAATGTAAGAGGCAGTAAGCGACATTGCTGTAGAAATCTGTTTTGACAAGCTCTCGAATTCTATCGGATGATATATGAGGAAACTTTTCAATATGACATTATAGACATGAAGAGGATTCCAGGTAACAAAGGCTCTCCATGGACGTCAAGGGCTACTGACAGAGGAAAAGGTAGTGAGATGGTCAGTGAAATAATGCAAAGATGAACAAGTAAAGAGGTAACAGAATATAGTTCACCGATTACTGAGTAAATGAGTGAAGAGGAGGAATAGAAGGGAAAGATTACGCTTTCACGTGACACTGATGATAGGAGCATAGGACGCTCAAGGTGAGTGTCCTCACAGCTGTATGTTGAATAACCGTGTTGCCATCCGGAAAGAGATCAACGCGGACATTTCCAGTAAAACATAGCATAGGAAGCCCAATTATCGAAGATCTGAGAGAGAGGAGACGGTGAGCTGAACACTTCGAATGAGACTGAAATAGACTATAACCTGCAACACATGAGCAAATATCTTCAGCAGGAACATGCCTACTAATGAATACCAGCACCCTGAGCAGAACAGAAGTCTGGAATCCCGTGAAGTATACGGAACCTCGAAATAGGCATTGCCAAGTGGAGTCACGCAATGTAATGAAAACCAACTCGGTTCCTTCTACGGATTCGCTCACACAGATAATTCATATTGAATCGAAGGAAGTGCAGGTCCCTGCCAGTTGGATGAAACATTGTATTGTGAAACTGCCAAGAATGTGTGACTTTAGCTTGCGCAAGAAGTGTTATGGTATAATGCCCTCGGCCACTTAAACCATAAAAATTTGACGACATCATACTGCAAAGACGATAGCAGCCACTGCATGGAAGGTGTCGCTTGAAATAGACTGTATTCAGGAAAAAAGAAAGGCGAACAGATTAAGTAGCAGCACTCCTCGTCATAATTGAAAATGGGACACAGTGGCTAAGCCCCATGAAGTAGTTAATCAACACATTCATCACCACGCATCCCCGAGCCATAGCAGATGGATGAAAAACCTTTTCCCAAGAAATGTGCAGAGGAAAGTGAAGATGAATTGGGCATTCGCTAAGGAGATGTTCAGGTGACACTACATGGGAGGATTTCTAGTGGAAGTGAATTCGAAATGATAAGTTGGGCGACATAAATGAGATTGCATGAGGAAAACACGATAACCTCTAAACACTCGTGAAGCTGGTGGAATCTGATATTAGAGAAACGTGTGTGATGTGCATGTGACTGTCAGAGACTCAGCATGGCTGCCATAAAAGACTCCTACAGAATTCACACTCTCTGTAAAGTACTGGTACTGTTATTGATAAGCTACACTTTACAAGCCCACAACGTAATTTACCTGTGTAATCAATAACTCAGTATTCCACCTAACTTCTAAGTAGTGACGACCATACACGAATTAAGAAGACCTGGTTACGTAAGAAGTGTGTTCTGCTGCGCAGTATATTTGAGTTAAGTAGAGGGTGAAGATTATCCAAGTAAAAAGGTCTGGAACCTATCTAACCAATATGGCCACTTATTAGCTCAATCAGTGTAACTATTGACAGAACAATGGAAAGCCCAGAAGATTGTTGGAGCCAGTTGGTATATGTACAAATTAAAACAATGGCTCTAAACATTGGAATTTGCACATCCTAGGACGAACGGTAGAAGCTGCTATTGAGCTAAAACCGACAACGTATGACAAGCGACTTCTAACCTTTGCCTTATAGTGAAGAGGCAAGCTTGTAGGAAGGAAACTGGGCAGTAGGATCTGGAGCTACTGACTAAATGCCTATGAGCGAAAGAGACTATAGTTTCAGCCTATAATATAAAAAATAAACCAAGACACCGAATAAGTATATACTTTGAGAGAAATCCAAGGTAATTTCATTACCATTGACCAGTAAAAGTTGCGGCATAACTTATTTTGTAGCGGAGTCAGTTGCTTGTGAGTGAAATAATTATGAGATTCGTGGTCGTCTGGCATGATTGCCTCTTACTCTCCTGGTAAAATTCAAACCCTGAGAATATACTCAAAACCAATTGCATAGAATAGTGAAACGCGTTCCAAGGCTACATTATGATGACGAGAAGTTGGATCTGATGCAGCAGAACCCATTAGAAATCTATAACCAATGTATACCACTGAGAGAGTGGTGGCAAGAAATCAATATGTGTACAAGCTTGTCACAGACCTACAAGATTATGAGGATATTTAATAGTAATCTGACTTTTACCAGCGTTTATTACAGCTAATACATGTCAAGATATCTGCAGAGCGTGATGTTTGGTGCTGGTGATAGTTTGTGTCGATCGATGACATGTGGAGATGACAGGCGGTATTGCACTTCCCAAGGTCATGATGCGTTATCGCGCATCCTGGTTATAGTCTTATTTAACTAGTTTCCCGTTGAAATCTACAGTTATTTTTGCCATTTTGTATGTTTCAATGTGTTTAGGTGAATTTATTTCACTGCAAAACTACATTCACCTGATGGCCGTTGAAGCACATTTGCACAGACTTGTTAAACTTATTATGTGGTATACGTCTGCAGTGGATTTTAAGCTATATGAATAGTTTGTGTGCTTAAGAAGCAATACGAGAATATTAAATGATTTTAGAATTTACTAACTTTTTATAAAAAGTTGCATAGCTTTATACTATTATGCAAATATTTACCTCTGGCAGCATTTGTATAATTTAAGGCTCTCTCCCTGATTAGAAGCACTGGAATTACATCTGATGATTAGTAAGCCACTACAATTAAATAATCTTGAAAGCCTGCCAAAATATTTGCATTATCTTCAATAATGTATTGAGCCCAAGGTAATAAATGAGGCATAATGCATGTGAGTAAATAGTCAATAGGAAATTAAACCAATTACCATAGAAAAGCAATTACAGTGACATTTCAGTTAATTTACATCGGAATTAGTGATCGATTTTAACAGTCAGTAAACAGTTAACCTAGATATACTTTACAGTTGCATTCTTAAGATCACCAAGCTAAATAAAGTAATGGTATGTCGAATAACTTAACAGTATGGCTTACACCATTAAATATTAAATCTTTTAACAATAGCATTATGAGTGAACTGGAATTTTAAAGAGATTTATTTTAATGTATTTGAATTACCTACTGACAATGTTTTTCCCCAATCCTTTATTCCATTAAATTCGTGGATACCTTAATTGTCTCAAAGACTCACTAATTTAACCGAAAGCAAAGGAAGTGATGCTACACTATTCAAATGCATTAGAAAAACGCATCCAAAACCAGCTTACTCATAATAATATGCGATTTGAATGACTTAGCAGATTACCGCTTACTTTCGGTCGATAATTTCATGTGATAATATGAGTGAATTAGAAGTTAGTCATACCATTTACCGTATATGTTTGTAAGGTGTTACCGTCATCTACAAGTTTCAATTCCCGATGACACCAGGTAATTAGGAATACCATCTCTGTTTGACCTAATTTCTCATAATCATCATCATACTTTTTATGACAGAACATCTTCACATTAATTTCACTATTTGTTCATAAAACAGTTTACTGTATCATCTAATTGCAATGAGACAGGTTTTTCCTCTCCATCGCTACTAACAAACATATTCCACTTAAACATTCACTATGAATAACTACCTAGATTGTATGTTAGACTACGTCAGTCTTACTGAACTACTAAACTACATATCAAGCAAATTTCTCATACCATGCTGCCAACTAAACAAACTGTCTATATCGCACTATGTAAGGAAAACAAACTTTGCCTACGATCTCCTGCTAACGAAATACTTGCACGTGATAAATTTGTGTGCTAATAGCGAGGCCACAAGTAATTTCTGAGTCATATTGCGAGTCAGTGGCACAGTGGTTAGGACTCTCGCCGACCATGCACATGGTCCAGGGTTCGATCCCTTGCCGACGCACATCGACTAAGATGGCTGGGACATGTGTTACGTATGCCTAGTCATCGCCTTCCTCGACAATGGGCAATGTTAGCTGATATAGGGTCAGGCTGGAAAAGAGCTTGTAGTGACCCATGTTATTACTCATCACAGTACTATACTTTCACTATGTAATTGTACTTTGATTTGTTTATTACTCTAAATCTTGCATGTTAACAATTGATACTTTTGTACTCGCTCGATTTTTGAATCTTGATTGCTGCAATAATACACTATCGTATTCCTTCGCAAGTGCCTTTTGAATTACGTTGCGGATGTCGAGTAATCGCAACGTTAGGGCACAAATATAAACGCGAGGAAGTATTAGGATATGTGTATACGCTAGTTCAGTCAAAATATAGCAGCATAAGCTAGCGGCGGTCAAACCAAAACATGGCACCAGTCAATGAAATCCACAACAGTTAGTCTAAGTCACGTAGGAAGGTGTAGACTTCCTGGTTGGGGTCCTCGGGACGGTAAAAACCAATGGTTGGAAACAATTGGTGACATGGCTCAAAATCGTTCTCAGTGGCGCAGATGCATCCATTCCTTGTGACTTATGATTTCCAATTAAACTGTTTCGTTCTCCGTTATTATTATTCCTTTGTCTCACACCTCTGTTTACTGTCTGTATTATGCATTTCTCCTGTTTTCTTCTCTTGCTTTGTAAGCTACATGGAGTGTGGCGACTTGAACTACCGCACATATGTGCAAAGTTCTATGTCAAAAACAGACCGACCGACCGACGCACAACTGATATCCATGGTCGGCCTGCAGAATTTGGGCTACCGATATCACATGCCGAAAATTCCATACCTGTATCAAAAAATACGGTGTGGAGTCAAGCTGTAATCAAAAGTAAAAAACAAAATAAAATGATTAAAATTACTTCCATTGATAAACTTAAATGGCACAATATGAACAACTTTTTCAAGATAAGATAGTTTCATTTCGTTTCATAAGATTTTTATCAGCTGCATAGACCCTGAATAACAAAATATATAAGCAATAAATGCGAAGTAATTTAAGCAAACCTTAACTGAATGACTGATTCATTTTATGAGTAGAATAACGTGGCGAAAATGGAGACATGGCACAAGTTATACAAGAAGTTAGACCAATCAGTTATAACCAGAATGGGGATATTACATATGATACAGAAGAATGTTCTGGAATTCAAGGATAATTGACACATAAGTGGAGACAGCTACACAATCCCATGCCAAGTTATTCAACCGAAATGAACGAAGGCATAATCAGTGGCGCTTAAGTAACATTTATAAAGCCACAGACTGAGATATCTTTCATCTATTTGCATTGTGACAATGGCAGTGGAAAAAATTCAGTTGTGACTGAAAGTCTCAGCACTATTCATTGGTTATAAGAATGTTTTGCTGCTATTCACTGTCTGTGATCTATTGCTGAATATTCTGACCTGCCAATGCTATTTTTGTTTCATGTTGTTATCAGTACTAACTTATTTTGAGCTGTTTTTAAGTGTAAATAGCTTTTTTGTTGTTTCTTCACTACTGTTATATTACGCATGGTTTTCGGAGTCGCCCTCCGGAATTGTGTTGTACCGACCATCATGGTGCTTAAGACAACATGTATTCTTTGAATGATTCTAGTGAAAGTTGTAGTGTAATGGTAGGAAACAAGGGACTTTATAACAGAATGCTTATTGAGAACTTGGTATATCTATGTAGGGGAATTATGTACATATATGAAAATCCTCATTTGCACATATCTTCCATGTTATGGCACTTCCGCCCTTCGTATTGTGCTTCTCTGTCCTTTTTCGTGTCTCCCATGTTTTGAAGCAACGCTGAATCACTTACTACCTTTGACGTCAAATCTGTCTCTCCCCTACTTGGTATTTTTGCGCCGATGAACATCCCTTTATACACTACTGATAGATCTTGTCAGAAGCACACGACACACTGCCACTCTGATGTGTAGAAACGTGTCACCACCAATTCAAACTACATCTCTTACTAAAGAAGTTATCATTTCCTATGATAATTTGCTTTGTTCAGAATCGAACGCTGTATTTTCTGTGTCACATTTTTTTCTGTCCAGGTTAAACAGTATTTTTTTGACTAGCATACTTACCATCCTTTTCTTTTTTCCCTAGTTACTCATAACATTAATTTGATTCTTTGATATATTTGGAATACCCAAGCAATGAGCTATAAGTCATAATCATACCGTAATAAGTGACTAACATATTTCTATTGGATGTGCGGCTAATATAAAACAAATCTCAAACTTGTGGTCTGTTGATTACAAGGCAGGTGTGTAAATCACCGAGTTATTATACCACCATCTTCTCAGTTCATATAGTGTGACGTATGTATTCTTATTTTTTCGGAGTCACTAAAATATACACACTGTAGAAAGCAAGTGGTAGTTCATTGTGGAAGTGATCGAAAAATGAAATTAACGCCTACTTGCACTGTAATTATGTGTAACAGCATCTAACTGAGTTTATCTAAGATAAGGCTTAAATTTCTTTCACTACATACATTAAACCTCCATTTCAGTTCATAGATTTTCTACACGTACGAAAAATTTATTATTATTCATTTGGCTTCCGTGTAGAACATACAGCTTCCACAGCACATCTCCATTTTGTCCCATTTCCTGTAGTTCTCTTTAGCTAGCCCCGCTATCGCCCAAAGGTTTTCATTTGCCCTTTACACAATTTCCTCCATGTCACTCTTGAACACCTGACCTGTTGTTTGACACTCAGATTACACTCGAGGGCCTGGTGCGATGCCATTCGACGATCTACTAGGTTTGTGCCCTATCCATCTCCATTTTCTCTTGCATATTTGTTGAACGATAGGTTCTTGGTTAGTCTATCCGTATAGTTCCTTGTTGCTAATCCTTTGTGGCCATTTGATCTTCAGTATCAAGCGAAGGCAGCTGTTGATAAAAGTCTGCAGCCTGTTATTAGAATTTGGTAGTTTAAGTATGTTGACAGAAGTGAAAATGAATGACTAAGCAAATGCTTTCAGTGAATTCTGTTTCTTTTCCGGCATCACTTCAGTTTTAATCGTCAATCGCCTACGCAAAAACTAGACTAATTATCATGACAAAATTATTAACAGCTGTCACTTTTCTTCTCATAGGTTTGATGTTTGATTCGAAGATACACACGGAGGCAGTGTGTGTACGAGAAATCACCTTTCATTTTGCAAATGTTGCGTTAATACTACAGTTATGTATATAAAACTAACTAGTTAAGCGAGGTATCTTGAAACAAGATTGTATAACCTATGTATTAAGACTCAAGAAATTGGGTTTGCATGAAGTAGATTAACCCACACACACATCATTCATAGTCGTTTTTAAGAACTTCGTTCACGCAGAGATCCCAAAGGAGTAATGAAAACACAGGAGTATTTGTGTGCTTTAACTGTTGCTGTGAGATTTTGTAGAGGGATGTAGTGGTAGTAACAAACTTTTCCGGAAAATACTACCTCGTCAAAATAACTAGAGTGCTTATGTTAAGAAACATAAATGTATGTGACGACAGAAACTAAATGTCTAATCATTCAAAACGAAACTACATTTGACTAATTTTAAATTATAGCTTGATTCCACACAGTATTTTCGTACAACTATGGAACTTTCAGCATGTTATATATCGGTAGCCCAAACTTAGCAGGCTGACCACTGATATCAGGTGTGCACCGGCCGGGCCATGTACATGGTCAGCAAGCGTCCTAACTGCTGTGAAACTGACGCACAGGCGTGTGTCGGAGGTGGTTGTCACATACCTAGCTCTTAGGTGAATTCCAAAGATGTAGTACTACGCAACAATCTTGCATAGTATGGAAACACACTGTTATCCTGTCAATTAGGAAATGCACTACTTCTTTTAAACGTGAATACAATATCTATCTTACTCGATAACGATGATGAAATCAAGACTGAACATGTTTTTTGAAACACTTTTTTTCTAATTAGCTCACATAAGTTGACTCCTTCTGAATTCCAGCGTAAGTGGCGAACACTAGACGAGGTTGACTGTTGGAAAGCAACAGAGTGCCAGCTGTTCCTTCAATATTTAGGAGTCGTATTCTTGAAAGACGTAATACCATCTTGCTTTTATGACAATTTTCTCGATTTATTCCTGGCCTGTTACATCTTAAGTCATCCAACTTATTCGTCGTATTACCTAGATGACGTTAAAAATTTATTGTTGAAATTCGTAGGAAACTTTAGGTCATTATTTACAGTTTACAATTTATCTAGGATAATAGGCTATATGCCTGTGTTAATCCTTTCGATTTGTTGCACACAGGAGGTCCGATCTCACCTTGAACGAATCGACGGATGGCGCTGATACGACGTGTTCCGGTAGGGAGTTCCAATGGTTCACAATTCGATGCGAAAAACGGATCTCCAAACGCAGACGATTCGACCGTGGTTTTTGAACCTTGAGGTGATGTCCTCGCAATTGGTTGATGCTAGAAGGAAGAAATAAATTAGATAAATTAGCTCCAAAATCATTTCTTGGGATACGGTATGCTAGTATTAGGTCACCCCTAAGTCGTCTGTATGACAGTAGAAATAAACCCAGTCGACTTAACCTCTCTTCATATGAGAGGGTTGAGAAACCCTTTATTAGCTTAGTTCCTACTCTTTGCACCCTTTCTAATAAGTCTATTTCGTATTTGAAACACGGGCTCGCTGCCTGGATCCCATATTCCAAATGAGATCTGATATAAGTCGGATATAATATACGAAATATATCAGCGTCAAAGTTAGCAAAAGCCTTGCGTATGGCCCATAATATTCGAAAACCCTTAGTGGCTGCAGCTCTACAGTTTGTTGCTGTTTTCAAGTCATGCTGCACAACCACTCCCAAGTCCTTGCACTCAGTGACCACTGGGAGAGTAATACCATTCATTGAGTAATTGTGCACGTGACTATGAGATACATGCATAACTACAATCTTGCTTAAGTTAATCTCCAAGGCCCAGTGCTTACACCAATCACTTAACAAGGTTAAATCTTCCTGCAATGCAAGTTGATCACTGTCATCGTGTAAAGCCCTCCATATCTTGATGTCATCAGCAAACAGTAAGCAGGATGACTTAACTACCGATGGAATCTCATTAACATAAATCAGGAAAAGAAGTGGGCCTAGAATTGTACCCTGAGGAACGCCACTCTTAACCGATTCCCATGTTGATAAAACCCCGTTAACTCGTACTCTTTGTCTTCTGTCCTTTAGAAAGTCTTGAATCCAGTCGGTAACCACTTTATTGATTCCCAGACTACATAACTTTACTAGAAGAGCTGAATGAGAAACCCTGTCAAACGCCTTGCTAAGGTCGATGAATATGGCATCCACCGGTATATTAGCATCATCTGAGCTTGCCCAACTTTCCCTGGCCAAAAGAAGGTTGGTCAAGCAAGAATGACCTGCTCTAAAACCATGCTGTTCCACAGCGAAAAGTTTGTTCCCTTCAATGAACTGAATGATAGCATCACGAATTATTCTTTCTAGTAGTTTAACAACAATACTGGTCAAACTAACAGGACGATAGTTCTGAACTAAGTTTCTAGATCCGGTTTTGAAGACCGGACTAATGATGGCATCTTTCTAGTCTCTTGGGCATTTAGACTGTTCCAGAGACATATTGAAGATTACCGACAATGGCTCGGCTATGTTTTCAGCCAATGCTTTTAATATACATGGGTGGAGTTCATCAGGGCCATTGAACTTACCAGGATTGAGCCTTAGAAGCCACTTTAGGACAGTATCCTTTCCAATGTATAAGGGTGCCATTTTCAAGTTACCTTCTGGAAAAGTTACAAAGCTGGTATCAGTATTATCACAGAATAATTGACTAAAGTGCTTGGACAAAGCCTCAGCTTTAGTCAAGTTATCCTCAGCCATATTTGTCTGGTCATCTTCAAGCATAAGAGGTGGGATAGCATCACTCTTACGTGTTCTTCTCTTGATATATGAGAAGAGTCTTTTTGGGCAGCCTGGTGAACTTTTAACTAATTGGGTTCCGTAAGCTATCCTTGACTGGTGAATCAAAGTTTTACACTGGTTTCTGGTTTCACAGTATTTCAGCCGGAACTGCTGTAGCCCAGTAGAAACAAAGAGATTCCATAACCTTTTTCTCCGGCTTGGGAGTGTTATAGCTTGTCTATTGATCCATGGTGGCCGATTTGTTGGCCTTTTAGGAACCCTCCAGGGAATTAAATCAGTGGTAACCCTCTCAAGTGTATTCTTAAATCTATCCCATTCATCTTCAACGGATGAGACAATATTGGCTGACCAGTCGGCAGTTGAAGCACGCTCCTTTATAGCGACTACGTCAGCATGCCAAACACTAGGTCGGGATTTGGGTTGAAAACTGACTAAATTGCCAGCCCTTAAGTTAAAATCTAACACCCCATGATCACTGTTTGCTAGAGGTGGATGAATAACTAGACCATCCACGTCGTCGTTGTCATGAGTAAGCACTAAGTCCGGCAAGGAAGATCCTTGGGTAGAACCGAATCTTGTACTACCTAAGACATGTTGTGTCAGGGCATTTTCCATGGTAGTCAAGAGTAACCGGCTGTCAAACTTATTAGCGGATCCTGGAGATGTGACAGCTACCCAGTCTATATGAGGGGCATTAAAATCACCTAGAATAAGACAGCTACTGTGTTTACTCCATTGTTTGAGGTGATCTAAAATAAAGTCATCACACTGACAATAGGGACTTCTATACAGAACTCCAATGAGTAGAGTGTCAGTTGCAAAGCTTACTTCACAGCTAATTACCTCACTTGTCCCACTGTCATGCGCTTCAGATTTCACGGAACGAACATGTAGGGAGTTGTTGATATACAGAGCAACCCCGCCACCTCTACGACCCTTAACCCTGTCTCTGCGCAAGGAAATACATCCGCATAGCTCAGGTGTGTCATCTGATCCAGAAACCAGCCATGTTTCAGAAATGGCCACAATACCTGGGCTAAGGTCTTCCACTAATACACCTAGCTCGTGAAATTTGTTCCCGATACTACGTATATTAGTGTACACTACCTTCAGGCTTCCTATGAGGTCAGGCTTATCCACACAGGTCTTGGAAGCATACGTTTCCAACACCCAACTATTTGAAAACCCACCAGTTTAAGGTTAGTCTCACCATTTTTACGTCTTGTTTCTAGCTGGGACAAAACTTCTTTTCGTTTAAGTCTGTCTTCAAGAGATAAATCAGGTCTGACTGAAATTCCTGACCTGGCAAGGTTGTGCACATTAGCCAGTAGATGATTCCGTTCATCAGGAGAACCTAAGACTACTTTAAGCAACCTACACTGATTAGAACATTCATCATCTCTTTTGCCTATTCTAATCAGCTTTTTAATCGATACTCCAGGGAAATTCGCTGGGAGCATCTTGCTTAAAATACTACTCACTAATTTAAGGTCATGATCGTGCGTTTTCACGGGATCAGATTCTTTGGACTCTTCTAAATTTCCAACAATTATGTTAGAGTCTAAGGAGAGCTTGTCGTATTTAGCAGTGGTTACGTCTCTTCTCACCACTATTGATGCAGCCTGGCTATAGGTGACAGACGTTTGCCTACCATCAGTATTATTATATTTCTTCCGATTGCTTATTTTTGTTATCCACTGATCATCTACCTGCAGTTGCTTCTCAGGGCTGCTGCAGTTTTTGATGGTATAATCAAGATCAGTGTCTACACCACCTTCATGGTGAACTTCGCTTACAGTGTTCTCTGGTGCCGAGATGCTGTTTACAGCTTCCGTTTTGTCACCTTTTCGCTTACTAAGACGCTTCGAACGCCTAGTAGGTTTTAATTCCGGGGTAACTGGGATAGTAACCGCCGGTGTGATAACATTCATGATGGCACTTACTGCGTCATCTTCAGACGGGCAGTCCGTGTCACTCTTACTAGCCACGCTATCATCAGGAAGTTCCATGGCTTTATACAGTAGTTTGTGAGCCTCCCTTATTAAAGTCATCTTTGGGGAGCAACACATTCTGCACATCCAGTGGGATGTTGGAGCACTGCAACGTTTGTATGCAGCTGGAAGTAATCCAGTACACATCTTATGATACCACTTTTTACAGTTATTACACTGTATTCCATTATCTACCAAAAAGTAGCATTCCGCTCTATTACATTTATGTGGTACTTTTGACATAATGAACTTCTACTGGAAACAGCCAAGACAATTTACCCAATATAGACTATATAAGTGGTTAAAATCAAAACTTAACAGACAAAAGTCAAGTTAAAGTTTTAAAAAATGTTCTTGAAGTGAATAACACAACAAAAACAGCGATTTGTCAAATACGTGAAAATACGTGAAAAAAGCACTCCCTTTTTGGGGAAGGATAACATGGTGTACAATGTCCATGACTTACTTCATATATGTGAGGACGTACGACAGCACGGACCACTAGACACTTCCTCATGCTTCCAATTTCAGTCTTCTGAACACCCACTGGATCCTAGGAATATTGGAATATATAAGGTAGACAACTTAGAGAGTGAGACAAGTATTCACACTTTCAATGAAATTTGGGCGAAGTGCATTAGCTTAAGTCTTTTGCATAACTCCGTTTTAATTTCCATATTGCACACATCTAAATTGTGGTGACTTATTGACTATTCATTAGTTTACAGTGAGCCAAAGTTGACCGATACCAAGGATACAACCAAATGGTGAGTTTACTTTCTCATCCACTCGCCTAAATTATAATACGCACACACTTTTATATCAATATACCTCTTGCAAGACTTCCCTTCTTCCTGTTTCTCTATTTTCGTATCTAATGGTCGTATATTATCTGCAGATGACTAAGCAGTTCCTGATAGTCAAGGTCCCTGCCACTGATGAGATTTTCGTAGTTAGCGAGGTCTGGGCTGCTGGTAAATCATTGATCATCCCACGGTCGTATTCATCTGCTGAAGTCATGGGACATGCAGAGGCTGCCCCGGCTTCCATGACTTATAAGTTCATTCTTTTGGAACGCTACAGTAACGTCACATTTTTACTAATGTTCCTTTTCAGATGATTTTGAGCAGGCAGTTGCAATGAAAACTGCAGCAGACGCTTTGCACACATCAATTAGGGGCTCGTCATCTGAGGACATGGAGCCTGCAAGCCAATGCATGGTAAACCGGTAAGCTATTATTCTTCACTGATCTCCCAAGTGTTTCGAAACCGACAAGAAAAGTTTTGGAGGATGCTGCCCCTTTGAACTATCCATCTCGGTTGTTGGTTGACCGAGAATTTCAGTTCGAGACACCTTTTTTCCGAAAGCCACCCACTGTGGACACAATTCAAGGACACGAAAACGTGTCACCTTGTGATACGTAGGTGACTTTTTTTCATTGTTGTTTCTTTAGGAACCATTAACAGTTTACATCAACAAGGTAGTGCTGATCAACGTATCACAGTGGACGCTATCCTAGCTTCAACTCAACGTTGGTTCCATAACAGTCGGGACAGACTGAAGTCGAGAATGAGAAAGTGACGGCGTTCCCCTTTGCTGGGTCTGAGTTTTTTCAAAATTTCATTTTCAGATCAACGCCGACGTAAACAAGGAGAACATACTAGATTCCGAAAGCATACGAATGAATGGTCCTGGTGTTCTATAGGGTTTTTTACTTCTACGATATGTCGAAGGATTGTAAATTCGTTTGTCAAGATTGTTAAATATATGTTCAATTAAAATCAACTGCTTTTTGATATCCTGAGTCGTTGAGCTACTACCAGTTTGCTGTTTTTTGAGGTGACCTATGTACTTAATAGATTTGACTAAGTGTTATTGTTCGACTAAGGGTTAAATGCGGAATCTTGGGCGCGTTGTCCCAAGCTTTAGTCAGTCATAGAAAAAAAGGGCGCATTGCAGATTTTTTGGGGCAGACGTCAGGCATATTGCAGATTGGCTGGGGCAGGCTTAGGGGCATTGTTCCACGTAAGTCTATGCGCCCGAAGTTTTTCGCCCCTAAAAAGAATGCCAGCTGGGTTATTAGTGTGCTCTTCATGGTTTGTGATGATAGACTTATTAAAGAGTGCAGTTGTTATTTATCAGGTTGCTTAACTTGACTTAACATGTATACATTAAGGGATAGAATCACATTTCATTTGTTCAAGTTTCTGACAACCAGTTAGTATCATCGCTTCTTTATATTAGGAGTGCTGTGTAACTGAAAGGCGTTGCTTTGTCAATAGTTTCCTGTGTTGTTACTGAATAAAGTTATTTTAATGCATCTGAATTTTTTTTCTCACTTTCATCATTAAAAATACCATTTCATTTCACCCTGTCAATCGCTTTGGAAGTCAGATCCCTAGTTAACCAGCTAGCACTTATTTCGAGTGCACGGAATAACGTGGAACAACACCCATAAGCCTGCGCCAAACATTCTGCATTGCACCTGGGTTATCTTGGGTTTGTAGCATCAGTATAATAAGTTAAATAAGTTTCACTCAAGTGTTTAGGTTGTTCAAGACTGATTTGTGCTATCGGAATTTCGCTTTCAACTACTGAATTACAAAAGTGCTAAGCATTTAGTTTCCTTGTGTTTCTCGAAGCCTCATGAAGAAGAAATCTCTAAATCAGAAGTTTTTCTGAAAAATGTCTGTCTATGTGGAAACAGTCAAGTATGTATGTTGTCTGAAGAAAAATTCCAGTGTTTGGTATGCCTTATAAACGTTGTGACAGCAACTGTTTCTTCTCAATTTTTTGTATTGAAGGTTTTCTTTTATTACCAGATATATATGAACTCGTTAAAAGTTTATCTGATTTTAAAGCTTGTTTGGAATGTTTATAACTTCGAAGAAATACTTTATGCAAACTGAGTATTATATTGGTAGGATTTATCTCGCTTGACTTTACCAAGTCGATCAAAATAAATTTTGATGGATAATTAACTTATTCAATTTCTTTCGACCTGCTGAAGTAATCAGATCTATTAATCAACTTGAAACCTTTCCTAATCATCGGCTGAATGCACTATTGTGGTGAGTGCTACTTACAACCAGTTATAAGTAGTACATCAGTAAACAAATTCAGAAAAGTAACAATATGTTTTGGACATTGGGAAAAGCAATGGAAGAAGAGAACTGTGAGAAGAACGTTAGAACACTGTGCAGAATCCAATAAGCTATCGAATGTGGTGATAATCGACCAATTTGCGAATTATGTACAAATAAAAACTTAAAGATAAGGTATACCAAATGTACCTACAATTCTTTTGTCCTAATAAAGATTGACTTCGAGCCTCATCGGTCTTTTCTTCTTTACACTGTAACACAGAGATGGAGATAATAAATTCCATGGCTACATAAATAATGCCATAACGGAATGTAAACTCATTTGTTTCGGTAGCCAATAAAAGTATCAGTCGTTACTAATTGTTTTGGTAGGCCTACTTTATTTCAGAGTTTTGTAGTTTTATCTTATTGTCAGTTAGCCTTGTCAATAAATAAGTTTTTAATGCTGAAACTTTGAAAAATATTGTATGCGCTTAGTTCCCATCCCGAAATCTTTCCAGTCTAGTTCTATTTTATCTGAACTACATCTGGACATATATTAGTGACTAGTATATATGCAGCAAAGACAGGACTGCAGGTGAACATAGATAAGACGGAGCAGCAACATCCAGCCCGAATCACCATCAACGGGAGGGATTTGAAAGTGGTTACTTCATTCACTTATCTAAGGAGCATTGTCTCAACTACAGGAGGAACGGACTAGGATGTCAAATCGAGAATCGGGAAGGTGAGAAACACATTCATCAACCTGAAACCAATCTGGAAATCTTCCGCTGTCACTCAGCATCAACAACAAAATTCGGATTTTCAATACAAACGTCAAGTCAGTCAGTTCTTCTATACGGATCAGAAACTTGGCGGGTCACATAGAATATTTCCAACAGGTTGCAGACCTTTATCAACAGCTGTCTTCGTTCTATACTCAAGATCAGATGGCCGGAAAGAACCACCGATAAAAAACTATGGGATCAAATAAAACAAGAACCAATTGCTCAACAAATATGCAGGAGAAAGTAGAGATGGATTGGACACTCGCTGAAGAGGCCGCTGGGTGACATCGCGCGTCAGGCCAGTGCTCGAGTGGAACCCGAAAGGGAAGCGGCGAGTGGGACATCCAAGGATGACATGTAGGGGATCGTGTGAAGAGGAGTTGAAACAGTATGGATTAACATGGATGCATGTGAAAAGTACAGCAGAAGACAGAAGCAAGTGGAGACGTGCAGTTGAAGCCCTATGTTCCACTAGGAACCCAAGGGAACAATAATAATAATATATGCATCAAGATGGAAGATTCTTACGAAAATGTCAGCCGGAGAGGTCGCAAGTAGTGGGTATGTAAATAAACTTATGTTCGAATTTCTTTATTTTGAAATTTGTATTTCTCAATAAAAATTAAAAGGAAAGTGCTTTTCAGTGGTTGGGATTGTACAGAGTTGATTGTTTTGAAGCTATATTTCGCGATGAACCTAAGATCATTGAAAATCTGGGTTATTTGGAAAGACATCAGAACGAGTTGATTGGCTATATATCCAGGAAATTATGTTTATTGTCTATCAAGATAGCCTGAAATATTACTTATCTTTAGTTGTAGATACTCGGTTAGATAGCTAAAAATCTATCAATATCGTGCGGATTTGGTATACTCATTTCACATCTCCCTCAAAATCTCAAACAAAATGTTATTGGCATTCATTTGTTCGTCTCTTTTTCACCTGTACTTTCTTCATTCTACGGGTAACTGTGTATGTAAAAATGTAAATGAATGAGTACATACCTATCTTATTTTCAGCTTCATGATCCTCAGGTTCTACGTGGTTTCCTTTTACTTCCGTCTCTTTCTCATGGCAGGCTAACTACAGAGCTGTTTTTCACAGATAGAGTTTGTGGTCTTGTACTAGCTGTGAGAGAAAGCGTATCATTAGATCATATTCGTTGGCATAAAAATGTATTACTCCTTAGATTTTGTGGGATTCTTCCTTCCCAGTCTGTATTTATTCGGAAACGTAGTTTAAATTCCCTACACATGCTTTTTTCACAAGTCTCTTTGTACTGTTACCTTATGTCTACTGTAAGTAGTTGTCTGTTTGACTGTATTGTGTCCATTGGTTGATAACTCTGTAGTGGTCTTAGAATTCATCCATATAAAAAGGATTAGATACTTTGATTTCTTTCTAACTACTTATTTAAATATCACCGAGATTTCCGAAAATGTGAGTTTTTAATAAATGATCGAATCAATTTAGATAGTTGTTGCCCACGGGGATCTCTTTTGAGAACCTTCTGGCATCATATTAGATGTGGTTAATTAGCTTTCTCACCCCACTTTCACCCAATTCCTCCAGGGATCGAATTCTGTACGACCTACTCCAGCGAGGGTGGTATCCTCAGTCTTCACAGAATAAGTGTAACTGGTAGCCTGGTATATCAGATATCTATTCCTCCTACTCAGGTGCCAAGCAGTTTAAATACCACCTATATACAATGGTCTTGTGTTAAAGCAGCAGTGAAAATCATGATTAAGCTGACATTGAATGACTCACTCAAAATTCGAATGCAAAAATAAAACAACTAACAGAATATCTAAATTCTTATTGAGGATTACATCCTATGATATCAGAGTCAGTATTGTAAGACCAATCTAATGATATCCAACTTTCGCTATAGTACTTATTTGTTCAAGCATAAGTCTGGTACAATGTTAGGTGCAAAGAAATTAGCTGAGTAAAGAAATAACAAAAATGGTGAATAAGGGGATTAACAGGTATTCTGATAAGGTACATTCAAGACAGACTTTGTCATTGTGTGTAAAAACCAGCTGCAGAAGAAACAATAACTAGTTAGACTCTTGGCGTCCCGGACTACTTTTCATAAAGTTCTAAGACATTATCAATGGTTAACTGGAGTATGATTATGTTTTATCATACTTCCTTATGTTATGATCTTAAGACCTTAGTCACATCTCAGGATTAGTCAACAGGTAATACTGTGGAATTTGTTTGGAAACGCACGTGAAACGGAAATGAATTAATCTTTTGGTAATTACACTGCTGGAGGTGAAAATTCACCAGATTTTGCTTTCTGAAGCAAAAGTATACACACTATATATATATATATATATATATATATATATATACCGCACTGAAATGATCGTTAAATGTTATTCTTTTAGATATGAAAGAATTGTGAAAACGTCAAAAAGTTGTATCAGTGGTATAAAATCCGAAATGATCTAGATATATATATATATATATATAAATATAAACAGCGGTTTGATTAATAATAATAACAATAATAATTTGCTTTATTCCAAAACAGTACTTGTGATACAGAATGGAATTCTCAGCATTTTTACTACAGTATTGCATCCAGTTAGTACATTATCAATAAATAAATTTCTACATAGATGAAGGAAATCTCAGTTCATTATGACAACAAAATGTTGGCATGTCGGTAGCAAAGCCAAAGTTGAACACTGTTTGAAGGTGTTAGAAATGTAGGAGCTGTCATATTTACTGGCGTAAGCGAGAGAGAAACAAAGCAGCACATAACGGAAAAAGAGAGAGAGAGAAAAGGAAAAGAAAGAAAGAAAATGTTGTACCTATAAATGATATGAGTTGGAAAGACGAGGTCCAGTTGTTCTACTGACTATTTAATAAGTTATAGGTGTCACGCCTAATGATTTCTTTATCGCACAGAACACGAGCTAAGTAGGGTATGGTTGAGTTTTTGTACTTGCTGGTGCGAGCATATAGTTTTCTATATAGGCTTCTGGTTTTTCCTGATGAGATGCAAGGGGAGAGTTGTGAGTGAAGAGTGTGGTGTGAGTTAGATAAAATGGATTTAGTCAACTTTTCACATGAGTCCATGTCCCTGTCAACCAGAATATTAACAAGCTGGTTAAGTGGCACGCTGCTTACTCTGCTGACAACCTTGAACATCCTGCGTAATATGTTGTAGTCCTTCTTCAGTAGCCCGGGAAAAACTAAGGGGGAACAATAGAGAATAATAGGCAGAATGAGAGAGTTAACAAATTGTAGGAGTAAGGGTTAGGTTATACCAGAATGTTTTAATTTCTTGATGTAGAAGGTAAGACAGAATATTTTCTTAGAAATCGCCAAGATATGAGACGACCAGGAGAGATCAGCAGATAGAATGACGCCTAGGTATTTCATTTCCGACTTGGTTTCTATTTCAGTGCCATCAATGTTGCACATCTCGTGAGAGCCAACCAGTTTGTTTAGGTCGGATTTATGCCTAAAGGTGAAATTGACTGTTTGACATTTGGAGGGGTTTAAGGTAAGACCGTTTTCCTTGGACCACTGGCTGATTTCTGACTGAAAGCCATTTAGTTTAGAGCAGTCACTTTGACATTTGACAGGCAAAGATACAGTCAGGTCGTCAACATATTTGACAAAATTAATGTAATTTGAAGATGGTAAGTCATGTAGAAAGAAAGAAAAGAGAAGTGGGGAGAGCACAGCACCTTGGGGGACACCAGCTTCAGTGAGCGCAGCAGAGGAGGACTTACCTTTGTATACGGTGTACTGCATTCTGTTAGAGAAGTAGGAATGCAACCAGTTAGTGACCCAGGACTCAGTTTTTGTCATAGAGAGCTTATTTTTAGCAAGAGACATCTAGGTACAGAGTTGAAAGCAGAAGTGAAGTCGAGAAACGTGCAGTGGACGTATTTGGCACCTTTATCTAATGATGAGGCGATACTGTTGTGTAAGACGGCTGCAGCGTCTAAAGTGCTCCTACCCTGTGTATAGGCAAATTGTTTGGGGTCTTCAAAGTTTTTAAGGGGGGGGTTCAAGTTTTTTTCTATAAGCTTTAGAAACGGGGAAGTGATGGCAATGGGTCTGAACTTTACGTTCTTGCCGTCTCCAGGTTTAGGGACAGGGACTATTTTAATGTCTTTCCATGCATCAGGTACGACGTTTTTGGAGAAAGAAGCATTTAGGATGTCAGTTAGTGGAGAAGATAAAGCATCTGCACATTGTTTTAAAACATATGCAGGTATACCATCAGGGCCAAGGCTACGTGAGGGCTTGAGCGTTTTAAGACATTTTAGAACATGGAGAGCATTAAAGTCATGAAAGTTATCAGCTACATGATAGGTAACACTAGAAGTAGTTATAGTAGAAGGACAGCGTATAAAAGACTGATTAAGAGCATTAACATCATAAGAGGGAAAAAAGCATTACAACGCTTACTATTGCCAGTAATTTCATTAAAAATTAATGAAAAAGTATACCTTGTCTTCCATGTCTTGCCTTCTGTTGTTACATAGTAATGATAATAATAATAACAATCATTTACAGATCGATGGGGAATAACTTGTACATTCTGTTTTGCAGGTGTTTCATAGTGAAACAAGCCAACACCCAGGATAACACTATCACGCCTTACCTTTATTCACTATGAAGTTGTTTTTCAGTGTGTTGCAACAATTACAGCCTCATCAAGTAGATTCAGGGCGTGAAAACAACCAGGTTCGTAAAAATGACAACTGAAAAGAAGAGTGAGTGGAATTGTAAAAGAATGATATTGTGTGCATGTAATACGAGTATTTTTACTGCAGCTATTACATTGTGAAGTTTATCATATTGGTTGTCAATGGATTTGTAATCGTGCTGCCGAAGACACTTTATATTGATTAAGCTAACTCTATAAAATATCCGGAGAATAATTCAGGCATTAAATAAGGCTTTTTTTTCGCATTAAATATGACGTAGATGGGAGTGCAAACACGCTGTTAAAACATATTGAACTAAATCAGATCAATTGTTAGCATTTAGAGACTAAGTTGATAGAACTATCAGACATGTTTGTATTACTCAACTCTCAAATATCAATGGTGATTATTTATCTGAAGATAAATGTGATGCATTATAGCCAGTGAGAATTTCACGCAAGAAAATAAGATTAGTGAATATATATAGTTGTGTAAATTGGATGATATGCCTCAAGACATAGAAATGTTGGTTCGAGTGAATTCAGAGTGCCCTGTGACTGCTGTCTGTTAGTGTTCTAAGCCATCAGGTATATTGGTAGTACCATAATTTCTGATAACCTTGCCTAGTTAACCAGCTCGCTAGCCAGTCCCAATCCTGGATAAAGAGGGAGGGTTGGGCGTGGGGCTAGCAACCCGGCACCACTAAATCCTTCAAACCACTAGATAAACTTCAACACACAGAAAATATATTAAAAATACAAAACTCCAAATAAAAGTCTTATTCATTTCTCGAATCGGAGAGACGAAATGACGCGAGCTGGCGAAAGCCTTCGGGAAGCCAGTCAGCAAATGTGTCTTCTCTCGCTTAAAGCAAGATTAAGAATGTGTACGTGGAATGTCCGTTCGATGTACGAGACTGGGAAGGCTGCCCAGGTAACCAGAGAGATGCGAAGAAATGACATACGCTCTTTTATGCTGGGTTTCTGTGAAAGCTGATGGAATGGATGTGGTTTGACAGCATTTTCAATGGGAGGGTCAGTAATCTATTCCCATCATCCAGAAGGCAACTATGAACACACTAAGGAAGTGGCTATCATGGTGTCACCAGTGGCAGCCAAGGCCCTAATGCGGTGGGAACCAATTTTATCCAGGATCATGACAGCAAGATTCAAGTCTAAAGGGAGGAAGGATACAATTATCCAGTGCTACACACAGTACTACAAACAACGTGGAATAAGACAAGAAGGAAGATTTCTATAAACAACTACAAACAGAAATGGACAACTTCCCGACTGGTGACATCAAAATCCTCATGGGCGATATGAATGCAAGCTAAAATGGAAGCAGATAATACAGAGAAAGAACTTATCATGGGTTGAGCTGCTCTCGGAGAGATGAATGAGAACGGGGAATTATTCGCGGGTTTCTACTCTTTCAATGGTTTGGTGATCGGAGGAAGCGTGTAAAAACAAAAGGATATACACAAAACAACATGAATTTCGCCTGACGGACATACCACAAACCAGATAGATTTCATATCAATTTCAAGGAAGTGGAGACGCAGCCTGCTGGATACAAAGCCGAGAAGGAGAGCAGATGTGGGCGGACTCAGACCATCATTTAATTCAAGGAGCCTTCAAAGGGAAGCTGAAATTCATGAAGACAACTGGAGACAGACCACCACAATTCAAGTTCAAGAAAGCGAAGCGCAAAACCACAAGGGATGACTTCACTATAGATATCAGAACAAAGTCGGAAACACCACGTGGCATCACGGAGGAAACCTGTACGGAAGAACATTGGAACTCTCTGAAAGCGATATGTAAGGAAGCGTGTACAAATGTTCTAGGAAGGAGGAAGAGAAAAGACAAGGAATGGCTGTTAACGGATATCTGGAAGCTAATCGAGGGGAGGAGGATGGTGAAAGAGATGAATCAATGCAAAGATGGGCAACAGAAGGAGAAGCTGAGTTCAATGTACACTGCACTGAATCAAGGAAGACATGAGGAAGAGTGGTAGGAAAGACAAAAGACAATTCCACGACACACTGACCAGCAAGTGAAGCACAGCAGGCAGGTGGCAGGTAAAAGAGACCTTAGGAAATTATATCAGCTGACCAAACCAGATCTCTATCCGGGAAGAGATCAACCCAGATGATGAAACCACTAAGAGATGCTCAAGAGAACCTGACTAGGAACTAGGAGAAACAAATAAGACAATAGGCTGGTCACTTTAAAAGACTCTTGAGTCGACCATCACCTGCAACTCGCCCAGAAATACACCACAACCAACAACACCCACAGAACTGTCCACCAGTGGACACCACTCCTCCGACGAAAACGGAAACCCTAAACGCTATCAAGCAACTGAAGTCCTGGAAGACACCAGGACCAGATGAGATTCCCCCAGAAGCACTGCAAACGGATCCAGAGACTGTGGCAGATATGCTCACCCCATTATTATTGGAAGGAAACAAAGGTGCTAAACGATTAGAAGAAAAGTTGGCTACCTTGTCAAGCTGACAAAGAGTGGCGACTTACGCCTCACTCTGCAAGAACTGGCGTATAATAATACTCTTGTCCACGCCAAGTAAAATACTAAGTCACATCATCCTGGGGAGAATAAAAGATGCTGTGGATGCAGAACTCCGTCCCAACGGAACAAACTGGATTCAGGAATGGCAAATCATATGCTGATCGAATTGCAACTCTATGCATCGTCATCACAGAACGAAACATAGAATGGCAGTCAAATGTCTACCTTAACTTCATAAAATTCAAAAAGGCCTTCGCCAGACAGCACTGACCGAGAAGAAATTTGGCGTACCTCAAGTCTTTATCAACCTCATTCAACAGATGGCTATGTGACATCTAGCATCTCGAGCCATGGATGTATGCCATGTTTCGGAGAAACGCATACAAGACCCGTGTGTGGTCATTCCTTTAAACTCACCCGGTCAACAAGGTGAATCTGCAAAATTCACATTAAGGGTGTCAGGAGACCCCTCAGCTAGTTCGCGAGGACTCGCAGGCTTAGGAATAGCATTGACTGTTGGGACTGAGAAATCCCTTCTTGACTGGATCCTAGTAGATAGTTGTATGTGTGCGGTCCGTCTGAACGGGTCCGTTAGAAGGAAAGAAGATGTTACCCGTCGTTGTCTTTTCGTAGTCTCCACTTACGCCCCAACAGACTGCAGTTCTGATGAACTAAAGGATGACTTCTACCAGAAACTGTCTAATTTTGCTGTAAAAAGCAAAACGTTCAGATATAGTTGTTTTAGCAGGCGACTTCAATGCCCAAGTAGAGAAGTTGTGGCAGACTGAGAAGTATATAGGTGGTACGTACGGAGTTCCCTGCCGACGAACCGACAACGGTGATCATCTTCTACAGGGCGGATGTACTGCTCAGCAGTCCGCTCCGTCCTCCTTTATGGCTGTGAGACCTGGCCATTGAGAGCAGAAGACATGAAAAGATTAGCTGTCTTCGATCATAGGTGTCTGCGTTCTGTCTCCCGTGTGAAGTGGTATAATAAGGTGAGCAATATTGAGGTCAGGCTTCAGTCGAGTGCTAGGTAAGGAGGGGAAATCAATAGACGAGGCTGTGAAATTACATCTATTGAGATGGTTAGGATATGTGTTATGTGTGCCTAGTCATCTCCTACCTCGACGGGTATGGGGTCAGGCTGGAAAAGAGCTAGCGGCGGTCAAACCAAAACATGGCACCAGTCAATGAAATCCACAACAGTTAGTTTAAGCCATATAGGAAGGTGTAGACTTCCTGGTTGGGGTCCTCGGGACGGTAAACACCAATGGCTGGAGACAATTAGTGAAATGGCTCAAAATCGTTCTCAGTGGCTAACGCAGATGCATCCACTCCCTGTGACTTATAATTGTCAATGAAACTATATTGTTCTTCGTCATTACGATTCCTTTTGTCTCGTATCCCTGTTTACTGTCTCTGTTTCGCATTTCTTCTACTTTCCTTTCTTGCTTTGTGTGCTACCTGAACTGCTGCACATCGGTGCAAAGTTCTATGTCTCAAACAGACAAAGAGTTTTACTATTTCTTCGCTAAATCGTGTTTATGTGAACTGAAATGTTCCTCTTGTACACAATACAAACAGAATATCCAATCTTGTAAAGACGAGCAACAAATCACTTCCAATAAGAAGGAATTTATTCAAAGTCAAAATAGAAGGTATATAGAAAATAATTCGAGAATCAGATAGAATGTTATCGATCAATCTATGGTGGAAACCATGAATGGAACAATAAGGGAAAATTCGGCTAATGTGTCGATTTATTCATACAATCCAGTGCTGTTAGTTCACAATGCGAACTTGAAGAGGAAAAAATCTTCCAGCCACTAAGAGTCATTAATAAACCGTCAAGTCAATCACTTTAGTTGCCGGACTTCTCAGTATCTCATAGCCAAACATCATGGTCAAGAAAATCCTCGCCTTATGGTGCTTCAAAATCGTCAAGTCTCCACAAGTCGGCGAATATAGCTCCGTCAAATAGAAGCCATTTCTCTAAGGGGCCATTGCCGAGCCTATTTAGACGTCCACTTTGCGAGCATTCCCGTAAAAATGTTGATGAATGAGGAAATAAGGCCTACACAGGTAACTACTCATGGGCCACTGGTAAGAAGGGGTTTTAAGGCGAGGTTGCACAATCTGATATGCTCAAGGCCCAGTTGGGAACGAATTCCAGAGAAGGTCAGATACTTCGCATATGAATAAAAAGATGTATTTTATTATTTAGATTTTGTGTGATTTATTAAATTTGAACTAAGCGATTTACAATTTACGTAATATGTTAAAGGAATATGTGGATGTAGTGCAATGACATTGTGGATTATTTTTATAAGCCAGGTATTTGCGTGATTCGCTTTCTTTCAGTTTGCAATAATTCCCCTATTCTTTAGCTACTAAGTCGCAGGCTTGATCTCAAATTCACCTGTTAAGAATTATGACTGGTATAAGTATAAAACTTGACCACTGTGGTAGAGTGTAACTCCATTATATATATATATATATATATATATATACATATAAATGAAGGAAAAAGTTGTGTGAGTAACTTGATATGATTATGAACAATAATTTGTGCTCGAAACGTCATCAGTTAATATTACTGTGTAACACTGTGTGATTTATCAAAATAAAATCTTATCCATAATGGGATTATGACTGGTCTTGAAATGATGACTGGATTGTAGCTTGACGTACCAACGTTTACGTGTTTACCAAGTTGTATTTTACTGTAGGTAATCTGGTGTAATGCAGTCTACTCCAAATGTTGTTCTATTGACACAAATGTTTAATCCTAGAGTTACTGTTTTAGTAGAGAGCAACACCTATTTCTTTCTTTGAAAATTGAATGCAATTAACTAATATTCAACGCCAGTTTATTGAATTATGGTTTATTCATTTTAGCTTTAGTACGCGCAAGTAACGGAGTTTAAATATAGTATCTCATCGGTTATACACACTGTGAGAGCTGTCGTAGGACTGATTTATCTAAGACACGATGTATGCGTAAAGTTTACGCGTTCTTAGTCTGTTGGATGTTTGAGCCGTCTGACACAGGGTAGCGAATAGCCACTATTTTCCATGATATGAGGTTAGATTTTCTCACTATATTGATCTGAAGTCTCTAAGTCGACACAGGCGTTTTGGATAATGAGAGCAGATGCTGCAAAAGTGAAGCGTTGTGACATTAGGGTATCAATGACAGTGTGTTAAATATATTTTTGTGTATGGTATCTTACATAAGCAGAAACTGGAAGTGAAAGAGAGGAACAGTGGGTTTATGAATTTCCTATGCTAGGTGTTATGACTCAGACATTACTGCTGTTTTGTTCAACCATAATGCTGAAAAGACACATTTGGTAGAAATTTCATCAGAAATAGGTCAGAATTTAAATAAAACAGTCTTCTGGTGGGTTACACTTTCTTCATCATTAAATAGTAATGACGCGTTTAGAGTGTATTCTTCTTGTTTCTCTCAACTCACTTAAGCCTACTAAATATTTGTGTTTGTTATTTAGCCTACTACTGATTAGACGATCACGATTATCTTTTCATTCTGATACTAATATGTTTTGATAATTATTGCTGATTCGGAGTTTCAGATCTCTATTCCAACTGAACCCAACACCTTGTCAATTGATGGAACATACAAAACCTGTGTCGATCTTAAAAGACGAAACTGTAAAGTCTTTCAGCCAGTAAACCAACAATACAAGCAATTCAACAGCATTACAATGTGGTAGAGTCAGGGAAATGACTGTTTAGTATTATTAAATTATTATTGTCTACTTTAGTTCCTAGAGGAAAAAACGGCTTCGGTCGTACGTCTCCATTGCGTTCGCTTCTGCCCCAAAGATTTCACCTGGCTGCATGTCTGCCCACATGCTTACATATCCTCCTTGCATGACATCCTCAATGTTACCCTCTCACTGACGACCAACTTGCCGCCTCCCATTCGGGTTCTATTTGAGCGATAGCCTGATGTGTAATGTCAATTGATGGTTTACTCAGAGTATGACCGATCCACCTACATTTCTTCCTGAATAATTTTTGCACAATAAGTTCCTGCTTGGTTCCCTTCAAAAGATCCATGTCACTGATCTATTCTGGCAATCTTATATTGCGTATTGAGTGACGACAGCTGATAATGAAGCTGCGAAGTTTCTTCGAGGTGATCTCCACGATTGTCATGCATAAAGTAGGAATGAAATAATATTGGAGCAGAAAATTCGTACATATAATTCATCACGAGTGCTGGGAATATCAACACAGACTTGATGGAAATGAAAACTTGCCTTGCTTTCCCGATCCTCGCTTTGATATCCTCGTCAGTTCCGCCAGTAGTTGAAACGATGCTTCCCAGTTAGGTAAAGGAGGTTGCTTCTTTCAGATTTCTCCCATTTATTCTGATTGTTGCCTGTTGTTGCTGTTGGCCAGGCATCTTCATCATCTCTGTTTTCTCTATTGTCACCTGAAGTCTTATCTTTGATGCTTCTGATGAACAAGTGGTGTTGAAATAATAACAATTCATCATTACATTCTTGTCTATGAGTCTGTCTGGGAAACGATCCTCCATCAGGATTCTTCGGATATTTTTCAGTTTTTCAGCGACAGATTCCTCGGTGCATATTTTCGGGATTCTTGAGGGAAGATAAAAGGTGAGATTTCTTTCTGCTTTTAAAGACACAACTTTCAAAATTGACAAACTGTCCGTTCTATGTTGGTTTTTTGTAGATGGGTCTCTTCAGCGAGTTATCAACATTTCTTCGTAGTTGAACATCGAGGAAATGGAAAATTGAGTCAGATTCAACTTCTATACTAAAGAGTACCCTGTTCTCCTGTCGACTCATTGTGATTTCTCTTCCCGTGTTGTTTGCTGCTACTCTGGCTAGAACTTTGATGTCACCATCTGGCTGGAGTGTGGTTCCTTGCTGCTAGCAGTTGGCTGTCTATGGAAGTTCTTATTCTCCACTGCGTGTGTAGCATTGTATAACTGCCAGACTAGTTATTGACCCTCTAGAGTGTGTGGACGAACACTAGCTGAATTCACAAGACATCACCAAAGATGTTCCGATAAAAAAGGACAGGTTTTCTGCGAAGTTTTCGTGCTTTAATAGTGCTCATCGGTCCATCCTGGCGGAAATCTCTTACTCATAAAACCAGATAGTGATTACATCAAGACTCTGAAGCCTAGTGATCAGAACGTGTGTGTGACATGGAATTAACAGCTAGCAATAGTCACAGGCTGTCCTAGCTTATCCAGTCATTACATTCAGAAAGCACATTGTCAGTGAGACTGCCTGTGACACAGATAGTACGCTGACTGACAACCAAAAAGGTTTGCCCAGATTGTTAGGTGAAAATTTAAGTAGCGAGCAATACTTATTATACCTAACCACAATATTCTAGTGTCTGTTCACGTTGACTCACTCAACGAAGCGGAGTTCCAAAATGCACTTCAACTTCATAAAGAACTCGGCTCTCTTTAAACACGGCAGTGGGACACCAATCATTGAACTGATGGGGTTTTATAGGAGGGTACTGAATGATGTGTTCATTTGATGGAGATTAAATTCATCATAGCACCTATGTTTTAAGAGGACTTACATGATATTCTTAGCAGTGTGTTCAGAGTTACATTCGTAATACTAGCACAGTGGTTAGGACTCTCTCCGACGATGCACATGGTCCGGGGTTCGATCCCCTGCCGACGCACACCCGATATCTATGGTCGACCTGCGAAATTTGGGCTACCGATATCCATGCTGAAAATGCCATACTTGTACTGAAAATACGGTGTGGCATCAAGCTGTAATCAAAAATAAAAAATAGCCACTGTTGTAGTCGATAGGCTTCTCAAATCGCGTAAATCACTGATTAGGAAAGAGCCTATTTTTGTTGATGTACTGATCTCGTTTTCTCTCTCCGTCAGATGTCAGAGCACTGTTATACGGATAGCAGACTAACAATAGTTTAATTTCTGAAGGTTACGGCTGACTACAATTGGTTGGACAAGACATTTTTAGACTTACTTGTTAGAGAAAGATGTTTCTGAAAAGTTTACAAACATATTGAATGCTTTATGCAAAAATTCCTCAGAGAGACAGAATGAGATAATATAATCACCTAGCATCACTGTTCTAAAACAGCAATGCACACGATTACCAAATCTAACCATTTCTCTTTAACTTTGTCATCGATGACATTCTAAAGATTGCTCCGTAGGATGAACGTGGTGATGGAGAAAGAACGTCTGACTCTGAGCTTGCTCATAACATCATCTAGTTGTGTAATAGCATACAGGTCACTGAAGTTGCACTCAATCATTGTGAGTGAGGAAGTTTTGTGAGTTGCTTCGCTTAAGTACGCAGTTAACTTGTCAAATTGATAGGTGTCTGTACCCATATTCGTTTTTGCAGGTGATCTATTATGAGCATTTGATAAGTTGTGCGATTGCTGACACGGGTGTGACAAAATAAATTTCTAATCAAATAATTAGTATACAGCAGCCCAAGCAACATCTAGAGTCACCGAATGTCAGCATGAATTTTGAGGCTATCAGGACAAGAGAAAGACAAAGCTGTCCGCAATCACCAATGTCCTTCCTAATTGTGGTGGACTGGATCATGTCCGAGACCGGTGGGCTTGAGAATTCGAGGATACATTGGACTGATGAAGAAACCTAGAAGATCCTTATTTCGCGGATGATTTATGTTGCACAGGCCTGAAAGCTTACAAGCGAAAACCAGGCAGCTGGAGAATGAAGTAGTGGAAACAGGACCTCAGGTGAACAAAGACAAGATAAAGGTGATGACAATACCGAATCAACAAAAGCCACATGCTCCAGTCACCATGGACGGAAGGAACCTAGAGGAAGTCGTGACATTTTACTTACCTGAACTCTGCAGCATCATATCAACTATATCCATGAATGAGGATTTCTTAGCGAGCCAGGATATCGGGTAAGCTATACTGGACTTCATTATTCCGAAATCAGTTTGGAGATTCACAGCATTCAGCAAAATGAACGAATTCCGAATTTTCAATGCTAATGTCAAGTCGGAGCTTCAATATGGTTCAAAGAATTGGTGAGCTCGTCAACATAAACATTTCTAACAAGCCTTCAAGCGGACTCCTATCAGCAGCTTTCTTTAAGCGATACTGAGGATCAGACTGCCTGCCATCCAGGAAGAATAAGCCACATGGTACCCTGTCAGGCAGTGAACCAGTCGAGACTCTATTACTCTATAAATGTGACGAAGGGAATGGAGGTAGATTGGACACGTATCGGTTCTAGAACTAGGTAAAGTGTCACATAAAGTTTTCCTTTGGAGTGGCTCCGAAATGGTGATCAAGAGTTCATTACTGGTGTGGATTGGAACGTATTTGAAGATGAAATTTGCCCAAGAAATACGTATAGGGAAATGGAGATGGAATGAACATACGCTAATGACATATCGAAGTAACTTCAAATGTAGGGCTGTCAAGTGCACCGATAATGAGAAATGACAAGCTTGGAATCCAAGGATGACATATCAAATAAGAAGTTGTGTGAGTAACTTGATATGGTTATGAGCAATAGTTTGTGCTGGAAACGTCATCAGTTAATATTACTGTATAACACTATGTGATTTATCAAAATAAAATCTTATCCATAATGGAGTTATATTCCACCACAGTGCCCAAGTTTTATACTTATATCAACAAAAACTGATTTATTTAGGATGTATGCAGTTGGAGAGAACCTGTGAAATAAAACGAGCTCGTATTATCACGCAAATATGTTCATTCTTTCTTTGTTCAAATAATGTGGAATTCTCAACATATAGTACGATATTACGTCTAATTTCCCCTTTACATGTACATAATACAGTCAACTTACATTGATAATAATGTCAATAAAGAATATGAATGGGAAATTAAAAGTTAATAGAAATACCGAAAATATATTATTGATTGGAAGAATAAAAAGGGCTGTTTAATTACTGTCTCGTGGTAAGTTAGTTTCATGACTAATACTTTTCTTATCACTTATAATGCGTGCTAAATAAGGTATCGTAGAGTTCTTATACTTAGTCATCCGAGCATAATATCAGTTATAATTGCTCTGAGTCCTTCCTGATGAGAGGCAAGAGCAGAGTTTTGTATAAAAAGGACGCTCAGAGTTAGACAAGACGATATTCACCAATTCCGCCAGGGATGCCCATCATCCCCATTCCTATTCAATTTCATCATAGATGTACTAATGGACTTAACCTTAACTCACTTGAGAGACTCAGGGATTGATTTGCTACCAGGGAATAATCTCGTTGACTTAAAATATGCAGACGATATAGTCCTTCTAGGCGAGGACGCTGACAAAATGCAGAGTCTACTGAACACCTTGAGCTGCAATCTACGAATGTTTGGCATGCGATTCGCCCCCACCAAATGTAAGATGATGTTACAGGACTGGACTACACTGACTCCTTGTTTAGAAATAGGGAGTGAAGTGGTAGAGCACGTTGACCGCTTCACTTATTTGGGATGTACCATCAGACCCAACGGGTTGATCTCTGACGAAATCCCAGCACGAATACAGAGGGCTAGTTTTGCATATGCCAGTTTACGCTGTCTCTGGCGTAGACGTGATATCCGACTATCGACCAAAGGGCTTGTGTATTGCTCAGCAGTACGCTCCGTCCTCCTTTATGGCTGTGAGACCTGGCCATTGAGAGCGGAAGACATGAAAAGATTAGCTGTCTTCTATCATAGGTGTCTACGTTCTATCTCCCGTGTGAAGTGGTATAATAGGGTGAGCAATATTGAGGTCAGGCTTCAGTCGAGTGCTAGGTAAGGAGGGGAAATCAATAGACGAGGCTGTGAAATTACATCGATTGAGATGGTTAGGACGTGTGCTACGTATGCCTAGTCATCGCCTTCCTTGACGGGCAATGTTAGCTGATATAGGGTCAGGTTGGAAAAGAGCTCTCGGTGGTCAAACGAAAACATGGCACCAGTCAATGAAATCCACAACATTTAGTTTAAGCCACGTAGGGAGGTGTAGACTTCTTCACTAGTTGGGGTCATCGGGACGGTAAACACCAATGGCTGAAAACAATTAGTGCAATGTCTCAAAATCGTTCTCAGTGGCTAACGCAGACGCATCCACTCCTTGTGACTTATGATTTCCAATGAAACTATATTGCTCTTCGTTACTACTATTCCTTTGTCTCTCCCCTCTGTTTACTGTCTCTATTATGCATTTCTTCTCTTGCTTTGTGTGCTACATGGAGTGTGGCGACTTGAACTGCCGCACATATGTGCAAAGTTCTATGTCGAATACAGACAGACAGACTTGCATGAGTTTAAGTGTCTGTCCACAACAGTTTTAAAGAATTGCTTTGACGGCACCCTATCCATCCTACTAGTATCTTTTAGTGCCATTCCCAAGGTAATAAGGTATTCTTTAATTAGCCCAGAAAAGATGAAGAGGGAGCAACAAAGGAGAGTAAGACGAATGCAAAACGACTGAATATACATGTGCCTCAAAATACCCATGTTTTTTTTTTTTTTTTTTTGATTTACAGCTTGATTTCCACACCGTATTTTCAGTACAAGTGTGGAACTTTCAGCATGGATATCGGTTGCCCAAATTCAGGCATACCATAGATATCGGGTGTGCGCCGGCAGGGGTTCGAACCCCGAAGAATGAATCATAATAAAATAACTGTAATCATCCCTCATATCGGAAAAGAGACCTGGTACAAACTTAAGCATGATCAAAACGCAGACAATTTCTCCAAATCAACTCAACTTCTAAAGTGGTGAACCATATCTTTTTGTACTCGTTTAGAAACCTCATAATTACTCGTCGTACATCCATTATGACCACTACTGTTGTGAGTGTCACCGCCTCAAATATGGCATAATATGCCAAAATTTATTGGCAGTAAGTTGGCGAGAACTCGTTCGACTCAATGCTTACTATTCTGACCACATAGAAGTGTTGTTTCTGTATTACCAAAGCAGATTTCCACAATAGGTGACATTAACCTTCATTCATAATCACTAGTAGACATATGCACACTATCACGAATTGAAGCAGCATATCAAGTTCACGATGTTAAGCTGAAAGGTGGACATTTATACAACCCAATATAGTAGCGCTGCGGGGAAACAATCCCACGAATTGCCAATGTAAGGATAAATTGTCCCTTAGCACTAAATAAGGGATTTGGTTGAGCAGCGGGTATGTTCTCATACATGTGAAATTAGACCGACCTAAGAAAGTTTGAGGTGATCCTGTGCCAACCGCTACTTAGATATAATTATTCACCTAGCAAAACTGTGCTTTAGACTCTTTAGGTGATCTTTAAAGATGACTCTCCAGTCCAAGTCAACAATTCAGAACAAAATTGGTGACCTGTCTAAACTCTGTGGTGCGGGACTCATCAGATCGCTCAACTCTCCCACAAATGACAAAAACGCTTTCGTTAACCACCACTCCACGGCAAGTAATATGGGTTAGGGAAATGATGTCACAACACCTGTGTCTAAGAAGTACAAAGATGCAGGAAGTTTACCAATGTCAGTTGAAACTAAGGACACTACTCCGCTAAAATTCATTAACAAATAAAAAGTAATGTCCATCTATCACAAGTGATAGTTTTCATTTTTTTCAAGTTAGTTATGTTTAAATACTGGTGCGCAACTTGATGTACTTCCACCACAGATAAACAACAAACTTGGAGACAAACCAGCGTTTAATTCATCAGATATGATTGAGGAGTCAGTCACACCCTTTGGAAAGGCATATGCATAGTGAGGTTAAGGTTTATAAAAACCTATCGCTATGTGAGTTATTTCTCACCGATTGTATTTCATCGTGTAATTCAGCAGTTAACTTGTGTCTTAAAATGTTTATATTATTGCTTTGATATTAACCAACAACAAATTGAATATCTCTGACCCATCTGTCTAAAGTTAGCCAATATTAAAATGAGAAGAATATTTTGAAAATTTTCTGCGATCAGAGCGTTAAAAAAATCAAACAGTAGTCAATCATAAGATAATCGATTGTGTGTACACAGTTAAAAATCTTTGACAATAAAAATAATGAAATAGAAGTATTGGAATAAAAATAAGGAGAAAACATAAGAGAAAGACTAATCCATTCACATTTCTGCCTTATTTTAAGTGTTCCATAGAAAAGAAATACACGTGGAAGGATAAAAAGTGAATGAAATCAAAATGTGAACAGTTTATTTCGGTCGAATTCCTAATAATTTATTCATTTGACGATTTTGATTTGACATAGTATCTGTTACTCGGTGAATTTTAGGCGCCATACGATCAAGTTGTTCATTTTGAATTCTTAATTCATCATTCATACCTTGAGCAAGACTCTTCAGTCGAGACATGCCATCACCCATTAACGATAAATTATTCTCGAATTCAATGTCTGAAGATTTTGGAGCACCATTGGTTTCCTATTTTAACAGAAAACAAGAGTAGGGGGAAATGAATGGTTTTCGGAACAAACGGTGTTATTAGCTGAAGAAGCATCAAATAAAAACTTTAGATTAGATCTCAGGAATAATTGAGATTATGTGGGTGTTTTGAGAAGAATGTAATAACGCTTTAGCCGAATTGCAACATCGACCAAGACTGCAGGCACCCCTCCAAGTGATAATTAATACACTCATGCTAGCAGGAGGTTATATATATATATATATATATATATATATATATATACCCTTTCCGTTTGAGCCTATTCACAAGTAATATTGTTTTTTGTGTCTTTAGCTTCATTCCAACTGAATACGGCAACGAGAAATGCGAACATTCTCAGAATCTGAAAGATGATAAGAAGTGAATATAATCTTCAAGCATTGGCTCTTAGCATCCCGAAAACCAAGGTCAGAGAGTTTACAGGTGTCTACGCGGCCAAGACCAGAGATCAAAGTCAGACGCCTTTGGAGGATCGGTGTCTGCATCTCGTTCAAGTTGGGGCTGGATACAAGATGGTTGAAGACATGTTGAATTGCGGCTCAAAATTTTTCTAACGTTCTACCAAATTTATCATGAGAAGTTAATAAACTTACATCCTTCTCATAAGCCACGTCAATCACCGCAAGTTTTTATAATTGTATATGATGACAAGTTTACTTAAGAGCAGTGTTTATGCACTCGCTTAGTTATCTTCCCGTTGACAGACGGACTTTATTTCCTCACCAAACAGACGAAAAAGTGTGGACTCCGTAGATGTTTGTTTTCTATGTCCATTTTGTTGTAGGAATACATGTGTACAGGCTGAAACGTGATCGCAGTCAAAGCAGATGAAATGTCTCACTAACACTTCACAGAAAACATCCAGTTAGGTGATTTATTTGTGTTTATTGTTAGCTTAATGTCCTCAACTCGTCAGATGAAACAGTATCTCTCCTTCTGTTCGAAATTAATGCTTGTTAGGAACAGGTAATTATCTAAACAGAAATGTAAAAGATGATCGTGAATATCAGTTTGTCAGCACAGAATTCCATAAATACCCCAATACACTTCCTTCCTTTTGGCATTAAAATCACCGGCCAAGACGGCTTCATCTGTGGTCTGCTTTCAGCTGCCAACTAGATAGCTGGTGAAATGATGTATCCTTCTCTTTATTTAAACTGCATTTAGTTGATTTATACACGGAGATTTCGAAAGGGCGTCGACAAATGTCACAAACTTTACTTATTCCTACAGGTCCATTCAACTGGACAGCACGCACAACTGTTCAATTAAACTGAATAGTGAGTTACCTGCTTTAGCACTCAATTTTATCACACACCACCGAATTCAGGAGAACTGTTTCAGGCCAGTCAAAGGAGGCTTGTTCGGACTATTTTTCGGAGTTTTTTTCTAACGAAGACCTAATTGCAGGCTATGGATCGCTATATGCCAAACCAAGATGTACAGCGTTCCGGGTCGACCTTTTCAAATCTTTCCTCCACTAGAGCGGGGAGGCAATGTAGATGCCCCGCTCATCATCACAGAGTATCAGTTTCCTACCATTAAACTCCTATCTGCCAGTAATATGAGTTCATCTTACGATCCCTAATACAGTGTAAACAACCTAAATTATGATGGTAATTGCTTTAGTTCATCCAAACGATCTTTCTGGCAAGTTAAGACTTACAGGAACGCTCGTACAAGCCCTGTCAACATATTACGGTGGCTCTTAATCGGTTGCATGAATTACAGTATAAAAACTAGATAAAAACTTTATCTGCCTTCTCTTCATAACACTTGGTATTCGACTGAATCGAGTATCATCTGGGATATTCAAAAGTGAGTACGTTTTAAGTTTCTTTCTGAAATTTCCTGATTGAAATGTACAAATTAGACTTCATTCAAGGTGAAAATCACTGCTTTCACATAATGATGGTAGTATCTGTTACAGAAGCGAAACATAAGCATCAAAGAATTGTTGTAAAACCCCGATAGTACATATGAATAGAGAGAATTTTCAGAACAAGGCGATCTAAATATAACTTGAACAACATCAGAGAAGTGAAAAAAATGAAAAACGGTTGTACAACTTGATAATAAATTCGTTGAAAAGAGTTTGTTAGCCAAATATTGTACACACCTCTGTCGTTGCAATCTAATGAATAATGTAAATAGCGAATGACATTTGTGCTGCTAAATAACATTCTACATTTCAATCTTACATAAATTTAGCTTCATACTTGCATAAAACCAAATGTACTCACCATTACAGTTTTCTGCAATGTACTTGTGTACTGCTCACCCCATGAAGAACCACATTGAATGGATTGTCTCAGATTACCGGGATTTTTATTATCTGTCATCTTGTCCACTGAAGCAGACGGTCCTTGAGTAACAGGCTGTGACTGCCTAACAAAAGCCGAAAACCATGGACATTACAATGAATCAGCAGTTCAATACAAAATAAGAGTTATTTTCGCACATATATTTTCATCCCACTACTCAGGAAACATTTTAATGAAGTAAAGGAGTAAAGGTTCTTTAAAAAATTTAAACTAAATCCCGATATTTTCTATATTTCAGCCAACAAAATAAACGAAAATGAAGGTATCCTCAAGTATTGAAAAATTTACAAATAATGAAGTATCAACGACAAATAACATTAAAGTTAACTGAAACCTGTACACCAAGAACATCCCAAGTAGTCCTAGTGATTTAGCTAAATATGAAACAACAGGATGATAAATTGTGAATCAGACACGTAGTTAGCAAAGAAAAATTGTACTCTTGCCAGGAGAACTTACAGTAAACTCGTGATGCTAACGCATCAGTATTTCGAATAAAAGTAATTTTATTATTATCAGTTGGTCTTCAGCAAGGCGAAAATGTGAACTATGACACCACAAAACAGCGGGCAGAAAAACATTAGAAAATGTGGGATAAAAGTAAGAGTTGTAGGGGAAAAAGTGCGTCGGTGATTCAGTGGCAAAATGATCGCCAACCAAGCACAGGGTAGGGGTTGGATTCCCTGCAGACGCACTCGTGAACCTCACTTAACCGGTAGTAAACCCGATAAAGAAGGAAAGTTGGGCGTGAGGCTAGCAACCCTTCCCTGTGAAAGACATCACCGCCACTGAAACTTCAAAGCTCAAACTTGAAGCCCTATGTTTTTCATTTGGAACGCAAAGGCATGAAAAAAAAGAGAAACACGTGAAACTTAAGGGAAGTGATAATTTATTTTCAAATTTATCGAATTTAAATCAGTGCAACAGATTTCTAGCGGTTTTCGAGGTTTCAGAAACGAAATATGTGGACACCCACAGGAAGCTGAGATTAACAAACTACGACAGCTCTTGTATCTTCTTGTGTTAATTCCCGGACCTTTCCCTTTCTAGTTACTTGTACATCATAATGAATTACGGACCTGGATGTGCAACATGTACTGCTTCTGTCACAACTCCTCAGCTTGCAGATCTATAATATCAGCTAATTAGTAATTGGGGAAGAATTTTGATTCTGTAAATACACTATTTAAGTTTGTGAACATTAAAAAAAGATACGGCCGACAATCATACTTATTCTCTTTAAAATTTTGAAGATAATTTTGGTAAAGAAGATATGGTTATTGTTCAGTGAGTTAGATACTCAGCTTTTAGGTAACAAATCACCCACGACAACTACTCAGTTTATGCGATTGAGTCGCTTCACACTTCTAAAACAATAATTGAAGACTTCTATTGAGTATTTAAACGTGTTATGAAGTTTATTAATTCATTGCAAAACAAAATTTTAAAAAAATTCGGAAACGCAATCGTGGAGGATAACTTTTTATTTTTTAATTATACTACACTTATCAAAAAAATAATCCTAAAAATGTAGCATGCTGAGAGAACTCCGTCAAAATGGAACAGACGAACAGGATATTATCAACATTGGACACTCAAAATTGTAAAGTTTATACACTAGGACATTAGGTTGAAACTTAACAAGAAGGACAAAGATAAGACGATATTACCAGGAGTTGTAACGTCATAAAACAAGCAAAAGAAGTGATATTATGATTTGAGTGAAAATACAAGGCAGTGGGGACACCCATGTCCCCAGCTTTTCGATTAACCTGTTGGGTCTGTAAGTAGGGACATTAGGACATTAATCTAATTGCAAACAACACTCATTCTGAAGAAACCTGGCATCACATCGTTTACAGTTGAAACAACGGTGAAAACAACTGATAACATGAGATCGAAGATTATTTAAGTCCAGTAAATTTGTGTTCCCGCATCCACGACGATGAATGCACAGATACTGGTAGTAGAGTGACGACAGAAAGTTGCTTAAACGTAGACTAAAAGTCTCTACCACAACCACAAAACGTTGTGCACGACGGAAGTTAAGGAAATAGTAAAAGGTGTCACCAACAGATAATATACATCAAGTGTTTAGGCATATTAAGAAAATAGATCCTGAAAAGGCTATGGCGTGTGAAACGATCACTGCGATAGAGATCAGACTAAAATAACTCAGCAAACAATATAACTAACACGTTACACAAAAAACATTTAAGAAACTGTTCAAGTGGTCGGCAACTGTTTATCGTATAACAGCCTGGAAAGGAAATAAGTAACAGTCCTAGTCCTAGATCCAAGTTATAAAGAGCAATAGGGAAACAACACCCAGTGATTTGACTCCACAGATGTTTAACAGTACAAGTGATGAGTTACTGACTAGATTAGTAAATGGCGACTAGAAACAGTTCCATTAGGATAGTGGATATCAGCTACCATTCTTTTGAAAACTACAGGAGAATAAGCTTGATACACACATCATTATTTCAAAGTTCCAAGAGATAATCAAACCCAAAGAAACGTCCATCTCGAGCTGCGAAAGAGAGTGCAGTGATCAAGTTTTAGCTCTTTTGACAAGTTTCCAAAAACAGAAAAAATTGCTAACGTCAAACATTTACCTTATAAAGAATAAATACTCAGGTCAATATAGAAAGGTCAGGTCATTTTGCCAAAGTTACAATGCCAGTTGAGTCGAAAAGAGCAAATTCAAATACATGCATCCTAAGTGTCTCTAATGGTTTTCTTTCATTTCAATTCAACATTCAGAGAGTAGTAACAAGATTCGAAAATGGTAAATTTTTCTACTTTACAGGCATATTTGTTCCCCTTCTGTGTCAAGTCTTTTTCTCAATAAATGATCCACAAATATTTGTTTTGTCGTGTCTAACAAGGAAATTCTAACTTCTTGTAATTTGCTGATATTGCAATAAAGTATGATTACTCTGTTTCTGACGAATAGAGCAACCGAAGTCATGGCGTCTGATGGATTCTTTTTAAGTGTCAGCACATAAATTACTACTTTCAGTTAAATTCAACCCTTAAAGAGAAAATGAAATGGCATGAAAATCTAAATAAACGACTTGTGCTTACAATTATTAAGAAACATTATAGTTAAGAACCAAACTAGACAAACGTGATAAATGATAAATATGATACCTAAGTACGTAGTGAGTATTACCTTCCCGAAAACAACAATCGTAATCTAAATATCTCCTCCATCATGGTACTACCTGTTTTGTAACATCATATGCTAAAGTCAAAAAGTTCAAGAATGCACAAATATCCACTCTTCTGAAACTAACAATAATGACTAACAAAACTTTAACAGAGAATCATTGGATGTATCTTCAATACACTTCACCAATACGAATATATACGAGCGCACAACTGAGGTAAAATATCAACGTTTAAATAGAAGGCAGTCAGGAGTGCCTGTTGACTTAGTACTCAGCTGCCAACCTCTGGCTTACTAGTTTTACCTATATCAGTTGGCACAGCCATGAATTGTCATCAGACAATACAAAATAGGTGTGCTTCGCAATCTGTTGTAAGAACCTATACGTAGTTGCTGATTTGTATTACTTTTATTCCATCGAAGATAATAAATATAACGGGATTAGAATATATGAGTGGGTTCTTGATAACGTGACACCCGAATTATTTAGCCATTTCTTTACTTCACCCGAATCACTAAGAGATTCTTGCTAAACCCAGAGTAGACGACCTGATAGCACGCAGAGATGTACTTGTGATTAATAAAGAGAAAGTGAGAAACAGAATACCACCAAAACGACCTCATTCTCGTATTGAATTACCCAGACGATAAAGCTTGGTCCAAATGCAGTATTTCCTTTTACTTTCCCTGATTACAATACTATTGTCTACAGCTGTTTGTGATAAATTTCATCACATCACATCTCATTCTGATTGAGAACAGCAACCTTCCACCTGGCTAATATTTCACAAATCTGGATCCCATCAAAAATTCATGTTTGTTAGGTGACTTTTATAAATCCCATTTACCATACACGACTAACATTAGAGCAATAATATTTGGAACTTGAATTCCTTCGCTTAATCATCCAGAATCTTGATTACTTGCTGGAGAAATGTATCAGTTTCGTTAAATATTTTTTTAATCTCTACTTCAAAAATACTCATAGACACTCAAATGACTTCCCCCACTTAGAACACTTAATGGAAGACTACAGATCAGTCCAATGCATTCGTTTTAATAAAAATTGAGCAATAGTGAAGAATAAACAGATGTAACAAACTCAGTATTGCTGCAAGAAGAACGCTGAATTCTTGAAAGCATAAAGCATAAAGATACAGAAATGTCTACCTACCTGCGTGAAAAAATATTTCTAAATCCACCAAAGACACTTGACAATGTGTTGATTTTCTTTTGACTATCTTTCTGTAATTCACTAATTTCCTCGAGTTTTTGCTCTGCGCGACTTAATTTCTCGCCCTGTTCAACAAGCTCATGAGCTGCCGAAACACCGATTTGTTCAGAATTATAAATACTGGCCAGTGCCCGCTGTTGACTTGCTTTCGTTCGTGACTGACTGTCTGATATTTGACACTAAGCAAATAAAACATTTAGGTTCTTAATGGAAATTTAATGCGAATATCGACAACATTAGGTTAATCCGCCAGTTACAGATTTATGAAACGGCACAGGCACTACAAAAATGTTGCATACCTTTAAGTGAGTAAACTAACAAAGCCACGGCAGCTGCTTTATAAAAAAGCGTACGGTATCACAATAAGACTGTTATGGAAGAAAAAGGTGTTATTCTTCAGAACATTGGTGGCATATCGAGTAAATACAAGTTTTGTTTCCAAGGATTTTACGTACTCATCATCAGCTCGACTACAGTACGTAACTCCCAGTATGGAGTTCTGGGTTCAAGATCCACACCACCTACTTCAGCCTAAGTACAAGGTTAGTTTCACTAACTGCACAAAATAAGTGTGGCATATAACCGGATATATGTAAATTTGGATGCAGGTAATTGAATTATGACTATATATTGTTAAATACCTTGTTCAATCGACTACACGCTTCTTTTGGTAAGTTTCTTCAGCAAATTTCCAACTCCTTTGCTTTTGTATTTCAACTCATACCAATTCACTGTTGAAAACACTCAATAACTTTCAATACTTATAGATGACGAAAAGATGAGCTTTTTAGAAAATATCAGAACACTTCAGTAATTCGCCGATTAATGTAATTTGTGTGATAAATCCAAGAAATGTTGAATATAAATTACAACTGAAATTTTCAAAAATATTCACTACAGGAATTCACCCCAGGATGGCAACAGGACAAGGATATAACACATAAATACATCACCAAGGGAAAGAAAAGATGAAAATTCCCAAACTAATAAGACGGTATGTCCAAGTCCGTTGCCTATAAACACAAGTGTTTGTGCCCTAGAAGCGAATGAAAGTTGTTAGCACTTAACGACATGCAATGGGGGGCACAGAATTCACAAGCATAGGGTACGAAAGTCTCATATCTTCACTTTGTCAAACGATTTCTACGATACTAATAAACTTCCCAGACACACATCTCTAGCTGGTTAGTCCGGAATGCAATCGCTTAATAAATTAAGCAAAGCTTTGATACTAAAAAATTATTGACTAGCACCAACTGTAACAAATGCAAGTTAATCATTGGTATATAGATACTTGACAGATTAACCACATAACGAACGAATTTCATATAGGTTTTCGTCAACCACCACATTACGAATGGTGAAACACCTTCAAAGTATGAAAGCGGGCAACGTCGCGGGTGCAACTATCAACTAACGTACACCATGATGATCAGTGGGAGTAATATAGTCACACTATACTGTTTACTGGGACCGTGTACGCATTCTTGTGTTTATACGATCATCTTCACATTCAGTATCAAAAATCAGCTTTATTTTTACATCGTTATCTAATTACTCGATAAAAAAATCTGATATCAGTACACCAATTTTCGTATATGAGCAGTAATCACCTAATATTACAAATGTATTTATAACAAACTAAATTCAAGAAAATTCTGTTTACTTGAAGAGTGCCAGATGTTCCTTCCACGTTACGTCGGAAGTCAGGAAAACGTTCTGTGGTTCCTGATTGTGCGTACGGAGATAAGCTGGAAGGTTCATCATCAAAGGGATTGAGGGACTTCATTTTGACCTTGAGTCCCACAAAGGTTTAAATCTGCCACACTCCTACAGAATTGTAATGTCCAAGTTTCCTTCCGTAGTTTAAGGCCAATAAAATAACTGGCAAGATTGCTGTCGTCATTATTCATTTAGATTCCAAAATGAATATGAGGCCTGAACAACACATCTCCACTTCGTTCTATTTACTGCTGTCCTGTTTAGCTAGCTACACGATTACCCGTCGTCTCTCATTACTTCCTCGCACGATCTCCTCCATGTCACCCTCTACACTCCACTCATCGTTTTATGTTCTGTTTCCACTTGAGGACCTGACATATGATAGCATTCCTTGGTCTCCTCAGCGTATGCTCAATTCATCTCCTTCTATATATTTATTGAGCAATAGGTTCGTGATTGGTTCGTAAATAGAGTTTCCTATCTCTAATAAATCCTAGCCATCTAATCTCCAGTGTTGAACCAAGGAAGGTAGATGTTGACAAAAGTTTGCAATCGGCTGGAGGTGCTTTTCGTGACGCGCACGCCAGGTTTCTCACCCACATGGAAGAAGTGGAATAGCATTATTGCATATCCTCGCTAATTGTAGCTTTAGTGCCCGTTGCTATATTGTTTTAGTAACAAGTTATTTTTTGTATACTTTTTAAATGAAATTCCGCATGAAAAACTTTTCTGACAAACATAATATGGGTGCACAATTTACTTGGACTACATTATCTTTGCTGCACTTATATCAGGAAATGTCACTTGATACTGATGTCTACGCAATGTGATGGATCTAATAATGTAGGGAATTCAAAATGTTGACGTATATTTTTGAATTTTTATGTAGTCATACTGGCATATTCACCCTATTTGTTGAGACAATGTTGTCTTTATTAGTGTGGTAGCTGTTAGTATTCATAGCTCAATTTCAGCATTAATTTCAGTTTTCATTTACTCATCACAGTCAGCTCTTCTTTTTAACACAAAAGGCATTAGCACTATGGTCATAATTTGTAGCATTACTCTGAACTTGTGCTTCATGCGGCTTTTATTTGGAGGGAAGGTTAAATTGCTACAGTATTCCTATTCCATGAATATGACTTAGGTTCATACGTGAAAGAAACCCATTATCTTATTTGGAATGAAGACAAGTTGTTCAGAAAGTAAGGAAGACTTTATTTTTCAATTTGTTCGTATAAATGCTATTGCCCATAGAGCTGCACTGCAGGTACGAATCAAGTAAAGGACTATGAATGCCTCAACATATCCTCTGAGTAAGAAAATTAACAACACAGGAATCGCTTCTCAAGACTCTCCATATTAAGTTCAGTAATGACGAATAGAAGCTTTTCCACCTCAGTGTTATGAGTTTATTTGTGAACTGTGTGGGATTTTACAGTAATACATTTGGCAAGGAGACTTCATATTGAGATCAAAAGTGTACATGTTTTACTAAATCTTATGCATCTCCTGCACAGATTTTCTGCTCGTCAAGTGGTCATTTAATAAGTGCTGGTTGTTGAAACCAAGCTAAGATTATAACTCAAAATTGTAATAATTATTGTCATTTTCATTGGCGACAGTTCACAATCCGTCGAATTTGCACAACCACAATGCCCATATCTCACTTTACCGAGGAAATATTAACTGGTTTCTTGAAATGGCAGTAAGTCGTTTTGTGAATCTCATGAATTCTACAAATTGCATACTGTTCACTTAGTACTGAAGCAAAAACACGAGGGGATTTATATTTCCAAGGCTGATTTCCGCAACTGTCGCCCTCATTTTAGTTTAATTTTATCCTACAAATATTATAAATAATAATTTATATTTCATATAAACTGCTGTTTACAAGAAATGCATGCTACTTTTATGGGCACGATCAGTAACGTCATAGATTACAGTTGTGTATTATTATGTATTAACACCGCCTCAAAAGTTTAAACTGTTGAATTATAGTTCAAGCAATTAGAAAAGATGTTAAATTGTAAACCCCTCACTTGGTCACCATCATAGTTGAGCGCCGTTCCGTTTCCTGCTGATAGTTATGGCCAACCAATGAACAACATATATTGGGGCAGGTGCTATGCCCCCACTTGATTAAGAGCTATTTCAGGAAGAGAATAACGTCCTGAGAAACTGGAAAATGGAATATGATACAATCATAGAAAATACATCATTGGAAATACCTTTACAAGATAAATACGAGAAGTGGCCATAGAGTCCTTGCAATGATAGTATACATTTGCAGTGTTTAGTGCTAACCACATCGGTCTTCCCATGGAAACTATGACGTCTTCGATGAAAACATAGCTTTGTTCAAACATTGGTGCTGTTGTATTCTTAATCAAAGCAACCAGAATTTAAGAGAAAGCAACAAATATGCTCCAAGAGTAAATTTTATCTTTAATGAAGGCCTAGGTAGGTAAGATAAAGTAGAGTATAATAGTGTGTCAATAAAAGGATTATCGTGAGGGAAATAAGTGATCATCAAGTGATAAGTGAATTCAGATATCTGGAAGATTAGAACGCGTTGGACACGCTGACTTGTAAGATGTCTCAAAAATTTCTCTATGTCCCATGGTGTAGCATCTTGACAAGAAGCTGGCTTGTAGATTTTAAGAGCAAAGGCATTTTTTAAACCCCGAACCTCATTTTCCATTGTACAGATCGAAAGTAATCTACAATGAGCCTACCACCATCTGTGAACTTTTCAGTGAGTGGTTTGCGAACTTTAGGTTAGAAACGCACATCCATGTTGAAACCGCACCCCTTACTAGCTCTTCCCTCGGGAGCATATTCTTCAGCAATCGATTAATAGAACAAGCAGTTAAAAGCCTTCTACTAGCACGGGACCGGATGGCCTTGCTTCAATAATTTTCAAGAACAGTGGGTGTGATATTCCTGTTACTCCTTAAAATCTCAATATCTGTGGACACTGGCACCTACCTTAATGAGTGGAAAACTAGCTTCATAACTCCACACCACAAATCCAGTGATAAGGCAAACGTTCGCAATTACAGACCTATAAATATAACCCCAGTTGTCTCGCGGATCATGGAGAAAGTTGTCAGAGATCATTTATCAGACTATGTATTTGGGGAAGATATTATTACAAAACCTCGGCACAGATTTCTCAAAAATAGGTCCCTTCAGCATTTTCAACTGCATCATTTGTAGTCGCGAATCACGTAAGCTAGTCGTTGTTCTCTACTTCGATATGTCTAGGGCATCTGACATGGTATCTCACAGTATTCTCCTTGAGAAGCTGTACTCATGTGGACTTGGCAATCCATTACTTAACTGGTTAAAGTCATTCCTAAGCAACAGGGTACAAATAACCGAAGTGGGGTCAGTATTGCCTCATCCTAGGCAGATCACAAGTGGGGTTGTGCAAAATAGTATCCTAGGACCACTTTTATTTACTGTCTAAATTAACGGCATTTGTAACTGCTTCACCTCAGGTAAACCATTCCTATATGCTGACGACCTCAAAGTCTTTTACTCCTGCTACGCTCATGAATTAATCGATATGTTAAGTAAAATACATCTTGAACGAAGTGGTCTCGCAACATGGTGTGCTGAGTCCTGTCTGAAGTTTAACCGTGACAAATGCGGCTGGATTTGTATCGGCAATAGTAAACTTGACCTAAATCTTGAAATAAATGGGCGTAAACTATCCAAGCCCAACTCAGTCGTAGATCTCGGTATCAGATACTGTAGTAATTTAATATTCTCTAAACAGACTAATTATGCTAGACGTAAAACACGAAGGCTCTTAGGATGCATAACTCGCAATTTCAATTTTCGTGACACTAGGGTTTTGTTACACAAATTTTGCGAGTCCGGCCTATTTTAGAATACTGCCCGTTTATTCTTAGTGGGCTGTGACAGAATGACAAACTTAAATTAGGGGGAGTGCAACGGCAATTTACCTCAAGAACTCTTGGTTCGGAAAGTAGTCTCGAACGCTCTGAGCGTTGCGGCAGACTGAAAATAGAACCACTCTGGAAAAGACGTCCTAACCTTAACCTTATTTTTTTTTACTACAAGCTAACTAATCTGCTCGTGCACTCCTCCGAGCCAATAAGTAAACCTACTGCTGTCATCACTTACAATCTTAGAAATCATGACAACCTAGCTGCTATAGAGCATTGTCAGACTTACATTCGGTACAACTTCTTAAATAAGTTTTCAGTCACTGGGAATAGGCTACCAGGTAATGTGCTTGATGCAGACACACTCTCTATGTTCATCTCCTCAGTTACCAGGCTGCTCAAAGATGACAACGCACTCCTACTTATGACTCCTACACACTTTTTCACCCTACATAGATATTATAAGTTCACTAAACGTATAAGTTACAACAAACCACAATTATAAATGTTAATATTATTGAAAGTGCACGATAAACATTTCTACACAGGCCACTATTGTTAGTCAAAAGATAACATAAAAGTCAGCATAACAAGACTTGTTGGTTAATATACCGAAATAATCAAAGCTACTACACAGAATATATATATCTAAATTTATAAATTACTCCTTGAGGACTCCCCTTGCTTTCTTCTGTGCTGCTGTCGTTTGTCTTCTTTTTTCTCTCATCATTTTGGTTTCTATATGACTTTTTGAATGAGAGTAAAGAATATAGATATCTGAACACTTAAAATGAAAAATGATGTGCGGGCATTATTGGTACCGTATCCTATAAATGCCTCGTGAATTACCCATTACCTTCCCCCACGACGCATCCTGCATAACAGTTGTGGAACATACCTTTATACCAATGGAAAAGTAATTGTTTATGATGCTTCACGATTTTAATTTATAACATAATTGATCATTCCTGTAAAAATGGCTTGTATTTCTTGAAAAACCAGTTTATATGAAACATAAACTATCATTATTATTAGTAGAGAGGCGAACGTGTTTTACCTGAAACTAGGTTTCGCTAACATTTTCAAAACATGTGAATTGGTCTGTGTTGGGACACACCAAATGTACAGGCATGGATAAGTATTATTTAAATTGCATAAATTTGGTTTGCGGTGAATTTACATGGTTTCTGTGATTTTGACTACATTCTGTCGGAACCTTCTGTTAAAAAGCTGTTCAGTGGAACATATTAAGATATGTAGGGATATTGTCTTCCCATTAATAAAAAACCGAGTACGTAGGTGGCCTGCACCTCACCAGGTGGCCTAAATAAACATTTAAAGGCTTCGTGGATTTCTGTCACATTTTGCTTAACCGCCCCCAACTGTTCCTCAAAATAAATCTATATCACCTAACAGTGCTCTACAGGGATTCTGAAGTCTTGTCGCGCTTAACACTTGTCTAAGTTATCATAATCGGCACACTTCAAAAAATTCAACGACTGGCACTCAACCCTAACATAACACTTGGTCTGAACCCGAAATACATGTCGCTTAAGAAAGTTCCTCAGTAATGAATGGTTCCAAATGGAATTATGCGGTAGCAAACTGCTGAAGAACTGCAGGATATACTGTTCTGTTAAACTTATTATATCAGAAAAACACAGTGCAAACATTCAAATAAGGTGTCATCTAGCATCTGAACACTAAGAACGCAATGTATGATCATGAAATCGCTCGCAGTTAACAAGAGTATATACCAAAACGAGAAATATGCCACCATTAGTTGCACTAAAAGCAGTCTAATAAACATAAAAATCAAAGTGGCATATAAAGGAAAACTTTGGATTTCAAAAGTGCAATATCAAACGTGACAACATCTTCGAGCAGCCCATGCCATTTCTTCCACAAAACTAATCAAATACTCGAATTCCGACTTCACTGGCCGTGCCAATCCATTTTGCTTGTATCTACGTACTTATCAGAACCGCAACCATTGCATTGATGATGCAAACCAACATCAACACAATCAGCCCTCGCTTCATTACGGACGTCATCAGTCAAAGATTGAAGTAAAACCAAATCATCCTGCAAGTATATCTTTCTGTCTTTTATTTAAAGTTGTTCAGAATTGCGCCGATATTCGAATTCGCTAGTCATTGTTTCCAAAAATCGTAAAGTATTCCAAAAAAGATTGTTCGGCTGACCAAGTTAGCAGTTGAATAGTTTTATGCTACAGCCACTGCGCGAATATCTCTCAGCGAAGATACACGTTCTCAGTTTCTAATCTAAAATCCAAAAATATCTTAGGTGAATTGTTTCCAGTCGACTTGTATTTAAAACTGAGAATGTTGACGATGCTGCAAATATTGTTCTGTTTAATAATACGCACTAAGTAACTGCAATACAAACTTTCAATCCTGATGTTGGATAGCACCCAGATACAAAGAAAACAATGGCCGCGTACGAAACGGCCCTCAGTTTGGAAAATATGCATTCAAGCAAATTATATACAACAGTCCAAGACGTTCCTAAAAGTCGTGTAACTCACCTCAGCAAGTAAAATGGAATATTAACTACAAATCTAGTATTTGAAGATACAACGTTAGACGCAACACATTGTTCATATGCTTCTCAGTCCTTATAACCAGCCTCAGGGACTAGGTCTTGAATTTGAGCCATGTATTTCGCCTAACAGATGTATGGATATTTCGTGTAAACCTTCCACAGAAATCTTTACTGCATAATTTTACAGGGATACAGTCGACGTCGATTGAAAGGAAATAAATATTGTAATTTTGCAGGAACATTCATCTTCCGGATCACGTCCACATTTCGGGCGGATTTCCCAACTACAGAAGAAGGTCTTTTACTTAATCTCAAGCCCCTATTGATATCTTACAGTGACCCTAGACGAATTACCATCAACCGCAGTAAAAGTGCCTTAGACTCCGCCTCTGTATCGCCCTATGATATTGTTTCCAGTCTAGATAAATGTGTGCGCTTTCTAACACTAACATTTTTGATTCTATTCCTAGATCGCTTTTGCCAAGCTCTGCACTTCACTGCTTGATAAAACTGGCATGCCCAAGTGGCTAAACTTTTTCTAAAATTCAGCTTCATTAGACATGCTGAAGAACCAAAATTTTCTGCTTCGACTGTTTCCGAATCTAATTTTTCCGACACCCACTGTAACGCATCTGAAGTTAACCAATGGTTTTCATTCAAACGATCATGAACTGAACCCCTTTAAATTTCACACTGCTGACTTTAGTTAAAGGCGTAAGCAGGCTTGCATGGGCTGTTCCATTTGCGTGTTTCTTGCAGCGTTGAATGTACTATCACAGGAAATATGCGAAGTTAAACTTTAAGCACCACCATTTTGTGTATGGAATACATGTTTTTATGAAAAAATTGCATAAAAACGGCACAAAAAGTTACAGAGGATACCTTTCTCTCACATTTGGTAAAAATAACTCTCGGTTTTAGGCTGGAGAATCAAAAGAGTATAATTCCGTTGTGGGTAAAATTTATTTTGATAAATTCTCTCATGTAGTCTGGTATGACCGGCTTCACTGGCTCAATGAAACCCAGGGATACACAGAAAATAGATGGGAAAAACAGTCTATCCTTACTTCATATGCTTAGGACTGTTTGGTTGCTGAACAGTCATCTCCTTCTAGCTATACTGAAGATCCATCTAAATGATCTATACAGAATTTGCGTTACAAATTTTAAAATCTCTCGTGAACTGCAGCTTTAAGAATAATGAGTTTATCTAGACTGTAAGCAAACTGAACTTGGTGGTAGCTAGACTCATGTGTTTATTCGGAGTTTCTTGGGATATTCTTTTCTACTTGGTAGAAAACGAATTTTACCAAACTCTTTGTTTACTTTTTCGTTCCAACAAATTCTTCTTGAATAGTAATCTATGTAGATATCAAATTTATTTGATAGCAGTCTGAACTCGATAAACTGGCCTCTGCGTTCTACTGAATAGACGGCAAGGCTTCGCTGAGACACGCGCTATCGCGAAAAGTTCGAAAGGCGAGAAAAAAGCGATTAGCCTCCAATGAGGTGAAATCAACAGCTATGTCCATGAGAGTCACACATCAAGGCTTCCCTGATCAGAATAAACTTCATCACACAAACACCCAAATCGTTAAGCAACACATTGTCAGTGTACACACAATAACAAAGAAGTATTACAATCAAAGATTAAAGAAGGACAAAAAACAATGATAAAGGCCGAAAATCAAAGTATGATATGCAGATGTTAAATAGGCTACACAAAGTCCAGGGGGAATACATATACTTATTATAAAGTTAGTTGAAATGTCTCAATAAATGTTAACACTATAAGTGGATCGTCCAGTAGGGATTTTCTAAATAATTTGTCCGCCCAAAAGTAAACATTTTCCGGGTTTAATTTGCATTAAAGAGGGACGAGATTCAGTATTGGGATGCGTTTCCTGGTTCAGATTATTACTTTACGTGTAAATCTTGTATGAAGAGATAATATTTTGGAAATAAATATGCTGAAAATGACTGTGCTATGATTTCGCATATTGTGTGAAATAATGCTTTACACTTATTGAGTAAAGATGTCTGTGTACGCTCCTACTTATCGTCCCAACGAGTTGGAGCTATTCTGTTCCTTTTCTTTATTAAAGGGTTGTATCTCGATGAACTTCTTAAAGTTTCTGCAGTGTGCACTTTGATTCCTTTTGCTTTCCTGAAGACAATGTATCCAGAGAATTACCAGACTGTTGGTATGATTCTGGTGTGGAAATATAAACAGGCGCAGAGTCATTGTCGATGAACTAGTTGAAAAAGAATGTCCTTCTTTCAATTTGTTCTGTTTCCATAAAGAGATGAATGGAAAGTTGTACATTGCTTAAAATTTTTTGCCAAGTATCAAACTATATTTCGTACTAGCACTGGCTGTATTCCCATAAATTTAAAGCATTTACACGATTAACATGCCACGTAAAGCATCAATTACACATGATGTCATTAAATAACATATTCATTTGTGTACGCTTAGACTCGTTTCGATTTATACAGTATACTATTGGGTGGGAGCAAACAAAGTCCGCGCGCGCTCCTTGAATACGACGTGCATTTTCCTCTCTAACAGGAAATATCCACTTTTGTGAATAATTAGTTTGGGAAACCAGATCTTCCTATCCGGCGAATTTTATTCAACCATTTCTTCTTCACCGAGCCTGTGTTTGGTACTTCCCACTGTCTCGAACTACTGCCTAAGCTTCAGGTGCTACTTCTGTAGCAACATCCCCCTAACTCTTTCAAATATACAGGACTTGTTGGTCTGTTACGTGATTGTTGTGAAGCCGAATAACCCGAAAGTTACAGGTAAAGTCAAAAGCTTTTACTTATATACTTTATCTTTCTGTTCTGTGCTTTCTACTGTCTTTTGCTGTCAGTCTGTTGGACAAAACTCCACTGTCTCTTATTAGTTAATCATCGGTATTAATTTAGGAGCAATATGACTATAGATTCTCATACTAAGACAAGTAATGGGAGACCATACACCGTAGTCACCAGGGCTTCAGCCAAATTAGGCAAACAGGTGAAGGTGATGGAATCTCGCATACCGGTCTTGAAGACCAGGATAAATATTCCCTGAGTGGACAGATTGCCCATGTCGCCGCAGTCCTACAGTGAAACTGTGAAAAGTCAACTAAGCGGATGTGGCTCAATCCCTGTTAACACGACTAGGTTAATAGAGCCGAGTGGTAAATCTGCACAAAGTGAGAATAGTATAACACCCATATCCATAGTAGGCCTTGAAACAAAAAGGAAGGCCAACAAGAAACGTTCATGACGTCGCAAGACGACGAAAACGTTCCCCAAGAAGGCAGACGATTGCAAGGTCTGCAATTCTGTTGTCGAACAAGTAGACTCTGCTTTCGAATGCAACTTTTGCAAGCAATGGGTACATTTTAGATGTGACACCGGGGTACCAAGAGTATATTACGATTTTATGCGTAAGAACCCATGCCCATGGTTCTGGTACATATGCCAAAGTTGCCGTCCTGATGCAGCCTTGTGTAGTTCCTCGAAAGCTAAAGATGGCATAGAGGTATCAGGGAAAAACGTGAAACGTTTTACTCCCACCAACTCAGAAAACAGCACAATTGCACTTAAATCGGGGATACCAAAATCCACACCGGTTATACTTGCAATTCCTGCCATAACTGCCCCAGACACAGAGGTTGAAGCACCAAGGGTATCTGTCGCTGGGAAAGGACCCTTACCGTCCACCAGTAAAAGTGGCCACAGCACTGTGACACACAATAATACCCAGTTGCACCAGACGAAACAAAACGGTCTTAAGGAGGATGATAAATGTGCGAGGACCGAACCTAAATCCACGGTCAGTCGATCAAACTGCGTTATCCTCTTTAATGTACCAGACTGTAGCAGTAGTCTGCTGGAAAACAGGGCCCTTTTTGATCAGCAACAGTGGTCCAAATTATGTAGCACACTGGGTCTGGACATCCAACCAGTAAAACTATGCAGATTGTATAGGGGCACTGCTGCTCCTCAAGGCAAACCATCCCCACTGAGGGTAACACTGGGCTCTACCGAGGATGCCGAAAAAGTTTTACTGACTTCCCAAGTCCTTTCTATAGGGAGGACCTGCAATATACGTGTTAGGCCAGATAGGCCATGGAAGAAAAGACAGATGGCGAGGGAGTCGCCAGAGCTTATTCCTTCTGCCTCCATGGTTGTTCACGGCATTTCCGAACTGGTAACTGGGAACGCTTGTGAGAAGCACTGTCACGATGTACAGCAATGGAGATGGTTGGCATCCCAGATGGCTCTGGGAAGTTCAGGGGCTATCTCTATTTATAGACTGCCTCAACCCACTCACCTTATGTCAATTAACACGCCACGTCTGTTAGCTGTTAAGTTCAGCTCCCGAGACCACTTGACTACTGCTCTCCAGAGATGGTACGAGACCAAGGACAAGGTCAGCAGACACATTCGCTGATGCGAGAGCCGGCCTCGCACCCAAAGGAGAGAACAAAACGTTGTCATAGAACATCCCCAACCCATAGTCACAATACAGCGGTGCAGCATGGACGATGATAGCCAGTGTCATCTAAGTGCTCCGATTGAATCAGAAGAAAAAACGCCAACAGGCCGGTTCCCGGGGAATCGGCCAACTAGTTCGTAGGATAACTCCTCAACCGACAGCCCACATCACGTCAACCATCAAGTCCCCAATACGGGGACGTGGTGAGACTGACTACCAGTTGCCTGTACAGTAATGTGAGAGGTCTAAGAGGCAAAATAGCTGAACTTAGATACCTACAATCACGGCTGAACTCCAAAATCATAATACTGACGGAAACCTGGCTAACCCCTACGGTGGCAGACAGCGAAGTCAGTATAAATGATATGGTCCTGGTCAGGCGAGATAGGAATCTGAAAGAAGGAGGTGGAGTCGCCATATACGTCGACAAACAGCTCAGATGTGTCCATGCAATGGACCCTTCCCTCATTGAGCTCCTCGACTCCATATGGTGCCATTTCGCCGTTGGGTACTGTAAATGCCTAGTGGGCAGCATTTATAGATCACCTTCATGTGGAGCAGACCACAACCAGGTACCGTTGAATGCAATTTCAGGGACACAAGACATGGGTTATGATCAAATTGTCATAGCTGGAGACTTCAACGGCCCATCTCTTAACTTGATGACAGGATGTGCCCAGGACAGATGTGATCGAAATCTGCTGCATACCATCAGGGAGGCCGGATTCACTGGAAATGTCAGAATGGATACTAGATGGGGCCCAGATGGGAAGTCTTCTAGACTGGATTATGTGCTCACTAGTGACCAGCTACTGGTGGAAAACGTTCAGATCACGACTCCCATAGGTAGTAGTGACCACGCGGTCATAGTATTCGACACAGTCCTCCGCGAGCGTTTACAGCGGGACAATACACAGCCCGATCTGTGTTATAACAAAGCCAATTACACCGAAATGCGAAGGCTTTTGTCTGAAGCAAATTGGCCAAAAGATGGGACAGAGCTTACAGTAGAAGAACACTGGGGAGTGGTAAAGGAGATCATTCACCAGGCGGTCTCAGACACTGTCCGTTTACTCACACCAAAAGCTAGAAAGCAACGTTCATGGCTAAAAAGGGGGACACAACGCCTTCTACAGGCGAAGCGAAAAGCCTGGTTTCCGTGGCGAGTATCGAAGAGTCAACCCGAACATGAAGTGTACCTCGAACTTTGGAATCGATATAACATACGAGTCCGGAGTGATAGAAGGACATTTCAGAGAAACCTCGCCAATAAGCTTCTCGTGAACCCCAAAAGTCTATACAGGTTTATGTCTGAAAGAAAACCGACCAACCAGGGAGCTTGCAATCTAGTGGGTTCTGATGGGAAATCTCTTACTAGTCTTGAAATGGCAGAGACATTCAGTCTAGCCCTTCACAGGCAACTGAACAGTAACGAGGATTTTACCCCCACAAAACATCAAGATTACAATGCAAGACCAACGTGCGAAAACCTGCTAGGTACATTTCAAATTACCCCGGCTATGGTACTCGTAAAATTGGGAAAGTTGGCTTCGGGAAAGTCTGCAGGTTGCGATGACATAAGACCATCCGTCCTGGAGCAGTGTTCAGAAAGCCTCTGCCAATCCCTAAGTGATCTGTTTCAACACTCCTTTGATGTAGGGAAACTTCCATGTGAATGGAAACGAGCCATCCTATCCCCTATCTTCAAGGGTGGTGACCGGGAGAATGCAACCAGTTACAGATCAGTTGCGCTACCCCTAGTGATATCGAAGATATTGGAAAGTCTCATTGACGGCCACATGAGAAAATACTTCGACGGGACTAACCTACTCCATGAAGCACAGCACGGTTTCAGGAGGGGAAGATCCTGTGTGACGAATCTTCTACTAGCTTGGAACGGTTGGACACTATCCTGGGATGTAAAGGTACCAGTCCATGTGATCTTTCTCGACTTTGCGAAAGCATTCGACACAGTTCACCATGGTCTGCTCCTTCACAAAATAAGCAAAGCGGGTGTTTCTGGAGCACTTCTCGCATGGCTGAAAGATTACTTAGGCGAGAGAGAATTCTGCACCAAAGTCAACAGCATCCGATCATCCTGGCACACCTCGGCATCAGGGGTTCCTCAGGGTTCTATCTTGGGGCCGTTGATGTTTTTGATTTTTATCAACGACCTGCCCTGTCAACTGAACTGCTCTGCGCTTCTTTACGCTGACGACGTAAAGATTTGGAGAGCAATAAACTCACCGGAAGACTCCGACAGATTGCAGGCTGACCTGCAAACTCTGGGAGACTGGTCTCTGGCTAACGGAATGCCTTTCAACCTAAAGAAGTGCAAAGTAGTGCAACTTCATTCCGGCAGGTCACAGAGTGCAAAATACACCCTTGGTGGCCAGAACTTGAGTTGTGTGCCATCAGAACGCGACCTAGGTCTTATTTTAACAGAAAAGCTAGACACCAGTGAAAATTACACGAGGGACGTCGCCAAAGCTTACGCTGCTTTACACTTTATGCATAGGCAGCTGGGAGCTCTTACTCCTGAACTATTCTTAACGTTGTATACGACATACGTGAGGCCACTCCTTGAGGTGCATAATATCATTGCTCCTCCGCTACTCAAAAGGGATGCTAACATGCTAGAAAGTGTCCAGAGACGAGCGACAAAATGGGTGATCGGCCTCCACAACAAATCATATGAGGAAAGACTAAAGAAATTAAGTCTTTTCACACTTAGTTACCGTAGTCACAGGGGAGACCTCATCACCGTCTATAAGATCTTAAATGACCAGGCCCACCCTAATAAGAGCATCCTGCCATTAAGTGATTATAGGCTTCCACGAGGTAACCCGCTAAGGATAGCACACCAGAGACCAAAGACTCGAGTGCGTTCACATTTCTTCTCGCTTCGAGTTTGCTGTCTCTGGAACGCTTTACCGGCGGCCGTAACTACAGCGCCATCTGTGGAGACTTTTAAGCGGAAGCTGGACAATCATGCAGAAATGCATGGTTTGTGTCTCAATGGCTTATCCTCTTAAAATTTGAAACCACATTGTCAATGGATAAGCATACAAGCTAAATCCCCACGACCCGTCCTGTCTTCTCCCACTGCACCGACTACTCTATCTTTTCATTCTTTCTTTATTATTTTGTAGCTGCTAATTTTTGATTAAACTGGCGTACACGTATCTTCTAGTATTTCTTCGCGTTTATGATTGTGCCCTAACGTTGCGATTACTCGACATCCGCAACGTAATTCAAAAGGCACTTGCGAAGGAATACGATAGTGTATTATTGCAGCAATCAACAATTCAAAAATCGAGCGAGCACAAAAGGTATCAATTGTTAACATGCAAGATTTAGAGTAATAAACAAATCAAAGTACAATTGCATAGTGAAAGTATACTGCGATGATGATTAATAAGACGGGTCACTACAATAGCCCCTCCGTAGAATGCAGGTAAATGAAGTTTACCTGTATTCGGAATGATATTGTAAATTACAAGGATAAAAAAATATGAAAACCGAATTGAGGATTTTAAGTTTTCTGAGGTTCGATTATAACTGTATATATTCGAAAATGTTTACAACTTTGAAACGAACTAAAATGTTTAGAAAGTTGTGCAACATGTAACAATAAAAGCAGAAAAATTATTAGAATAATAATGGGGTTGTAATTGTAAGGAGTTACAGAATAGATTTATATCTTAACATACAGTTAATAGTACCGTAATAAGGTAGTATGGAAATGACTTGGGTAAACATTCAGTTACCTCTATTTCCATGAAAGCTGGTTGTACAAGTGGAATTGTACAAGAAGAGATGGCTGTGCCAGAGAAGAGTGCAGCAGTAGCTGCTGCTGATACGGTTGAAAGTGAACGTCCGTCAGTATGTTGTTGTTGTTGCTGGGGTGTTGTTACTCGGCGTTGAGGGGTAACTTGAATTGATGTTTGCTGAGGTTGGAGAGTAGAAGTTGGTTGATTGATAGGCATTCCAGCAGAAGCAGTGGGCATAAACTGTGGTATACCAGTGATTTGAATCAACTGACCGTTAGGACCAACAGCCATGACTTTTAATGGAGCTCCTGGTGCCAGAGTGATAAACTGGGGAGTAACATCGGAGCATGCAGCTACAGTACCAGGTTGACCACTGACAGAGACGTCAGTTGCCATCATTGTTGGTTGTTGCTGATGTTGTTGGATATAAGTTTGCTGCTGAGCTGGTTGTAACTGATGAGCTTGTGCTTGAATCTGTTGTTGTTGAGGTGATTGGGTAAACTGTTGTAATTGAACAGCTGTAGGACCGGCTTGAGTAAATGGAGTTGCAGACCATTGTAAGTGTTTGCACACCTGTAGACAATGCTGAAGCTTGAGGACAGAGAACTGGAATTGAGGTGTTGCATAACAGCCAGCTGCTACAGTTGCTTGAGTATCAGGGTGAACTGGGATAGCAGTCGCTGTGCCGCCAGGTCCGGAGGTACTTTTAGCAGAAATATCAGTAATTATACATCCAAATGTTATGAAGTTATAAAAGTTAATGCGATGGCAAAGATGATTTATTCCACTGTGTATACTTCGAAATAATGTAGTCCATCAATCAGCTCTGTCGGGCTCGCCAATTTGTTGGTGCTGAATTTTGATTAAACTGGCGTACACGTATCTTCTAGTATTTCTTCGCGTTTATGATTGTGCCCTAACGTTGCGATTACTCGACATCCGCAACGTAATTCAAAAGGCACTTGCGAAGGAATACGATAGTGTATTATTGCAGCAATCAACAATTCAAAAATCGAGCGAGCACAAAAGGTATCAATTGTTAACATGCAAGATTTAGAGTAATAAACAAATCAAAGTACAATTGCATAGTGAAAGTATACTGCGATGATGATTAATAAGACGGGTCACTACAATTTCACCTTTATTTTTTCACTTATCTCAACTTATATTATCTACATTACAGCCTATTATTACTATTATTATTCTACTTTTATGACTACGCCGAATGACCAACGGGTGTTAGCTCAAACTTCATTCACGGCAGCAGCTGAGTCCTAACATACTGCACACTACAAACCACAATCTTGACCAGTCCTCGCACCACTCCTTTTGGAGTCTACCAGAGCTAAAGCAGTAGAGTGGCGGGATTTACTACGCATAAGTTCACCGAAGATCTGGAACCTCTACCTTATAATCAAGAAGGGAGCTCAAAGAAATCGCTGGTTTATACTAGCTCGTAATCAGGATATTGGATATTGGATACATATACTTGTCACTTTTACGCGGGAGCTGCAAAAGGATGCGTTTTAAAGAGGTGACAGTAAGTAAAGACGTAGGGGTTGTAATATTTACAATTACTAGTGGGTTGTGAGATTTAAAACATACGACAAAAGCTGCCAAACACAATTGGTGGTACGTTCAGGACTTTTTAAAGATAGTATTTATTTGGATCTAGTTTTGAGTTGATGAACAGATTTTTTGACGGAGGTGCATGAAAACTATTCATGGTGAAGTTAAATTTTAAGCACAAGTAAGTACCAACAGAGTGCAACAGCACCAGTGACCCTGAAAATCTAAGTCAGTATGCTAGTGAAACCAAGTGAATGACATAATCATGAATAAAATATTCTCAATATATGTGTAAAACTTGGGCACTGTGGTCGTAAGTAATTCCATATTAGTTTGTTTATTAGATATATCACACGGTGAAGCAGTGTTATTTACTGGATACTGTTTCACTGTGTGATATATCTAATAAACAAACTAATGTGAAAATAAAAGATAGATTCAGCGAAGAAAATTTTCTTTATCGACGAAATCATCTTCAGAGGCTTCTAAAGTCACTTCTGAGCAATTATATCAATTACGTCACCCCCTATTACTCAATAATAGACCACTATATATTTTTGTGAGTATAAATACGATTGTACAGCCTCTGAAGATGATTTCGTCGATAAAGAAAATTTTCTTCGCTGAATCTGTCTTTTATTTTCTTCATGACTCAATGGGTATTTTCGGTAATATGAAAATATTCTCAATATAATGTTGTGGTATTAAACGGGATAGCTGGTAAGTTTGGGTTAGGTTGAAAGAAAGGTTTAGACTGAAGACAGGTTAGGGTTGGGTTAACCTCATAGGGGAGATATCACGTTTAATTCCTGAGCTTACTATATTGCTAAATTAAATCTCACTAATTCTGAAATAATTCTAACATTCTGAATCTGTTCTGAAATGGATTCCTTAATGGCACAGACCAGAACTCAGTGCTGGTTTTCAGCGTGAATGGCACTAATTCAGCACCATGTTCTTTTTCTAGGCATTTTCAGGAGTAAATCAGAACCTACTGGGTTTGCTTATCAGCGTTGTTCCAGCACTCACAGGACATATTAAACACGGATTAGCTTTACTTCAGAACAAAAAGACTTAATTCAGCACCCAGCTCTCTTTGTAAACACGACCAGCGTTATTTCAGAACATAGTGAGTAGATAAAATCTTCATTAACCATAAAAAGGCATTATTGAAGAGTAGGTTAGAATAAGTTTAGAATTGTTGTAAGCCTGGGTTTGAGTTAGATCATGGGTTTGCGTTAGGATTAAATTTTAAAAAAAATAAGGTTAGGGTGAAACTTGAGAGACCAAGATGATAACATGAATAGAATGTTGAATAAATACTATATTGACACTCCAACCCAAGACAGAGCGGCATTTTAGTCACATGCTGAAAGAAAGGTATCCTTTTTGTTCATTATTTTCGTTCATATATATATTTACATGTGAAAATCTCCTTTTTGTATGTTTCGTGCGCTGCAGGTCATCTGTCTGCTTCCTCATTTTGGTGTTTAAGGTGTATTTTCGGCCTGGTCGCTGATCATCAGGAAAGCGAAGTTTGTGTGACTTAAGTACGACTAAAACAAGTGTAAGAGCAAACTGAAAATTCGTGGCTATTAAGATTTCAAAATGAAATCATTAATGTAATTATTATGAATGCTACTCCTGTTAATTATTAGATGTTGCCTTCTTCAAATTTTATCTACATACATTTTTCTCTCCTAGAATTTCGGCATGAATAAAAATTCGTCCTATCTTATTCTTGTCTCCTGATTTTACACTGTCTAGTAAAAGGTGTATCAGCCGTATTTGGGGAAGCTAAAAACTATTAAGATGTTTTTGGAAACAACACGTATCACGCAGAGCCATAGGAAATTCGCTAAAGTGTCATCTCTCTTCACACGATGTATAACTTGTCGACTGCGATGCGAAAAATCTGTTCAGATTAAATGAGACACATCTTAGTGAACAGCACAGTAGGGATGGCCAATTGGAATCCAGTTTAGATAAGTTCGTTGCTCTCTCAGACTGGATTTCTTTACTACCCCACTTTCCACAAAATATCCATCAACTACCAATACGACGAAGAGTGGATTTTAGAAATGCACTAAACCATCCGAGTGAATAGTTATAAAACTCATCATGGTGTGAAGATGAGAAAAATTAGGCCACTGAAGCTATCTCATTTGACATGGGAGGTAGAGAATGTGGATTTAGAAGGTTTAAAAAGGTGTTGATTCTAATTCTTCTGGCCATCTGTTACGTATCAGGGATTTTAAACTTATTTTCGGTCCGAAAGTTGATATTTAATGTTACATCCTACTAAAAGTCAAACTTGATAAAATGGATTCAGTTTATCATAGGAAGTCAGCTTCTTACTTCGCTAATCCCACAACGTTGTTTGTGTGTGCGCAATGATAAAGTTCGGTGTACTTAACGTCCTGTTTCATGCATAATTGTCCAACAGTTGTCAGTCACTAATTTTATGTAGCAATTTACTCATGATTCAATTGTAGCATCAACCACCGAAATATATATGTTGGAGACGGTGGATTTTATGCACTCAGTCTGATAACATTTCAAAACTAGAATACTAAACTAACTTGAGTATTCTATAGTGCACCTTGGGGTGAGAGCTATTGTTTACGTTGAATTCTGATAATTACTTTCATTATAGATTCCTTGAGTGATAAAATCAAGGTGATAATTCAATCTAATACCAATAGAGTGGCTAATTTTATGACGATAGTATTCAGGAACATAGCTTATTAGCGATATAAGGATTGCAGAAAGTAGTTCCATTTGAACGTACTAACAGAGCGCACAATCTGAATACATCTGTCGAAGGTTTGAGCAAATTATTTTTGGAATATTGGTGCATTACCAATATAATCGTGACTGAGGCGTGATATTTAGTCGTTTATAGGAGTATAAATGTGTTTAGTATTCTTCTGAATGGTTTTGACATGACTATTGACGCTAACAAACGTATGTTATGAATTTTCTGCTAATAACGATTTAGGTGTTTGGAGCTTGGTTTGTATCTGCCCTATAGTTCCTATTAAATTCTGAGCAAGGCTGTCCCGGTAGAACTTTCTTTGGCATCCTCCAAGTATGGCTTCACATATAAGACTATCTCCATCAATTCCTGGGATTACTAAACTGGCGATTTTTGACTCTACTTTGCAATGTTAACCTAGGTATTAGGAACTAATTTGTGACAGTCAAAGGTGATATTAATGTAATTGTAGAATTCAGTTATTACTACTGTATTTCTGCGTATTATATCAAATAAACTTATCTGATATGAAAAGTGATATTCAAAACTGATTAAAAGACCTCTGAATAATTGCACTCTATTTAGCATTTTGTTAATATGCATTTATTTGTGTTTTGTCCTCTCATAACTTTATTATTCAATTTGGTACTTTTCAAAGTTCGGAATATTACTGGCGAAGATATCAGGGTAACTCGAAACAAACGATTAGATTCATAATGTGCATTCGTATTCATATTACTAAGAGTCTATTAACTCTACTCATCTCTCACACTCCATATGCGCTGCAGCATTGCTGACACTGAAGTCTGTCGTCCTTCATCACCCACTTTATTTTGAATACCTAGACGTTTTAGTTGATAACAATACTGGATTCGAGTGTGTTCTTTCTGTCCCGCCCTAACAGTTGCTTTGGTGTATGTAGTGAAAGAACTTCCTACATAATAAATTTAGTAGATGTCATAAAATGTCACTGACACTTGTTCTTCTCGATATATTGAGACAGATTCCCATGCTCGTAACAAAAAGACATTCTGCTTCTGCAAACGGAAACTGTCGGTTAACGTTGTAGTGTAGCTCACTACGTTTCTGCATTGAATTTTAGAATACCTAAATGGTGACCTCTATCTTGTTTAGGGCTATTTTACTTGGGCTAATTTTTCATTTTCATCTATTTTTCGAATGGTGCTGTGGTTGGTCGATCGGTGCCAACCTTTTCACACTGAAGATATTTATCTACTAATTGCTTATTTGCTTTTGTAATTTTCAGTGAGTTTCTACAATTCAGTTCCTGTGTATCCCCGCATGTGAATCAGAGTCTAATTTATATACCCAATGAACTATACGGTTGATTTTATTCGTATTGGATGGACAAAACCAGTTTCAGATGATCACTTCACGTCTGCATGCACTATATCTTTACTCAAAGGGCCTAAGCTTATACTTGTGGATCCAGGTAGCCCATGGGACTCAAAACTGCTTTCTTCTCGATTAAAGGATCGCGGCATAAATCTTTCCGACATTGATTATGTCATTTGCACGCATGAACATATTGATCATATTGGAAGTCTGCACCTATTTCCAAACGCTACACGCATTATTGGGAACACTTTCGAGATGCCAGAGCATAAAGACTGCTTTTCTATAATTAAAATTCCATTTGAAATAGATTCTTATGTTCATGTGGTATCTACTCCAGGTCACACCCATACCGATGTATCAGTGATTGTCGAAAATGTCGACTTCTTTGGTCGTCTGGCGATAGTGGGTGATCTCTACGAATGTGAAGAAGACATAAATGAATCATTTTTGTGGCAGTCATCTAGTAGTAACGTAACTGTACAAGAGAAAAACCGGAAACACATTTTTGATACGGTCGACTATATTGTTCCAGGACATGGACCTGCTTTTAGAGTCACTAAAAGAGAGTGAGGTCGGTTGTATACAGGATTACTGCAGTCCTTATAATAATTGTAATTTTAACTCTGAAAATGTTATTCTTTATATGCATTTTGCAGATCCCAGAAGCAACAGTGTAAACTTACTACCTATATCTTTTTAACGTTAAATTATCCAATAGGCTTTTGAAATCTGACAGTCAATTTATTTGTTATATATTTGACAGTCCTAGTTGTTTCAGATGATTGTAATAATAATACACATTGCTTCTGAATGAAAATGACAGTTATTATTTTAACCAGATTATCTTCACTATTACTGTGAAAATACCCCCAGCACGTCTGCATCTTGTAACTACTACCTTTATTCCTTGATGTAATTTTAGCATTTCCGCAATTCTCTAAACTGATACTGGTTATCTGGCTTATTATTAATAATTGATTATTACAATCAATAAATAGTCATTTCAAGGGCTAAGCTGTTACCATTTCTCCATTACTTATTATACATGATTACTACTTAATAGTATAACCATAAGTCACTCCATTTCTCATGGTTTTGGCCGCACTAAATCGCTTTCTAAAAGTTCATCTATCAAAGAAGTAACAGTCATGAATAGACATCTAAGCAAATAGAGACTTATGCGTCACCTATGGATATCAAAACTGAACGAAATATCCCTATATTGAGTCATAAGAAAAAGGCGTAAACAGCGAAGAAAATTTTCTTTTTGACGATTCATTTTCATGAGCTGTACAATCGTGATTATATTAAACAAAGATATCTTTAGACCAATCAGTTACTGGTAAACTTTGTCCTCAAAAACTGTATTACATTACTATGAAAGAGGCCTGTTCAGAAGGAAGTAGACCTCACTTCTGCTGGTACGAATTACTTTTGGTGTAATTTTATGTCCCGGAAATGCGGCAGACTTCCGTAAAAAGTGATATATGAACTCTCTCAACCTGAGGTTGTTATCACACAGACGTTGAAGTAAGACTGTCTCTTTGCTGCCACTTGTGCCTTGGGCACATATTGCACTGGTGTGAGAAACAAGTGAGATTTTGAGTTGTGTGCTAGGGGACGTTGGATGGAACGTGGGCAGATACATTTACCTCTGGTAGAGTAGGGAAGGTGAATTTCGTAGTCCGTCTTAGCTGACAGACGTTATCCGAAGCGTACTTACCAGTCTTCTGTTGGTCACTGATTAAGGAATTAGTGTAAGTGAACGAAATTCTGTTAGGTTTAAAGCACTCAGCCAAAGTCTTCCAGTTGTCTTGAAGTGTGTTAACTTGCGAAAACGCCCCTGCAGCCGCTCAGGGAATTGTGTCATAGGTCAGAATCGATTTGATACGCATACAATGATCCTGCAGCGGGAAGTGGCTCAGAACGCACTGTATGCAAAATATGTGAAGCTCATAATCGTCGCTAATATTAGGAATTGCACTACTTCCATCCAGAGGCTAGTCGCTATCAGTGAAGAGTGCGCAATGCGTCTGAATATGCAGAATGCTGATGGTGGTTCGTGTTGATCAAAATTAGCGCATCACATCTTTTGCAGAGTGGAAGTTTATTATACCACACTTATAGTGTTTTAGAAAGTGTCAGTAAAGCCATCAAGAATATTTGATGTTGTCAAAAGATAATTATCCGAAGCTCATGTCACCAGTAGGTACTCACTAACTGACCAAACTTCAGTGTGACTGATAATAAAACAGAAGCCGGAAAGTCCAGGATTTATCAATTCACCAACAAAACGAAGGCAGTGATACGGCAGTTTGATCATGGAGTTCATATTTGGCTGGTAAACATACGCTGGAAAAAGTCTACAAATAAATGTTATTATGCATCAATACTTATAATAATAATAATATCATATTCCTTCGTTTTTGTAAATATTCGTATTTTGAGACTCATCAAAATATAAACAGTATTAATGATTACTTCATAAGGGGATTCCAAAGGTGGTTTTCGTTATATGTCTTATTGATAGTGGTGGTGATAGTAATAAGAATAATGGTAATCTGAAATCAGAATGAAATTTCCTCCTGTCAACTGATCTATCACCGCTTTCCTGTGTGACAACTAACACTGACGATGCATCACTGTATCTTCACATTCTACAAGCAATCTGTGTAAATTCACTGGCTTATGCTGACAGATTTTTCACTTCCTGGTTTCCCAGTAATAAGTGTCTGTGATGAGTGATTACTAGATTCCATTTAATTATTATGTTAGCTGTTTTTATTATTACCAATATTATTGCTGTTGTTGTTGCTGCTATCACCGTCACCTAAGCTGTTATCGGGAGCAACAATGCCACTGGTTGCACCAGTACAAGTAAAACTCTCTGAACTAAGTGATGTCTCTGTTACTCTAACAACATCATCTTTCTTGAGGCCATTCATTGAAATGAGCGACAATTTCCTGTTCAACTTCCAGCGCAAACCCAGATTTTTCACGCTGTCTTAATTCTTACCAGATAGATAGGTACATATGAGAGAAAAAACTGACATTTGGAAATATCAAATGTTGACTTGATCCTTGTTACTTGTCTTCGTGTTTATCTGATCTCTAATTTTTATCCTGCTCTTCACGATTGTATGTACACAGAAAATGCGTTGTATAATCTAGTTTTGTCTGAGTGAATGAAGGCCATTTCTCACCTCGAACTGGCCTCTGGAAGAATAGGTGTGATTTTTGAGGACAGGTTTTTGTTCCCACTCTTCCGTTAATATTTTACTTAATTCTAAGAGCTCGGTTTGTTCATAGACTGTGCATAGCTACCTAAGATCACTGTTGAGGTAATTTTGAAGTTATTATCGTCCAGTAGAATTGCAGAATTATTCCGGAATAATCGTCTAGCAAGAGTAAACAATAGACACTAATGTCAAATGACCTAGAAACAGTGATTCAGACTCCTCAAGGTGAAAAGTGGTAATTAATTTATAAAAAAGTCTATGATATATACGTAGTAAAATGAATCATACAGAGTACACACCTCTAATATGCTGCGAAAGCTGGCTCCAAGTTTCTCATAGAAGTGGTTATATCATTTCAAACCAATGTATTTTCTATTTCTGTAAGTGTAACAGAAACTGGTCAAGTATACGCGATATATTACTTAGGGAGAGCTTTGATTTCGAGAAGAAAGTGTCTAAAAAATCACCAATTACGTACGACTTACCAACTTATACAGACCTCATATAAAGTGGTTGCATCCGAATGTATAATCAACAATAGCTCAGCAATACTTTTGCAGAGTCATCATCCCTCCACATATGCATGTTTTATTCCTTCCTATCAACACATTTTCCACAAAGAAGTCAAAAACCAAATGTAGGAGACATTTTCAACAGGGATTATGTCTAGCAACCATATGTAATGCTGAGCTATCTGATTGGTCAAATCAAGGTCATTTGACTTTGGTGTCTATTGTTTCCTCCTGTCAGTCGTCTTTTTCCTATCTTTGGGGCGTTTCCTGACTGCGCATATCTCAAGGATGTTTTACTAGCTGTATAGTAGGGCATTTTGCTTTCAGACTATAACGATTCGATTTTGGTCAATACAGTTCTCAGCAGTCCTAGTTCTCCGCACACCGCTTTAATATGAGTTGCAGACATTCAGTGAAGATTTCTACGGATCCTATTGTGAAAAAGACCAGTGGCTTAATGGTCTACGGGCTCGCTTTGTAACCAGAAGGTCCTGGGTTCGAATCTCGGTGGCTGCGCGCTGATGAAGAGTCCCAAACTAGGACGAAACAGCTGTACAGTACTCCCAGGCTTTCCAATGGTTCTCTAACTAATGTCAGCTCATGATGAAATCCTGTAACCAATGAAATGTTTTTGCTGGTGCCACATTAATTTAAAAACAAGTGTAATTATCCCATGACACCGTTCAGACCTCCTACCTAACACCACCATGATCGGTCAAATTAAGTCAACTTCTGTTGAAGAGACAGACTGTCCATGTCAATTCTTGCTGTCAGCAGGAGTGCCATCACCTGGCGCTCTGACTTGATATTTCTTGTGTGACAGAGCATAAAGTTTCCGGCGGGCTTTCCCACTACTACACCAGTTAATATCAGAAACTCTCCTCAGACTATTGTGAGTACCTGTGCAGCACACCTATGCCCGTATGTATTGCGTCAGTGTCTAAAAATTAATTTTTCAACATGACGTCTCGATGGCAATATTATTGAGTGTTTCCTTTTATGATTTTTGTAAACGAGTGCCTAAACAAATCAAGCGATTGAATAATATAGGGTTCACTTTTCGCAGAGGCGAGTTCACTGATCGTATGCCTGACCTACCCAATGGCATTACCCATTCAAATCCCTCCTTAAATTCTGCTGCATGAACTATTCTTATGAAGTCCAAACTAGCATGCTGTAGTTCAGCTACCTTCAGTAGGATCCGGTATTTAGATTCTTGCAGATGCTACCAATATAATGCATAAAAAGTCTTGTTAATACCTGATATATATTCCATCAAAATTTATTTAAATGTCTTATCTAGTAGAGATGGTGTGGATCCTTCTGAATGACACCTTTTATATCAAGGTTGAGTAATGATCACTATCAAACTCGCCTAGCCGAACCAAATCAAGAAAACAGAGGAGACTGAACATAGGAATAGGAAAACAGGCCCACAAAAAACAACCCAAGCACTACTGGCATCTCAAAGAAAAAAAATATAAGCTTATTCTCCCTCAAGTTGGATGACACGGATGACACCGTTTCGTGAAAGCCTTCAGGAAGCCGGTCGATGAAATCAGAGATGAGCACAGGTGCATAGAATGACATCACCATCTTTGATGTTGGCAAGGCTTCTGAGACTGCAGAAGAAATGCGATGATATCTTGTGTAAATATTAGGAATCTTTGAAAGCAGATTGAATGGAAATAGACTCAGAAAATTGGTAGCTTCAAAGTCACTAACCTACTTCGGTCAGATAGACAATCACCATGAGAACACTGATGGTGTAACCATCATGGCGTCACTAACAGCATCAACAGGTTTTGTGCAGCAGGAAGCAGTCTCCTGCCAAACCATGATACGAAGGTTCTACTCAGAAAGAGGGAACGTTTCAATTATCCCATGCTGTATAACTAAAAACAACGCAGACTGAAAGAAGAAGGAGAACTTTTGCCGACAACTACAGTTTGTAACAAACATGATCCAAGGCGGATGGCGAAACTTAATTTTTAGTGGTTGGGATGAACGCTAGTCAAATTGGCAACAGATGACACTGGGAGAGAATTCCTCATGGGTTGAGAGTCGTTTGGTAAAATCAGTGAGAACGGAGGACTCTTAGAGTTTGCTGCCTCGATGATTGGAGGCAGCGCGCACAAGCCATTAGAAATCTGAAATAAAATTCGATATAAATCTATAGCGTTATGAGTTCTAAACTGTTCGCATGGTCTGTGAGCATACTTTTAACGCGTCAGATAAAATATATTAACATTCAAATAAACAGCTGTTGTTCACAATTACAATTAGATACTGCGTCTGACATTACTATCATTTCTGAAATTTTTTGAAGTGACATCAACAGACTTGTCTCTGAAAACGTTTGTCGAACTGCAGTCAGCTAGAATGATAGCTACCCTGAACTATCTGGTCAGCTTCAGTGATGTGTGTCCTTCCGTACCATGGGATTAATTTGTTATGTCAACTTAAGAGTTTAAGTCTTTTGGGGACCAGTTGGTTTGACTTCTTACAACTGCCTTATGTCCCACTTAAATTTGTCAGGAATATGACAAGTTATAAGTAGGTAATATAAGTAATAGTAAAATGCAAAACAACTCTTTGAAAACTGCACATGATATATAGGGAAAGAGTGCTGTTCAATTCTCATCAGTACCAATGTCTGTAGGCATTCTAAACCAGTTTAAATAACCTACAATGTCAAGCTGAAAGTCTTCAAAACAACTGGAGAGGACCACAATTCAAGTTCAACACTCAGAAACTGAAGGACGAAACAATAAAGGAGACTTACACTGCAGCCACCAGAGCAGAGCAGGAGACACCATGCAGCATCACCGAAAAAAGCTGTAAAGGACACTGAGACTATCTGAAAGTGATATTCAAGAGAACATGCACAGCCATCTTAGTAAGACAAAAGAGGCAAGACAAGCAATGGCTCTCAGCGGACACCTACCTGGAAGCTAATCGAGGAGAGATGGATGGTGAAAGAGATGACTCAGTGCAAAGATGGACAATAGAGAGAGAAGCTGAGTCTTGTGTACATCGCACTGAATAAAGAAGAGTGCCAAGACAGACAAAAGACAATTTTACGACAATCCGGCAACTGAAGTGGAACAGACAAGCCGAAGGTAAAAGAGACCTAACACATCGTATCAGGTAACCAGGTCTCTATCTGGGAAGAGATCAATACAGATGAAAACGACAGAAGTTGGTAAAAGGAACCTATTTGACAAACAAGGAAAACGATTAGACGATTCCCTCAAATGACTCTTGAATTGACCACAAGCTCCAACTTGACTGGAAGTACCACCACCAACAGCACGCACAGAATTGCCTGTCAGTGGACACCAATACTCCAACGAAAGCAGAAATCTTGAATGTGACCAAGCTACTGAAGTCAGGGAAGGCGTTACTACCAGACGGAATCCCCCTGAAGCACTGAAAATGTATCCAGAAACCGCAACGGATATGCTGGCGCCACTGTTGCAAATTGTTTGGAAGGAAGAAAAGATATTTATTGATTGGAGCACCTTGTTAAACTAACAAAGAATGGCGACTTAAGCCTCACTCTACAAGAACTGGAGTGCAAAAATTCTCTTGTCCACGCCATGTTAAACACTAAGTCACCCCATCCTGGAGAATAAAAGATGCACTGCATACAGAACTCCATCCAACCGTAACAAGCTGGATTACGGAAAACCAAACCATGTGCTCATCAAATTGTAACTTTACGCATCATCATCGAATAAAGCACAGAATGACAGTCAAACATTTACCTCGATTTCACTGACTTTCAAAAGTCTTCGATAGTGTTGACCACCAAGTAAATCGGCAACTGCTTCAACACTATGGTGTCACTTTATCAACCATATCCAACAGCTATATGACGATGCTGCATTTCAGGTGATCCACAAGGAAAAACACAACGAAGCCTTTAAAGTAGATACAGGAGTAAGACAAGATTGTCTGACTACCATCATCGATGATAGTAGGGGCGAGAAGACAGGAACACATTGAATCGATAAGAAGGCTCCAGAAAATCCGGGTTTCGAGGATAACTTTTGCCTGATGTCACACAAACTCCAAGACTTACAGGCGAAACCAACAAGTTGACAGAAGAGGCAGCGAAGATAGGAATTCAAGTAAACGGAGGTGGTGAAGACAACCAGGTGATTCTAAACTATAGCAACCTCCAACGAAATTATCTAGTGAACGGATTAATGACCTTGAGCAACCAGTCAGATGAGTCTGTAATACATAATAGGCATAATTATGGGTGCTGCACACTATTTTTATACCAAATTTCATCCAAATCTAGTATTTAATTACTGCTTGAACCATAGGCTCATTGAAATGGAGTAAATTTGTAGCCAGCTATCATTCATGGACTATATTCATAACGTGGTCAATAATACGGACGATTTTGTTATGCCTTTCAATCGGACCCACACAAACTACATCGGAAGTTCCTGCAGTCACCTAAAAAAAGAGGGTCAAGAAACACGATGATATACAGTTATCTGGACGAATTTACGCCTCGAAATCGATTCAACCCAACTATGAGAAATTGAAAGCTTTTCTCGGAAAACATACAAAAAGCTCATTCTATGTAACTACTTTTAACGTTGCATTACTCAGGTATAAACGTCTGCTTCAAACTACACAACTCTGCTTCAGACGCGTCTGACTAGCCGATAGAGGACTGTCATAGTAATTTCGTTTTGGTCTGCTGTGGTTTAGAGTCACCAATAGCAACCAACAACAGCCAGCACCAATCCCTACCAACGGAGGAGTTTAAAAAGGGGTCACTTCCTTCACTTATCTAGGAAGCATCGTTCCAACTAAAGGCGACACCGATTAGGACGTCAAAACCAGAAGGGCATGATACATCTTCAAATCAGTTTGGAAATCCTCTGCACTCAGAATACGGAACAAGATTCAGATTTTCAACACCAATTTTAAGCCACTTCTTCCATATGGGTCAGAAACTTGACACGCGCTTCACAAAAACCATTTCCAACGGGTTGCATGTCTTCACTCCATACTGCCAGAAAGAATTAGCAACAAGAAACTCTTGGAAAGAGCCAACCAAGAACTTATTACTAAACAAATATATAGGAGATGAATTGGGCACACGCTGCGGAGACCGTTGAATGGCATCGCACGCCAGGCCCCGAAATGGAACCCCAATAGGAAACAACGACTGGTGCGTCCAAGTGACATGAAGGAGATTGTGCAAGGAGATGAGGGACTATGAACAATCCTGTGGGCTAGCTAAACAGGACCTCAAATGACAGAACAAAGCGGGGTGGTGAAACCCTGTTTTGCATTCGGAACCTAAGGGGACACTAATAATAAATTCCTGCATGCTACATTGAAATGCACCATTCAAAGTTAACTGAGGTTGCGAAGGCTGCCTCTGGTCTAAAACTACAGTGTACTTCAACTTCTGAAATACCTTGCATTATTTCAAGCTATTTTTCAGATAGAATACTATGATAACTATATACATGTGATTAGATTGTTCGAAAAGTTTTGCGCAAGTACATATAAGCGATTGAGATTCAGGAGTATTCCTATCGTTTCGTTGAAATTTTACAAGGGAAGGTAATCGTTTTAGATTTTTCGGTGATTACATCTTATACTTTTCATCATGCAGTATAACAATTATTCATCATTTATCGCTGGCTACGAGAACAGAGAATGAGAACTCGCATACACTGAGTCAGGCAAATGAATTTTACAAAATTAAATTAACAAGAAGTATATGTTTATTATTGATAAGTGTACCAAACAAAAGTAATTTCACATTTTTTTATTACTATTATTACTGATAAAAGAGTGACAAAACAAAAGTAAAAGAGAAAGGAAAAATCACAGCACATAGAATAGCCCCCCCCCCAAAGTTTCCCATCATACAAAATAATTGTAATGATGAACCATAATTTATTAATCCTCCTACAGGTATTGTCTCCTGATTGAACTCGTTTTAGGAACGACTAGATCGAATTACTAATCCTTGGTGTTCAGCGCCGATTTCAGTTACCTGTACAAAAATAAATAAAGATTTGAAAAGCTAACTAGTATACTAGAAAAGAAGGAATTGACTTCATGGTATGCATGGAAATGGAAATCTTTTATAAATCAGTATAAGCATTTTTTTTCAAAGAAACAAAATAAAATATACGTTTGTTTATGCATAGAAAATTGGTATAAACTTACCCCAGTAACACGACAAAGCTGACCTTTCATAGATGATACATAATAAGCTCCACTTAAAGGATCACGAACCGAATCTTTACCTCTGTAAAATGAAGAAATTGAATAGCATAAATACTTTGTTATAAATTAAGTGTTCAAGACAACATTGAAACCAACAATACTCAGCACAATGAACCTTGGGAAGTATCACACGACTAGACGACTTATAAAACACAGGTGATACATATCCTTGATAGTCAACTTACATGAAACAAGTGAAAACTACAAAATGTTATCAAATAACCAAAATATTAACGAGATTACTTTTTTTGAAGTTAGTTACTCACCTATAAATAGGAACATAAGTGGCAGCACAAATTTCGAAGGGATTTAAAGGATCATAACTGAGGGTATGAGAATCTTCATTTGGCGTTGCTACTTCACATGCTTGTAAAATTTTACGAGTCTGTTGAGCGACATCCATTGACGGAGCAAGGTCTAGCAATCGTCTCGCCATAGCAGCAGCAGAACGGAAGTTTTTAAGTTTATACAACAAATTTAAGGCTGTTCTTAAAGTCAAAATAAGATGAGGTGTTTCCAAACGGCAATGTGTGAAGTAACATGCTAATTCAGCGTTTCGAATCTATAAGATATATTAGAAGGGTTACAATAAAAATAACTATATAAGTGTCATAAAAAAAACAACTATTACAACAAAGACCAGGCTACGTTTCCTGATCAATAATGGAGACGTGACTTATTATTTGAATCACCCGATATTTAGCCAATGGCTCCTAGTTTCAATTCCCGCCACAGTTGAGTAGTGACATCAGCCCTTTTACACTGAGTTGAGCTGATAGCCTGGGAGATGAAAGACCTGTTTGCCATTTGACCAATAAAGCCAATGTCTACCTTATCCTGCATACCAATCAATTTTGATGACTTACTTGCATGTTGGTTGATTACAATATTTAGATATATTTGTCTTGAGATTTCAATGATACACTTCTTCAATGAGACTGAATTTATACCTATGGCTTTAGGTTTTATGGAAGGCATCGATGAATCAGAATGTTGATTTTGTGTTAAGTACACAAAATTTAATTTAGTGGGTTACGAAGACTTGTCATGTTTAAAATGTATACATATTTACAAAGTTTCACATTTTCATCCTTGATGCAGATGCAACACGACCTAGGCTGTGAGCTTCCTTGTCTGTTGCATACAACCACGTTATTATTGTGTATTTCAAACTAGCCTAAACAACAGTTCAGTGCCGATCACACAATAACAAAAATTCAGTGAGAATAATTATTTACCTGATCAGGTAGCGTATCCTTGGGCATAGATTTACGTGTCATTTCCATTGACAAGCCAACAATATATTCCCTGCATATATTGATCAGGCTTTTTGCCTCAGCTTCTTCAGATGGCGAATGAACAACTAATAATGGCACTGATAATAAGATTGTTCTGAATCGATTGATTGCATCTTGAAATTTGCCTTTGGTTGTTAATTGATAAGCTGTTTGCAGACGTGTTATGAGCTCACTCAAATTAATTACAGGAGCTGGTGCAGCAGATGTTGGTGAAATCTTTTTCCTAATATTTAGGGTATAACAAATGAAAGAAAACATCAAGTAGATATACACTATTTGTATAGATAATATATAGGAAAATACAATTATAACACACATATCCATAGTCTGACAAATTTATATAATACAAATGTGGAGTTTAAACACAGTTGAGGAATTGCGGACAACCTGCGAAACAGTCTTAAGGGAAGTTTTGTTGGCTTCGGAATTATCATATAGATTATTACTAAGGTAATGTGTAAAGGTAGACGACAGCGCTTTCTTTCTAACTGTGCAGTGTCGCAGAATATTTCCCATATTTATAGAAGTTTGCTGACCAAATATTTATTTTACTATTTTGTTTGTGTGAATCTTTGTTCATATCATATTTTTTTTCCTTCACGTTCCCCAGTGGAACATAGGGCTTCAAGCTAGTGGCTTGAAGTTTCTGTAGCAGTGCTTATTTTACAGGATGGGGTTGCTAGCCTCATGCTCAACCTTTCCTCTTCACCAGCATTATTTCTGGCTTAGCGAGGTAAAGGAGTGCGTCGGCCGGGGATCGAACTCCGGACCATTTGCATGGTCGGTGAGCGTCCTAGCCACTATGCCACCGACGCACTTATATCATATTGATAAGTATAAATTAGTAGTTTTCATCTTGTAACAAGTATTTGTTGTTATGTGATTTTTATAGATACACTCATATTGATGTTCGATGGGAAAAGTAACTGTTTACTAGAATAGAACGCGGTGAGCAGACAGAAATTAGGATTGCAAACATGTCACTCGAGGTATCTGAAAGAGTGAACAAATTTTTAAACGAAACTCAGCTAACAATGCTTACAAAAATCAATAATAAGTTAACAATAAAAAAATTACCAGTTACGCTGAGGATATAAAAATTGAGAGGGTATTAACGGTAAGCCTAAACCCATTGAACGGGAAGCACTATACAAATTCATGAAAAGTGTTCTGTAAGGTTCAAAATTAACAACTCCAACCTGAAAGCAATATAGAGACACAAACAAAAAGTGATTAAATCAGTAAGATATTTTAGTTGAATAGTAAAAGTTACACTGAATTTCAGTTATACAGAATAATTAAAACAAGCAAGTATAAATGAATGTAATGAGCATTTGGTTGCATAAACACTTTTCTATAAAAAAAACTAAGCGGTGTATCAAATTGACAGTCCACTAAATCAACGCCAGAATGGGTTATACCATTCGTATACACATGCCTATCACACTGATTCATACAGTGACGAATAGTTCCAAATGGATATTCAATCCACTTTACCAGAATTCCGACAAGTACAAACAGTAGATTTAACATTGAAGAGAAACAGAAAAAAGAAACAAAAATAATATAAAATGCAAGGCGTAGAGCAGTAGAATAACTAATTTTATGAGTAAAGGATGAATGTACATATGTAAATTAATTTAGTGAATAACACTATACATTCAACCACCCGTTAAACTACAATCACCGTAAACTCATATTAGTTTACAAACCTCGCACATTCAGACAACTGATTTTGAAGTAGTAACGTGAAATGTAACACCTTCAATTTGATGAAAACTGTACAGTCATTATCATTAGCCATTGTAAAGCAGGTATACTTGATTAGTACATGAACCTTGTATATCGTTTTGATCAGTCATATATTCTAGTCTCCAAGAGGAAGTTTTATCGCGGTTTCGATCTGAAACTATAGTGTTGAAATCGAAAATAAGCTACCTAAGAAAGATATTTTATGCACAGGGTTGCAAGGCAAATTTATTGTGGTGGGTTTGGTGCTGCTAACATTCTGTTTAGGCTAAATTAGGTGTAATGAGATTGGAATCATGGATCCAATGACTGAAGATCAAAAGTTACAGTCAATGAGCCACATTTCTATTTGATATAGGGAAGATGCTGGTGATTTGACAGCTTCCAACATCATCACGGTGCTACATAAAAAGTTAACTGGTGACATATATTCAAGACTCGCCAGCTATGATGGACATAAAAAGTAAGGCATTAAATAGGACAATATAAAAACACGAAAAATGTCTTCAATTTATAACAGTATAATTCAGAGAAAAAGATTTACCTGGGCATTTAGAAGTCGCATAGCATTTACCCAATTGCCGGCCATTATTTGATCAGCTGGTAAGTTAGAATTTTCACTCCATAGATGACTATTAGGTCGGCCAGGTGATGGAGCAACAAATGCATTTTCAGTCTTTGCTGCGGAAATTGCTCCAGTACCTTGAAGATCAGATGGTAATTCTAGGTCTGCATCATTAATATCCCAACCACCAGCATCTGCACTTTTATCCCCAATACCAGAGAGATCTGCGGTATCGCCAGCCTCCAGAGCATCTTCGAATTCCCCTGGTTCTGATTAGAAGGAAATACCAATAGATTTATATTGAGACTAACCACTTTATCAGAGTACGATATTATGCAGTAGAAATGTGCAATATTATGAAGCGTAAAATGGAAATACATTTTTAAATGATCACTTTATTTGTGTTTACAAAACTTGAGGCGACAACAACCTATTTCACACCGAGCAGTACAGGAAAGTTAAATTATCTCGATATAAAGTCTTCCCATTAAAAAGCCAAAGTTACTTTCCATGGGATCTTAATTCCGAATAAATACTGTTCCATTCCGAACACGAAGATGAAGTCTATTACCTCATTGATGAATAATTAAGTGGCAGTTTAAAGACACTGGAAGACTTGAAGATTACTCCAGACGTAACTTGAAGCATCTGGTTGGTGTCCACCATCTTGGAATTAGTCAAAGGTTGGTGTTGATGAAGAAATATATATTCAAAACTTCATGATTCATTATGAAATTCATGCTTTGATTAAATGAACCGTTGGATTGAACACACTCACTAGTGAAACAACTTCATTATATCAAGGAATGTCCCAGTGAGAAGCGTATCAGAGATTAGAATATCAATTTGGAAGATAAACTGTTCACAACCTAAATTCCTTCCAACTGAAGGACGGGTGAGCCGATGTCTACAAGTGAACAGTTATGTGGCTTAATAACTGTCTAGTACCAAGCATTTTGTAGAGTTGTATACATTATGAACTTTAAATTAAGGATAATTTTTTGGTAACAAGGCTTAAGATGAAACAAGAAAACAAAATTACCGTCAAGCTCAAGATTTGCATCTCTTCCCCAGGCTCCCTCTGGGACATCCTCTGTATCTAAAAGCAAGCTTGCAGCGGCCACTGACGGTCCGATTGGTTTACTATCTTGTTCATCACCTTTCTCTGTGGATTTCAATGCAGCATTTCTACGCTGAGCAATAGCAGTTTCGAAGAAATCAAGCTGTACACTAAGTAGAGGCCAATCAGTTTCAGCATTCATTCCTTCTGCAACTTTATCCGCTCGGATGATCGGAGGTGGAGGGATAATAAGACTAGCATTTGGATCAATTTCCGGTAAAAACGAAGCGTTTGTTTCAGATGGCATTGATTGTAAAGACAATGATGAAAGTTGCTCTTCTAACTCTTTAGCTTCTTGATTGAGACCATGAGTGGCTGCAGTCAGATAAGCGAGTGGTTCTAAAACAGAGATACGTATTAGTTTGAAATGGACGACACTTAGTGTTATACATTAAGGAGAGAGATCATAAGCAGTGCATATGGAAAACGTCTGGTTACTGTCAGAACTTGCCAAAGATAGAACATTTCAAAAATTAAATTTATCACTACACATCGTCACATCAATAAACCAACGCGCGTTTCATTGTAACAGACTAGCAAACCAAGTGGGTTCCCCAAAATTCTATTAGTTGAAAACTGAATGAGAGCTGAAAAGAACTACAGCGTTTTGTTCTACTATTCAAGTTACTTTGACTAATTACACATTCACTCAGCTGAGTTTCTGTAAAACAAAACATAGACATCCAGTTGCCACAAGCAAAACACTGAGACAGCTTCTGGATTATGCATCCTTAAAATCATCTCCATCGAAGTATAAAATATTTCTCAACATAGTTTGGAAATTCAGAAAGACATTCATCTATCGAATGGATGGTGTACAACAATTCCAGGATCACTGCATTGGAAGGATAAGCGCTAAACTTTTAATGCAAATAATCTGCACATATTAATATTATTTCCCCATTGATTGTCAAAATCCCTGTTTAGTTCTTTAATAATACATAATAATCCTGAATGCCCGAATACCATTTCTTAGATATCTTTTCACTTGTAAACGCTGAATTCCAAATTATACCGAGCATATATGAAGCTCTAGAGGGGAGAAATTTCTAATAGTCGCAATGTAATAGTTAGATTACACGGTTGTTTTGGAATAAAGCAAATTATTATTATTATCGCACTTAAAAAAATAAACGGATACAAACACAGAAGCTAATGTAATATCTTGAACAAAAGTGTATCAGTTGAAGTAAAAACACTTCGTAGAAGTGCATGAGAAAAATAATCCTGTTATGTTGCATTATTTCAGATAGACGCAGACTATGAAGCTTAGACAACAATCGTAAGATGACCATTCACATCTGTAGCGCAGCTTTTTGAAGTATTCTGTTCTGTCTCCCACAGACATCACAGAGACTCTTAGACTGAGAGAATCTAACACTTTTTGATTACTGACTAACATAATTGCGATAGTTAAACATGATGATTTATTGCTGCTCGTATTACAAACTAGTGGTCTTATGAAAACTGGGATTAATGATCAAGGGAAGCGACATATTAATAATATTTAACACAAATACAACCCATTACATTATATTCTTTTAATAACAAACACAGATGACACACCTTAAAATGAACTCAGTTAGCTCTACGAAAAACAAGTGATATATATATATATATATATATAATATCCAACCGGAGAATAATCCGTAGATCGATCTCAATATATTGTTATGAAAATAATAAATATATCACCATTCATTTGTGCAAAAATAAAGTGTTTTACCATATTGAAAGAATAACCGGACTTTTATTGACGTAGTTCACTTAAAAGAAAGCTACTCACATAAATTGATTACCACCAGTGACTGAAAAATATTAAGGGCTAGGCTCAATAACTACATTCAATAACGTTAACAGTATAGAACACTAGATAGCATAGTCTGTTTGATGCAGTATTTTGAGCGTAGGTGTGTGTGTGTGTGTAGCGAACATGGATAGCCTAAAACTGAACAGGAAGAATTATCACGTCAAGAAAAATACTTTACCGTACACAGTGGCTTGAAACGAAATGAATACAAAAATTAGACTTTACTTACTCTGCCCACAGTTGCGCAACAACTTCACACGTTCAGCTACATCACCCAAAAGCAATGCAATATGGTAGTGACTTGAGGTGTCCTTTCGAATTTCAGCTGAAGGAAAACATTTTTAAAGTGTAACAGACATTAATTAATTAGTTCACTAATTAACAAATAATAGTACTTTTTTATCTACAGTTGAGTACTAGTAAAAACATCTTAAACTACTGGACTGATACTGTTAAACTGGTAATGAGATCAGCTACTACATGTTACGAGCAATATCAGATTATTTGACGATCACACATCGCAAGCGAATAAAGAATGAGAAAAAAATCGTATAAAACGCTTGTGGCAGATGAATGCCATAAACACAGATCAGATAATGTGTAAATAATTTAACTGCTCCGATACACTAAGAAGAAACTTCGTGTCCTTGATCCGAAACCTAGAGTTTGTCTTAAGGGACCGTTTTAAATTTAACACACCTACACCAGTGCTTTGCATTTTTAAGACAGCCTGAAGGGCATCAACACAGGAATCCAGCGAGCCTGCTCAAACTACCCCCATAAGGTAGGAATATAAGTGGGAATGTTTCTGCACCACGTAGCCTAGAATCTACAGTCCCTGGTGTTCTCAGTAAAGTTTGACGAAACCACTTGCAACTTCATAAACATTCCAGTATTTTTATTCCTGAAAGCAATGTGTTTCACTTATCTTTTCGTCGTTTTGATAATTACTGCTTTTTTGTAACTTCGGTAATTTTTGTAGTAATGTAAGGTGTAACAATTTAGGACTACATACGATTAGACCATAACCTACAGTCTCGGAAACCCAAGATTACAAAAAAGGGAATGTGTATAAATAAAGATGACTTACCTATCTTCATCATCTTTTTTAATTTATCCAAATTTCCCGTTATTAAATACAAAAATGTGAGTTTATCAAAATTCTTAACACGTTGGTAGGTCATTTCAACCATCTGCAGTTTCCCTTGTTTCAATGCCAATTCACCAAGTCTCTCCCAACAAGCTTTATCATCCAAAGCTTGAGCAGCTTCTAATCCAACATCTAACTGACCACAATCCATAGCCAATGAGAATCTAGTACGTGTATCTTTGACGAAATGTAATGCAACTTCAGGATAACCCTTCTTTTCTAAATATCCGATTATGGCTTGACCAACAAGGTTTGAATTACGAACCATATGTAGGACCTGTGGATATTTTTACAGACAAAATTAGTCTTGTAAAGTATATATTGTACACTGATGACTTAGCAATATGCATGTCACAACATCTCAAAGTAATACGCTAGAAAAAAAGGACGTTTGCACGTCAAACTCTTCCTACAACAATGACAATACAAGGGGAAAATGTTCATACATTGAATATCGGTGTCACGTCTAGAATCATGCAACTCATCTACATAAGCGTTACCAGAATGGTGCTATTAAACACCTTACACAGCACTCAAAATTTGCTTTTTTTTGATTTAGTCGTATCATCGAGGTAGATTAGAAACCCAAATAAAAACCAAATATATAAGTTTCGGAATGTGGAATAGAAAATCTACAACATTTCACCAATAACTCAAATTATATATGTTGAAGTAAGGAGTTTTTACATAGTGATTAAAGATGGTATTTGGATGACAAAGAGACAATCAGACATTGGTGGATAGTGAGTAATGCAATCGATCAATATCCTTTCGCGGATCTTCAGTGTAGTCTTAGGTGACTTTAAATCAAAGTTTACGGTATGGAGGCTACTCAACGTACATAGATGTCTTTAGCATACATCACTATAGAAATCTGAAAAATGAAAAGATATTCATCTGATCTGATTGCAAATGACACTAAAAATATTGTCTCAGTGAACGAAAAACTGATATTGCACGAAATATAATTTTCATTTATGAAGGCAATCGCCACAAAAGGAATTTTTTAAGCATTTACAACTAACCTCTTCATATCTACGATTAACAAGTGCCAATTTGAAACGGAACTCTGTTGGATCTATGGTAAACACAAGTGGAGAGCAGTCACGATCCAAACAATATACTGAATTGCCGCGAATACGTGTAATGTAAACAGGTAATTCAAGCGTTCGAATAATTCCATAATCACTAATTGAAAACAATAGTTACAATAGAGTAGGATTAGTTACCTTAAAACATAAAAGTGGAAGATATAGTTTAACATAATACTGATTTCATAAGATGTAAAAAAATTAATAGTAATAGTAAGACGACAGTGTGTGAATCAGTTATAAGGAAGCGACATCTGAAGAAATTTACGAGGACCATTTAACATATACTTCAGGTAACAAGGATATTGAAATAGACGAAAAGCCAGTGTAAAACCTGCGTGCGCACAGCAGTCCTTATATTTTCTTTTGCCCTATATGAAGTTAAATTCTTTGCTGTTTATTATATTCTACATGATAGATGAGCAGGTGCGTGAAGACTTGGCTGTTCAGTAAGGATGCGTCTTCGAATACTCTTTGCTGTAACTGCAATGTAGTAAAACAAAGTTGTGTAAACACTGATATACTCGAAACATTTTGAAGTAAACAGTTGCCAATACAAAAGTGTTTGGCTGAATACATGAACAAACCCGATGACTGGTTTAGACGGTAAACTTCAACCAATGAAACTTGCCCCAAAATCCTACTTTACCCTCTTAGTTTCCAACAGCAGTTACTAATTAGGATTCATAACTTAATACAAAAAAGCCTACACAACATAAGTGGGTTGTACATCAGTGATATTCTGTAGCAAAACTGTAGTTAGACACCCAAGTTCCGACTAATGAGTGAGGGATTTGAATCGCGTTAAATAACAGTAATCAAATGGTTTAACGACACAGGAGCTATGGCTAATAAGTGAATATTATTGCAGTTGCTGAGTTGCAACAGGACTACAAAACAGACGACCACAAAGAATAACTAATAAGGTGTTTATATTACAACCTATCTTCAGGGTATGAAAAATCCCCACATGTTTACAATTTCCCATTATATTTATGTTGCTTTAGAGTGAAGATCAGAATGCGCAAAAAATCAATGATTCGGAAGATGAATTATCCCGCGTAGGTATACTTACCCATTCAATAGACAATATTTAATATGATTGCTTGTAGTGTAAATAAAAACTCCATGTTCTTCCCAGGCACCACTTTTAATTCTAACTGTTTCATGAATGCTAGCCTTCACTTCTAGATGTCGATCGCATAAGTAAAGATATAATTTAGTAAACATTCCAACGTATTGACCATCGGGGGACCAGATAACATGCCGAATGAACTAAAATTGAATTACACAAGCCAATGAAACAATGCAGAATACATACACTTAAGCATCATCGATCAGAATATCAACATAAAAACAAGTCATATCATGTTACGTATGGTTTGATAGCTGCGAGAAATAAGATTAATGTATGTTTAACTAATATCACAGCAAGATGTAAAATAAAAGTGAAAAATTTTGAAGCTTAAGTAAAACAATTGGTTTATGTTTACTTGAGCATCTTAATTAGTATAGCGCTCAGAGGAACCTGTGAAATAATCACAAACTGAGGTGCACTTGACAAGTTTGTAATAAGTTATCATAGTGGAAAACTAGCCTTTCAGGCGTTTAATGATATGTATTAATTTTTATGAAAACACGTAAATTTGTTATCTTTTTCACCTCTGTAAAGAAGCTGAAGTACTTAGATTTAACCATAGGGTTATGATTAGAAACTGGTTGGACGGATGCGAATACATACATAGGGGTTGCATAAAATGACTCTATGTATGACATACTTTATGAAAACAGGTGTCTTCGCTTCTATTTATTTCTATAATGCACTGTGCGACGTACTTCCGAAGACTGAGTATCTCAATATTTACTTATATTTACGTAAAACTTATGTTAAACAAATGAACAAACTTGATACACTCACTTTAGTATGTTTCAGTGTGGCTAGAGTGCGTTTGTTGGCAACATCACACAAACTGATTCCATTTGAATCACGAATCAACAAATTACCAGTCCCGGCGTAGAAAAACTGATCAACACCAGAAAAAGACACCTTCTTGACATTTTCATTAGCAAGATTCTTGATAACTATCTGAAATGCAAAGTAGAAATTATTACAGCTAAAATATCGAATATCCTGAAGAGATCAGATAAACATTTAGGAAAAATTTTTCCGAAAAAATACTTGTGAATGCTATTAACTTTTGGAAAAATCTGAGATTGAAAACGCTGAAGTGGCCAAATTGAAAATTAATAAGGTTTTGACTTTTAACACTGACGTCAGATCAGCGTTTCTACATTATGGCTTAGGGATTTAGCGGACACGTTGCCAAAAACACTTCCAACAGGCTGAAAACTTTCATCAAGAGCTGCCTTCTCACCATACCGAAGACTACATGGTCAAAAAGGATCACCAACAAGGACTTCTGTCAAAGGACCAACAAAGAACCTGTCGCTCAACATATATGCCGAAGAGAATGGAGATATAGATTGAACGGAATCTGAATGCGAAATTAGTTGGGTGTCCAAGGGTGACACAGAGGAGGCCGTGTGGAGAGGAGATGAATAACAAATAGTAAATGACTGAAAAGTGGTTTATGGTGACAATTTTTTGTTAAAAAACAATTACTTAAACCGTACAACCGGAGTAATTTATTAATAATGATCGAAAAAATATTGAATGAGTAAATTAGTCATAATCAAGCAGCCTTTAATTAAACAGCAATTTAAGTAGTAACAGATCCTGTTTATTCCAAAAGGCTTTCTCTATAAAAGTTGTGATTTATTATAGTCTTCAGCTACAGTTCTACAAAAATATCATTTTTCCAATCTTTTTAACTGAATTTTCTTTTTCAACACTAGGAAATATGTACTGCTCTACCATTGCTGTTAAAAAGCCGAGAAATACGGATGAAAGATGGATCTATTATTTAAACTTTTGAAATGCGCATAAAGTATGTTTACGCTATTCCACCGACTTTATACGGAACGTGGATCTATCATAGTCAGTCGATGATAAGAAAAATGCTTGATTTTGTTTTACGCTAATTGACGGAACTTGCATTTATTTTTATCTTAATTTATCGTAACACCAAGATTCAATCAAGAGCTGTCAATGTAGACTGAAAATTTTAGTGAATTGCCACAGGTCAATGTGGTTTCCGACTAAGGACTTTAATCTCTCAACTTAATGAGCCTAGATTTTTTGTTATCTTGCCGTGCTTATTAAAGCAGGCCCTGAAACATTCACAGTAAGCAAGACGATATCCAATAGGCAAACATATTTAATGACATCATTATGCGACCTATATAAAACCTTTTGATCTAATTTGTGGATCATTATCAACATTGGGACCCACATATAACGAAATCAGGTGGCCTGAGATACTAATAAACATTGTATAAATATGAAGCTGGGAATGATCGTAACGGAGAACGATAAGAAATGAAGAGACTTGAAACCTGCATTTTTCTGTTTAAACATGAAACGTTTGCCTTAGCAGTGATACTTACTGGTGTTACTGATTTCTATTCTTCGATGTTTTCATATCTTTATGATACATTTCATAATGTTATCAAAAATAAGGATTACACTAACCAAACTCTTTCTTATGAGTCGCAGATACTGCAAAGTATTCATAACTAGGAAATAACATGACACTGTTTTCAACGAATGGAAATTAAAGTTACTTACTGATCCTGAACTTTCTAGCACTGCGAATCTATTTCGACCAATCCAAGCAACTGCAATTGCAGTACCTGATCGACTTTCAACGTGTTCAGGTTGTGTACTAGTGTTATCTATTGTTCGAGGCAGCATGTAGAGGTCATAAACCATATTAGTACCACTGGTTATGGACAAATTCGACGACGGTCCCATTTCACTCTGACGTGGACGACTAAGAATTAACATAGCATTTTCGATTGGATTGTAACCAGCACTAACAGCCAGACCACGACCTCTGTTAGAAAGTGTTAAATAATGTATAAATATAGATTTTAACTTAACAGAATTATGAAACTGTGTTGTAAGTCAGTATTAGTTTCAAGTGGTAAAAGTGATGCACGTTACTTAGACGATAGTTATCCAAACAGCAAATACTTGAGTCAACGACATTATGATCTCCGATAATCAATGGTAATGAAGAGACATAGCTTTCCAGCTTATGCATTTTAAATAACAAGGCAATTCAACTAACACTTGTCAATCAGCAAATTGGACCATGAGTCACACTTGATGTATATAAGCTTATGACACACGTCAATCGTGTAAGCCAAAGTAGGTGGAGAGGGATGCAAACTCGAACAACGAAGTAGCAATTACCAATACAAGAGTACATACTGAGAATTAATTATAGTGAAGTCCAAAAGTAGTACATTTGCTGCCGAATTCTAAAATATCGGATTTTTCTAAAGTAGATGCCTCTATTACTTAGGATGAAGAAAGTCACTGAGAACACAGTTCACATCAAAAACAAAGCACTGCCTTGAGTTGCAACTGTTTTTTTACCACAGTTTCAATATAGTTGACATCAATTGTTAGTAATCTTACTACCACCTTTTAATACGCTAGCTCAGTTTGCTCTAAATACAGCTTGTCATGATATTCGATGTAAATATGCACCACTCAACTAGCTTCATCTTTTACCAAACACGATATCAGTAAAAATAGTATATCGGGCTTTGTACTGCATCGTATTGTTATTTATTCGCAGTCAAACTGCTAACTGTTTGAGATAACTGCTAACAACAAATTGATTGAGTTTATTGTAAACTACAGGTTATTCAAAGCTTTGAAAAACTAAGTATTTTGATTAGTGGTGAACAGTAGTGGAATTCAGGATTTGTGATTAACCTGAATGTGCCTGAATACTCAGTGAGTGATGACGGTGTTCTCGTTGAGACTTAAAACCCTAAACCCATCGTTTCAAAAGCCAAAAGATTGTCCACTAGGCCACTTCACGCGCATCCTGGAACACAAATATGAAGGTAAACTTTAGGAAATCTTAAAATGTTATTAAGGCTGAATTTAGATAACTTCCTAGCATTACGTAAAGGAAAATTTGAACTACTGATGCAATTATCAACAATCAATTTATTCAATACGTAACTCATAAAATAATGTCAGGTTTTTGATGTTCACTTATCAAATAATTTACGATGAATGATTCAGAACGTGAAAATGCGCGTTAGTGAAGAAAACATGCAATAGAGAACATCTGAGACGTCTATCCTCTGAATAGAAAAACTTCACCAGAAATGTCCTAGTAAAGTCCTGCACGGTAACATGAAAATAAGATTAAAAAGTGCTACGTGGACTTCTTTGCCAGATTAGCTTTAGTATCCAAATTTCCAACATAAGAACAGAATTCTGATGAAAACACCGAAATAAAATGATTACTGACTAGATAGGCATGCATGTATAACTTACTCTCTAAGTTGAAGGACTGGAACATCTTTGGTAGCAGTAAAGTCTACTCTTCTAAGGTATGGGAGTTTCACATAAAACATGTAATCTTTGTACACTGTAAATGCGGGTCTTTCACGCTCCAGTTTGAAAACTACAAACCCTGTATCATGGCCAGCAGCAAACACATTTAGTTTGGGATGTGCATTCAAAACCCAAAATCTGTCTGAATCACGACGAATGGTAGAAACGCAGGTTCGCTTGGCTAAATCCCATATTCTGATGGCTTTGTCCTCAGAATCAGAAAGCAGTAAATCCTGTCTAGGATGAAAGACGACGCAGCTAACATTATTGTAATGACCTCGAAGAGTATCCAGTTCCCAAGCTTTTGACTCTGACAAAATAAAACGGGTATTTATAAACTAAGAACACTGAAATAGGCATAATTAACTGATAGAAAACTGAACACTCTAATCTATCACCTGTCATCAAGAAAATGAAGTATGATAGATAGAAAATCAGGATGGACAACACAAAACCCGATGTAATAGCATAATCGTAACTTACCAGTCATTCTCCATATTTTTATTAGACGATCATCTGCTGCAGACACGACTATAGGCAAAGTTGGATGGAAAGCAACCCAATTCACACCACGATCATGACCTTCAAGAACGTGTCGAACAATGACTTCTGTCGTCCCGAATAGTTCGGTATGGCTCGGACCAAACAAATTAGGGCCAGAACCTCCAGGACCAGACTGTCCAGTAAATTGTCTGGCATGATCCTAATTAAAAGTAACATTGGGAAGTACAAATGAACAAAAGCGAAGGAAGTCATCCAAATGGAAATCTAAAAAGTAACCAAAAACTGAGAAAACTAATGTTACTATAAAGTCGTAAAACCGATATTAAACTGCTACGTCTGTGAAACAAGCTTGCAAATGGTCGAAAACGATCCCAGATAACATACTTCACACTAAGTATCATTACAAAATGCGACACTTGCGCATCGTCTGACAATATGCCCTAATCGAAAAAAGGATAAATTGAGTACTGCGTGAACCATGATTTTTTATGAAAGGGTGAAAAGAACAGATAACTGTATAATATTCAAAATACTTATAAAAGGAATAAACACAAACACCAAGTCTAGCATGTAATGACACATTTACAAATTACCTCTAAATTCGATAGTGAAGAAGGAGCCACACTTTTCTTTCTTAACCCTGACATATCCCAAACACGCACAGTTTGGTCTAGAGACGCCGACACAATAAGGTCTTCTTTTGGATGGAACTGAGCACACATAACATAGTGGCTGTGTCCCGTTAAGATGGATACCACAGTTCGCGACTGCCAATTCCAAATACGAATAGTTTGATCATCTGAAGCACTCAAGATCCACGGGTATTCCTAGTTGATAAAAATTGTTAAAAATAATGTGATACCAATTGCAAACAAAATTATGCAAAACAATCAAGCACTCTCACTTTTCACACGTTGCATGACTACTAGAAGTCTCACTTGGCAATTATAACTCCGTGGTCTAACCACTCAAGAACTTTTCCGTTAAGCATGAGGAACTAAAATTACCTATTCTCTTGTCCTATGATCTCATACAAAGTAAACTGCTTACGTTTTATCAATCAGCTTACTCAACAGATTGGAGACGACCAATGATACCTAAGACCTTAATGCATACACAATGAAGGCGTCTCATCATAATGAATGAATAACATAAAAACTACTTGTGCTTGTGCACATTAAGAGACCAATTTGTAGCATTTATACTTCAGTTACTCAGACTAACCGGTTTGGTTACTCTTAGCGCTAAAGCACCCAAACAACTTTCCTCTCCAATTAGATAACTTGCTATAAGATAGTATTACATCGTACAATAATATACAAGTTACCAAAGCTACACATAAGTATGTTGTGAGCGGCAAGCCGCCTATTTGCAAAGCACTGTTGCAACAATAGCAGGAAACTGTGCCAGCACCTGCCGCGCTAGTGAAGCATTCAAATTTGCCCGGTATCTAGGTAACTACAGTGGAATAGCATACGTTAATCTAGATTACCCTGCTATCATAGGTAAGGTTCGCTTCGATGAATGTAATCTTGATTTACGCCTGTGATACGCGTCCGGTCCGAGATGGTCTGCAATTGTGTTTGGTTATCCTGTCTCAACAGAAATGCTTGCATTCGATAGCGATACAGTTTTATTAATTCTGGTAACCTGCAAGACAGAGATAACCTTTGAGTAGATTATCTTAATCTAAAATACTGGCTTCGATGACTTGGAGATCTGCTTAGAATGTCATCCCAGTGGTTCCCATTCCCTTTACAGTTCGCTCGCCATTCGATTGGTTGAAGGTGGTCAGTCCAGGAATTGAGGCGCTGGGATGAAAGGTAGTTAACCCAAGTCAGGATCTGTTGATGCACAACTGTTGTGTGAACGAATGTGAATGTGACGCTATCTGACAGCGATTTTTCTAAATGACCAGATCCTTTAGCATTTGGATACATTCAAGTAGAAATGTTACTACAGTGCAAATTCCGAAGAATTTGAGTGTCTTTAATTCATCATAAATTTACCATGTGGTATGTCATAAACCGGTATTTCTCGCAGATAGTGACATCTGCGAGATGAAAAAGCAAGTTTCTAATCACATGTAAAAGCAAATCAGTAAAGGTAGCTGCTGGTCTTTGCCTTATTGGGAACTTAAAATGATAACATTTAATGGTTTCAATCTTTTTGTAACATGCTACCGCTCACAAACGCGACGTATGCGAACTTTAAGGTCGTCGAGATTCCTAGGTGTTAACTCGACTGCGTTGGATTATTCCACCCCATAAATGCTTTTCTATTGAAGTATCACTTCTCATGCTATTTCAAAATAAAGTAACTTAAAACAGAGTAATTTTATGAGGAACTCTACACTGATATTTTATCAGTCTAAATTAGCACTCACATTACAGAAAAAACACCACACTGGCTTACCTTATGGAAAAATGTAGTCCTTATGTAATCTAAGTGACCAGTCAGATTAAATAAGCACTTTCTTTGCTTGTAGTTCCATACTTTGATTTTGTAGTCATCACCACCAGAGACAAACAAGGGTTGGTTGGCATGAAAATCAATGCCACGGACAGGTCCCTCATGCCCTTCAAACTTCTCAATAAGTGTACAACTGCGATAATCCCATAACTGTATAATCCCTGTATGAAGGCTGCTTAGAATCCATGGCCTTTTAGGATGGAAAGCTAATCCTGAAATTCAAATATTTATTATTTCACATTAAACTTGTACAAAGTATTTAACGAACAAATTTTTGGACATACAATTAGCATTAACGATGCATGGTGAATATGCCATCATGTTTAACTTGTGGACTAATGTAGATACCGACTAAAAATAACTGACTGCTTCATGAGGCCTAGCCACATAGGTCCACTTGCAAAACCCAAATAGATAACTGACTTTACACAGTAGGCAATATGTTCGATCGCTTATAACTTGTGACTGAGACCTAATCCAAAGAACAAATGGAATTCATACTCATCTTAATTTTGGAATTATTGAAGAGAATACATGTCTCTGACGTGTCCTCGTCTTATATCTCGTGTTAAGTGGTATAATATGGTAATACCGAGATTAGATGCAGTGTGAAACCGTTTCCCCTGAGATAGCTAGCACACCATGCGCACTCAAATCCACCACTTTCCTCGTTGAGCAATGTTAGCTGAATTTAATTGAAATTTATCTTAAGAATAAGTTGAAAAAGAGTTAAGGGTGGTCATTCCACTCTTTCAGTCGTATCGGGAGTTGTCGACTAACTGGCTGGTACCCAGTTGGTACCAATGGGTATAGACTTTTGGTAACATGGCTAAAATTCGTTCTCAATTATGCAAATACATCCACCGTTTATGAATTTCTTGGTCCATCAAATTCTCATCATTTCTCATATACTTGTTTACCCCCCCCCCCCCCTGTACATCTCTGTTCATTTTCTTTCCCTATTTTTGAGTATCGTAGCTTGTACCGCGTCACTTTGGCGCATGGTTCATTGAAAAAAGAGAGACTGTACCAGTCATTGAAAACAATGCATCGGGAAAATTGGAATCGCAATCTGCGTACTGCCGATGATTCCCAAACTAGGATGAAACATCACCTGTCCAGTACTCCCTGGTTTTCAATGGTTCGCTAACTGATATCAATCCATGATCAACTCGTAAAAAACATAACTAATCCTTACAAACCAAACTATAGAAAAAAAACAGAAAATGTAAGAGGTAATACTGTCGCAGCTGAACATCCTTTAAGCACCTACAATATTTTTCCGGATCAACTGAAAGTTTGAGAAGTAGCGTACATAGGAATGGATACACCAAAAGTGCTACCAGAAATTTTCCAAAATCGACCTGCTATTTGTCAACCTTCTCATGAATTTTTACCCTGAATCTACCTTATACACCCTGCGAATCGATACACATCAAGGCAAAGTGAAACTATGGAGTCCCAAGAGATGTGAACGCACCAGTGACCTGGAGCCGATCCCTATGAAAACAAGTGATTTTTGCACAAAAAATGATTATTTACAAGAGAATATATGAAAACACACTCCGACGTGATTCAATACGTGCCAGTTATAATGAGGAGTATGTTTTTAAGCTAGACCAGTTTTTGTACATGTATTAACTGAGGTGACTAAAGTGCACTTTTTCTGTGACACGTTTATCGCTCTTATCCTGTTTTGCTGTCTTTCCTAAAAGCCTTCGGTTGACTGATTGGTTTTAATATAGAACTTTGTACCGATGTGCAGCAGTTCGAGTCACAACACTCCATGTAGTACACAAAGCAAGGAAAGTAAGTAAAAAGAAACGCAAAATACAGACAGTAAACAGAGATATGAGGCAAAAACAATAGTAATATCAAAGAGCAATATAGTTTTATTGGAAAATACAAGTCATAAGGAGTGGATGCATCTGTGCCCACCATTGAGAACGATTTTGAACCGTAGCACCGATTGTCTCCAGTAACTGGTGTTTACCGTTCCGAGGATCCCAACCAGGAAGTCTACACCTTTCTACGTGGCTTAAACTAACTGTTGTGGATTTCATTGACTGATGAGGCCGTTTTAGTTTGACCACCTCTGGCTTTTTTCCAATCTGATCCATCCTTTGTTTGCTAACATTGCCCGTCAAGGAAGGCGACGGCTAGGCATGAGTAGCACATGTCATAACCATCTCAGTCGATGTAACTTCACAGCCTCGTCGACTGATTTCCCCTCCTTACCTAGCACTCGACACCTAACCTCAATATTGCTCACCCTATTATACCATTTCACACGGGAGATAGAACGCAGGCACCTATGATCAAAGACAGCTAACCTTTTCATGGTTTCCAGTAAGAGGATCGACGACTACTTACCTGGGAAATGTAGATAATAGATCAAATTAAAATATATAATACCAACTCCAAACCTATCCCTAATCGTAACCCTAACCTCAATCCTAATTATAACCCTGATCCTAACCCTAACGAGCTATTAATGCATTGTCCGAACAGTACTCAGGAATGTGATCTGGGTGAAATTGGCTCCTTACTTGGTGAACAGCCTTCATGTATGCGCTATTATAATAACAGCTGTCCTAAGCGGAAGACTACCATGCCTTCAAAAACTTGCACCTTCACACCCGCCGGGACCCTATAGTTTAACTTCGTTCACATCAACAGCTAATAATCTACCTCTAACACTGACTACCAGTGTAGCTTTCAGCCAGTCTTCGCGACCATAACATAGACTTACTGGACTGAAATATTTTCCTACAGCCACCTAGTAAGCAAATGTTTGTACTTGAGGTTGTAATAATAACAAAAATAAAATAAGAAATAAATATAACAATTAGATGCTAGGTTTTACTACATTTTACTTAAGATTTATTATGTAGGTCAGACAACCACGTGTAACTGTTAGGACCTAAAAATACGTAAGAACTCTGTAATAAAACATCAAAACAACTTGACTGGAAAAGGAACTAATTCTGAGGTCTCACAAACCATTAAAAAATTATTACCTTTCACTCTAGCCGATTTACAGTCAAATTTCGACAAGTACGACATTTGCCAAGTTGGAAAACGTCAAACTACCGGCTTGAACTTTAGCGTACACAAACAAACCGACTAAATGTCCAATTTCATAGAGATTCCAAACAATTTTACAATAATGTAAGAGGTGCATGTACTTTAAAATAATTTGCATCTAGAGCCATTAACTACCAAAGCTCTGCGTTTGGTAATACATGAAAAGCACAAATTACTGATATCCATTTTTTTAAAGATACAGTATTTCATTTCTTGACCGAAATTCTTTGATTAATTGATTGAACCTGTACTAAGACTATCGTCTCACAAACACTCATGGTTTAAATGTTCTAACTGTATGTAAAACATGTTGGTTTTAGACATCCAGCCTCCTTCCAATAGTTACCAACAATTGATTCGTCCACTTGTACGATGAAGAATTCCCTTTTTAGCCCTAGGTCATCTTCGTGCTCGATATTGGATTATATTGGAACTCAGTCATCCGAAAACGATTTTTCATGCACATTCACATTAGTTGGCTGACAAAAATGCGCTGTGCTTCCAAGAATTTGTGCATAGTATATTACTCAGGTCTTGTGAAGGAGTTCTTAAATACAGGAGTGACTGATTAAGCTTCAAATGGGGTACATAAAAATTATTCCGAAACGGCATATTGTAAAACTCCAGAGATGTTGGCGATTCCAACAAGAAGAAATAAGACTAATGGAAGTTCAGTGCATCGGCAAAGTAGTTGATGGAAAAGGATGAGAGGAATCCCGAAGGAAGTATCAAGTACCGGTAAATCGAAAGCTGAATATACAACCTCATCCACAAAAGGCACAGAAACCTACGGCTATTGTGATACAACAAAGCACGTGATCCCACTGAATATTCCAGAAAAAATAATATAAGTGCCAGTGCACTTAGAGAAAGAAGTAGACAAGCAAATTCCCAAAGTAGTGGTTGAGAGGATAATCGAAGAGCCTGACAGTCCGTGCAGTTCTCCCACAATCTTGGCGGTAGAGTCCTTGCTGGAGAAGTAAGTGAGTGAAAGCTTCGCAAATGAACCATCCAACTCAGAGAATACAGCCACACCACGTAGTGAATTGCTTGACTTCTTAATTCATTGCGACCCTTCCCTTAGTGGAAGTAGACGTGCTTATGCAATCATTATTTAAAAATGAAAGTGACTTTCAGCCAGACAATACAGATAGCTAGTTTTCTATCTCACTTGGTCTTTTCAGGTGGCGAGGTTGGATTTACCAGCTGGTTAACATTTTTGTTACTTGAGGGTTATTCGCAGCCTAAAAAAGTACAGTTGTTGTTATTCTGATAAATAAATAAATTTATTCTCATAGTACAGTAAATGAGGATGCCAGTTTACAAGCACCATCAAATTGTTACAGAAATAGAACCATATAATTCAATCACAATTTACAGGCAGTAGCAAGATATGCTTTACATGTTCGCTGATAAATGTTAATCCCAGTAGTATAAAACAACCTTTTCACTTATATACAATCATTTCTGTGCACAGTTGGAAAAACCTGCTAGATTGTCAGTGAGTGCAACACATCAGGAAATACAGGAGTATTGTCTTCGCATTAACAAAAAAACCAGGTCTTTGGTGGATGGATTATAAGTGCCTGGGAAAAAAAGCTTGAAGTCAATATTCATACATAACTTTGTTGTGTGCAGAGTCCTCAAATCATAGTTCATTGATGTGTTATTTTGGAATCAGTGATGTGTTTATCTCATTTGATCTGCAATGTCATTGTTGGGAGTAAGTACATAAGCTTCGGACACATTAATTAATGGATTTCTACTGCTCGTGGGTATTTTCTTAGCGTGAGGAAGGTCTATGAATTTCAGCTGTTCTGACAGAAGTTGAGAATATTAACTGCTCAGCAACATTATGGATATGAGTTCATCACGTTATCTTAGGAAAGGTGGGTTATAGTTAGTGAGGTATATATAGTGCCAGCGAGCGTACATCTGTCCATGTGATGTTGTGGTGAGTTATACCTTTTTCATATTGTCGGTTTATGTCCATTTTATTCCACTTATTGTGTTGGGTAGAAGTTTTACAAACGAGATTTCTTGTCTGTTTGAGGGTACGTATCTTAACTGTTAACGTTTAATCTAGAATTATAAATATAGGCAAAAAACAACAGGTGTAGTATTTAAGCTTATACATTGAATGGACCTGTAATTTCGGAGGCTCTCAGATAGGAACTAGAACTACTATCGTTTGCAAACTCTTGTAGTTTGTCATTGAGCACCTTTTCGAAGGAGGCCAATGTACTTGCTTGACGCATTTCCATTGGCAGTTTATTCCAAATCTGTGCATACCTAATCAAGTAAAACTTTTGCCTGGTGGCTGTTTTACATTGTTCGATAGCCACTGTACACATAGTGTGTCTTGGTTTGTAGACATTGTCATTTGAAAGTCGAGTGCGATTGGTGGAGGTAAAAACTAAGAGGTTTAGAAGCTTATAGTAAAGTGTTAAGTTTAGTCTCAGGCGTCTTAGCCATAGTGTTTCTAGTCCTAGGGTATCACATCTAGTGGAGTAGTTCGCACCATTTTCGGTTCCGAGTAATTTTACTTGAAGTACCTCTGCACTCCCTCGACTTTCAATTTGTCCTCTATGCGTATGCTACTATACATGAATGAACAGTAATCAAATAAAGGACGCACACAAACCTTGTACAACAGAATTCTAGACTCATTTCTGTAGAAGTTCCTGAGTAGAAAGCCGATAAGTCTGCGTGACTTTACCACTTGTTTGGAGATATGTTCAGAAAATGATAAGTCATGTGAATATTTCAGTCCTAGGTCCAGTACAAATTCCAGTCGTAGAAGTGCATGGCCTTGAATTGTCAGGTCAAGTTCTAAATTGTTGCAATCTATGCAGAGCCAGCCACATTCTTCGACATTAAATTGGAGTTGCCATCTATCCATTTTTTCTAATTCTTGCTGTATGGCGTTTACTGTTATTCCAAGATCTGTGTTCTTGCATTTATACGTAACTTTTAAGTCATCTGCATATAGTATTGGCTAACCTACACTAAAGCATTCACAGATACTGTTTATATATTATGAATAGGAGTGGGCCTAATACACTTCCCTGGATTACACCACTACTTACTGGTTTAAGCCTTGAGATCATCGAGCCAACTTTCTTTGTCTGCCTTCGGCCACAGAGAAATGATTTTATCCAGCTCAGAAGAGGGTCACATATCCCTGGTGAGGATAACCTGCTGCCTAGAAGATTATGGGGAACTCTGTCGAAGGCTTTTGTTATATCGAAATATAGTACAATTACTAGTTCTCTGTTGTCCCTACTTCGTGTAACTTCATTGAAAAAGTCTATGTGACAGGTCACACATGATCCTTTTTTAAGAAATCCGTGTTGTGATGGATTGATAAGTTCATGTTCTAGTAAGTTGTCTGACACTTGGTCTTCAACCACTTTCTCCATTATTCGGGATATTACCGGTGTTATATTGATAGGTCTATAGTTGCATACACTGGTTTTGGCCCCTGCTTTGTGCTTAGGTAATATGTAATGGATAAGATTTTATTTTGATAAATCACACAGTGTTGTACAGTTATATTAACTGATGACGTTTCGAGCACAAACTATTGCTCATAATCATATCAAGTGATTTGTCAAAATAAAATCTTATCTATTATGGAATTATACTCTACCACAGTGTCCAAGTTTTATACTTATATCAATAGATAATATGTATGTGGTTTTCTACACCACAGGATAAGTTCCAGTTCCCAACGAGAGAGTAAATATTCTAAGTAACAAGACTACCATTTCCGTGCTACCATTTTTGTATATGACAGATGGTATGTCATCTGTTCCAGTACTACCATTAGACCTCAATATCTTAATCGATCAGTCTATATTTTGTATATTAAAGTCTATTTCGCCTAATTTGTGGTTACTTTTACAAATCATTTGGAAATTTTGGGTCGGGTGCACTCTGGCGTCATTGCAAAACCACTCATTGAGGAGTTCACTCATTATCTGGGGATCATTGTATATTATACCCTTATGTTCCAAGCTGCTTACATCATTGTCTTTTAGGGGTGCGATCGTGTCTCTTACTAAGCCAATTGCTTTGTGGAAAATCTCGACAACTTCGCTGGATAGAAATTCAATGGCGTTTTCTAACTCCTTCGCATTTTTGTGTCAGTATGCGTCATTCTAGAAGTCATCTTAAAAAGCCTTAGGATTGTAGAATCCTGCAGCTCCTTCTTCATATGTGAGATAGTTTCGGGTATGCATTCTAGTGAATTTACTTTCCTTTTTAATTCATCTATCTGTATTTGCATCTCCTTAATTATGCATGTTAAGTAAGAGAGCTCTATTTTTTCAGACAAAACATCTTCCACCTCTATTACAGGGGTCACAGTTGTGTTCGAGTCTTTTATTTTGGCTGAACTACTAATAATAAGGGGTGGTAATGTGTTATTAGACGAGCTGATGCTAATTTCTAAATTAATGGTGTTCACACGAACACGCTTTTTAGAATTTTGACCCATCGTTATTAAAGATCAATCAACAGTAAGTAATAAATGAATATAAATGTAAACACGTGCAAAAGCGTCCAGTTTTTAGGGCAGTTTGCAGGGGAAGAACGGGAGTGAACTACGTAACAGAAATCTATACTTTGTTTGATTCAACTTACGACCGGATATATTTTTAAGATAATCACTGACTGCAGTGGAAAAGGACGTCTAGTAATACTGAAATCACATTGCTGTTCCTGCCAGGAATCCCACATATCATGGACAGAACTAATTTTCTTACGCTTTGGTTTTGATCGTGTCATTAGAACCTTAGTAGAACGCATGGCAATAGATACTAGCGAATATTTCGTAGTAGACTCTAGTAGTTTAGATAGAGTATCTACCAAACACAGGGACTTGGAGATAGAAGGGTGGGCTAATGTCAGCCCAACTAAACGTAGTATATGGATACAAAATTCAGTCAGACTTCGCGTGAGTAGCTTCGTATTTCACTGAAAACAGATAAACAGTTGGGTTAGTGATCGAACTGATACAAATATGAGTATCTGGGCTTGTATTTTTCATTGAACTTTACTGAATCAAGAATTCCGTTGGGCCACTTGGTTACACGGCTAACAGTGACCTACTATAACCAGGTGACTAGGTTGCCTAACTAATGAAGACACAACAAATACTCAAGACTGTTGAAGGATATATTTATTTCGTTATGATACTGAGTGAATACGGGGATAAATAATTCCATCACGGTACGGTAACCACATGTTCATCACTTGAAAATACAGGTGTCTGCAACGTATCTCCTTTGATCTGCATCAGTTCAGATAAGCGAATTGGTCACTGAGGGAGAACCACCTAACTCTGCGCGCAGTAATTAAATTTTACATGGGAGATAGATCGCATGCACATATGGTCAGAGCCAGATGGCCTCTTTATCCTTAGCTCTTTCAACGACCATTCCTTACATCTATGAAGATGGAAGAGAGTGTACATTACTGTTATGATGTCTCTGAGTGTGAGTACGAATATCAATTGACTATGTAGACTCTTTGTAATTTCCTGGTCAGTTATTCCCCGATCAGAAGTAGTGAAATTGAGAAAACTCACACTTTTGGGCTGGAAACGTGCTTACGAAACGTGTGAAAGAAAAAGTAACCAACAGTGCAAAAGCTTATGGCATATACTGATTCAATTACAAGGTTCTAATAGTAAGCATCAACTACATGCTACATTCTGATTAGTTTATACCCAACATGCGACAATATGTGATTTGTCTTGTCAGACTAGCTATTAGTGAGTCAGACTGTGGACACAAACTGACAGACTAATGAGGTACATTATGGGCACACATCAAGTGCACTCATCTTCTGATGGAAAGCGGGACATCATGCCTAAGCCAGATATGACTTCAGTCAGAAACTGCCACACTAATCTTCCATTTTCATTCTAGGATATTGACAGAAATTCGTCCATTAATGATGATACAGCTACCAAAAGGAGTGAGGTAGTGGTCAACACAATCAGTCAATTCACTAGCTATCTTTGGATTAATAGTCGGTGGGGACCAGTCATGTAGTATAATTCGATATTTTTCTGGGGTGAACTACATCCTGAAAATCCTAAGATTTGTCGTGAGAATGCTCACAAGACTACACTTTGTCAGAGTCTTCACCCAGAAGCAATATATTATTTCAATTCTCCAGGTCGAAATGTATAATGTGTCTCCCAACATTCCGCACGGAAACTAAATGTTTTAGAGTTAAGGAAAATCTACGTCGGCAGATTAATAATGTGACGATAGGGTCAGAAGCAACACCAGTAATCTCAAACTTTTGACCAATACATGCAGAGAGTACCTTCTTGAGTATGTACAAACTGAAGTTTTCATGACACAAGCATGATGATGTAAAGACGAAAATTTATTCATTTTTGGAGTAACTGACCGATGCATGCATTTTAATGTGAAATTTTCGCTTGAACTTTGCGTTATTTGGTTGTAAACCTGAAACAACTTCGCTCTTACTTATTTTCTTGTCTTCACTCTTTTTGATAACTTTACTACTACTGCTTCTGGAAGGAGGCTGAACTGTCTTTGAAGGCTGGAATCTAACTATCTGACAACTCTCTGAACTTACCAGTGAATTCAGTGTAGATAATGATCACTCGGAATGTGTATATCCAGCTCCTGTGACAAATCTATGGACTGATTTCAAGATGTTGAAAGCTATATCAATGGTATGACTTACATTCTGGTGCCATTTGTTGTTTAATAGATCATATATTTAAGCTATATCAAACCTTTCTGTGAAAATTTCGCACTTAGACCAGCCGAAGACGCAGAGTATAAAATGATTAGTCCATCTTCGGGTTAAATAATATCATTCAGAAATGGATTATTTCAGGTAAGAATGGAATTTAAGCGCCTCAGTAAAGTGTAATTCCGCAAAAAAGGTTATTTGATTCAGCATGATGACGCAGGACTAGTCTCTGTAAAACGTTTCGAGTACAATTTACTGATCACAATCATAATAATTAAGTATCCATACAACTTTGTGACTTTCATGGTACGGCCATACTTTCAGCTGTGCATATTGCAATTTTTTATATATCCGAGGTGAGAAGTGCGTCATTTCGATCGGACACGTTTGATGTTCATTAGATGGAGGAAAATATAGTGATTAGATTCTTCCTCCACCTAACTATATTAACTTTAAATACCCTTACCCTATCCCACTCCACTGTGTTATCAGATGTAAGTGAATGAACTGAAGTGACCGAATTATCTTTTCTGCTCAGAGTTAAACATATACGCTACAGCTAAATTTCTATTTTTCTGATAATTTAACCGACCCTAGCGTGACCTATGCAACTGATCTCGCAGTCAATACAAGGTACTCACCGAATTATTTCTATTTTTGTTTATTGCCTACTGGTTCCTTGAATACGGAATACTACTATACGAAGGTGGATCAAATCAAAAGTGCGGTTCACTGCATTAAAAGACGCTTCAACTAGACGCTACCAACCGAAAGCCAATTGAAAGTATCTATAATAGGCACCAGGTGAATAACTCCCAAAGCCGATGAAAGCTAGCAGTCTTTAAACCAGAATCCAAAACAAGAACAAACTGTCCCGAACAGATTTTCATTAGAACCAAAAATGTTGAGGAAACTGCAAAAATGTTGTTACATTTCACGAAATGTATCAGATGATTATAGTAAACATTTAAATTTGGGGTAACTTGGCATCTAAATACAAAGGGTACAATGTCTGAACGAAGTGTGGCTCGAAGTAAACAAAAGTGGTGTTCAAATGAAGACATGCAACAACACAAAGTGAACCAGAAATAACCAAATCTGCAAACTAATGTCAAATGGCATATGAAGCGCAAATTCAGAATTTGAAGGCAAAATATTAGGTGAGGCAGTATCCTTGTCCATTAACGATTCACCGCATCAAATTTCTGGATGGAGGAAGATCCTGAATACATCACTGTTGCAGAAAACGAGGCACTCCCTCAGAATATCACGTGTAGTGACCGACTGATAAATACCAGAACTCAGATTGGCAATTCGAGGATTCTTTATTCGTTCACTGCCAATGAACCAAGACAACACAGTTTCCATGAATAAACATTAGCATAAATTAGAACAATACTTCTGATCGTGCACATCAGTCTTCTGCCAAACGGCGTAAGACTGGGCCACAGTCGCCATTCTTGCCTTCCACCTACTAGAGACCAGTTCACCAACGCCGACGGAAAATCTTTCAAGTTCGCGGAAGCATGAGCCCACCCGTTGCTCGAGTTAGAGCACGACACACAGTTGACTGTGAAATTGACTGAAGAATTGCATCAGCAGGTGCCCAGAGGTTAACAAGATACATTTTTCATCCAGTCTGGTAGTACTAGCACGGGAGATTCAATTTGCGCCTTTCTACTGACGTCGATGTTCAACGCATCTATGCGCAAGGAGACGGATAGCAAGTCACCTCTTGTTACTACGTGAAGCCATATTAATTCCAGCGCCATAAATGCCAATGTCGCAACACTCCTGCGAACACATACTCTTATCACAAGCCGCATAATTGACCGAAATCTAAATAGTGAGCGAAACGACAGCTAGACGTAAATTTCTAAATATTCTGACTATGTAAAACACCGTCACGCTTACACTGCATTAATCCATCACCATCAAAATTAAAACATGAGCTTCATTTAGGCAAAACCTCAAACATAAAGAGTGTTTGGAGAGATTTAGGTGTTTCGCACCTTATAATACAGATCAAGCTGCGAGTGGCGTATACCGCGGAAATTTTCAATTCAGAATTCGATACCGTTTACAAGAAATGAAAACTTGATTTTTCGGGGTTGGTTACCCTCTAAAATTATTCGCCTTCAATGAACTAGTGATTGGTGGCAGCGTATACAAACACAAGGATATCCACAGGGCTACATGGGTGTCACCAGATGGGCGAACCAAAAACCAAATCGACTTCATCTCAATCTCAAGGAAGTGGAGGCGCAGCCTGCTGGACACAAAAGTAAGAAGAGGAGCAGACGTTGGCTCAGACCACTATCTCGTACAAGGGACAATCCAAATCAAATTAAAAGCTTTCAGAGAAACAGGAGCTGCAGATAGACCACAAGCCAAGTTCAACACTCAAAAGCTGAAGGAACAGGCTACAAAGGACATCTTCATTGCAAACATAAGGGAAAAAGCCGAGACACAAATCAACACTAGCGAAGAGGTCAGCGTCGAAAAGCACTGGAACAACTTGAAGACAGTGTGGAGTCAAACCTGCATGGAAGTTCTAGGCAGAATGAAGAGACAGGACAAACAGTGGCTAACTACGGACACTTGGAGACTGATAGGAGAGAGAGGGATGGTGAAACAAAAGATTCTCCAGTGCATCGACGAGCAACAGAAACAGGATTTGAATGCAAACTACAAGACACTGAAAGTCTGTGTGGAGGTCAACAACACTCAGTATAAAAAATAAGATCCGGATTTTCAACTCCAATGTGAATTCAGTGCTACTATACGGATCAGAGACTTGGCCAGTGCGTCATAAAGAGCATCTCAAACAAACTACAGACCTTCATTAACAGTTGTCTTCGCTCAATACTCAAGATCAGATGGCCAGAAAAGACCAGAAACAGAGATCTCTGGGAGCGAACCAACCAGGAACCGATTGTGAAACAAATAGGTAGGAAGAAATGGAGATGGATTGGCCATACTCTTAGGAAACCATCAAGTGACATCACTAGACAAGCCCTTGAGTGGAACCCGAAAGGGAAGCTGCGAGTTGGTCGTCCAAGGGTGATTTGGAGGAGGTCATTTGAAGAGGAGAGAGAGTGGGCAGACTTGGAGCCAGGTAAAGACTCTAGCAGAAAACCGAACGCAATGGCGACGCACGGCTGAAGCCCTATGTTCCTCTAGGAATTAAAGCATACAATAATAATAAAATAATAATAAAATTATTCGGCCCCATTAATGTCCCCTGCTAGCAGCAAATTACCTGTTCAGTAATTCACATGGCGTTTGAGTGTTAGCAAGAATTGACCAGGCTGACTCACACTTCACGATCTTAGTTTTAAGTGAGTGACGTCGGTTGCTGGCGGCAAACACAATATCACAGACTTCTGATGATACAGACTTGTAGCCTTCGACCAAATTCAATACAAACCAAATCGTTCCAAACAGAACTATATTGATAGCCGAATGTTTAAGAGCTGCAATTCTGTTGTTGTATTAAAGGGATGCAGAAACCTTTAAAAATGAGGTTTTGCGGCTGCCAAACACAAAGAGTACAAGCGATGAACCTGACATTAGTTCTCAACTAACAAGATGTCAGTTCAAACAGGAAATGTACAGCAGTCCAAGGAAGCGCAAACGATCTAATTTACATAAAATACAAAATTATATATATGATGTAAACTAGTGTTTAAAGGTGGAAATATTAGACGTAAGACTCCTAACCAAAAAAGCGTTAGTTTCGTATCCAAACAATCAATTATTAATATTTACAATAATATCCACTAATCCAGGTAAATAACTACACAACTTGCTCACACACTAAACGAGCCCTATTATCGCTGGCCTGCAGGAGACACCTTCGTGATGTCTCCTGCCACTGCACCATCAGTCTTCTGCACTTCCACTTGTCTAACTAAGCCATATTTACTGGATAATACCCATCCCAGAATGCCGAATGACCACTGACTCCTTGCAGTACAGTCTGATTCTATAAAAACTAAGTCTCCGGCCTGCACAGTCCTGTTCATGTGCATCCATTTGTGCCGTTGTTAAAAAAAGGAGACCAAAGTTTCCAAAACATTTGTGCGTCGGTTGCACAGCGGTTAGGACGCTCGCCGGCTATGCACATGCTCAGGGTTCGACACCCTGCCGACGCGCACCTGTTATCAATAGACTGCCTAGAAAATTTGGGTTGCCGATATCACATGCTGAAAATTCCACACTTGTACCAAAATACGTTGTGGAATCAGGTTATAATAGAAAAAATAAATAGTTGGCTTGTCTCCACCTTCTGGAGAAACTGTCACCAAGAGCCCAGTGGGTATTGTTATTTGGATGTCTTCAGTGTCTGAGGTGATTGAAACTAGAGGCTTTTACAATTCGTTCGTTTTCTATCAATAAAGTCATCAGGCTTTTGCCAGTCAACGATTGTTCATTGATTAGTCCACCTAAAACCCTACGTGCAGTACGAATCACACGTTCTTGAACACCACCGCATTGAACTTCGGCCAGTGGATTAAAATGCTGATCTGTACCTTTACACACAAATGTGATATGTATTCTTTCTCATTTCCAATTCCTTAAGCACCTATCAAATTCCCTCCTCACTTCTGCCAAATTGGCCCCGTTATCGCCAAATATTTCCTTGGGATATCCTCTCCTACCAATAAATCTTATCAGTGCTATTATGAAGGAGTCTGAAGAAAGATCGTGAGCTACCTACAGATGTACAACTCGTAACTTCACACGTGAAAACACAGCCATGTCGCTTTTCATGTCTTCTACATAGTGTCACTGTTTTTGGCCCGAAATAATCGACACCTGCTAAAGAGAATAGATGGCTACTCATGTCAACTCTGGCCGTTGACATTGATGCCATCAGCTGTCACTGGCATTGCATTTCTCCTCCAGCGACACACACAACTTCCGATGAGCTCTCTTACTGCTACGCTTCCTCGTAGTATCCAAAACTCTCGTTTAATAGTTGCCTGTAACTGCATAGCGCCCACATGACCTTCTGTGTTGTGCTGGTTTCTTAGAACCAACTCCGTGACATGATTTTTGGAAAGCCGTATTACCAGGTGTCTCCATTCACTGGGCCATGAGGTGTTTTACGATTGGCCGCCTACACAAATTAAGCTCAAAGGTCAGTCGAGTGTTAGTACTCCTGAACTGTCAGATGCCACTGACAACTTAAGTTCCTTCTCACATCCTAGCTTTTGCCACAACAAGAGGACAACAGGCATTTCTGCGCGCTTCGGATTGTCTAATGTAAGCCGACGCTCCACAGTTACTTTCGGAGGCATCATAAAACATATGTAACTACGTAGTTGACTGATTGATGTACGAAGACAGTAGACAGCGCTGAAATGATGCTTTCGTAACCATATCAAAAGTACGCGGGAATTCGATCCAGATGTCGCTTTCCTTCTCAGATATTTCGTCACCCCGATTCAAACTCAATTTGTATAATCAGGTAAGACTATAGGAGCTAAGAAAGCCAAAGGATCATACGATGAAACTACCACTGACAAAATTCCATTCTTGGTTATGTGCCTATCAGGTATATTAATTTTATAAACAAAGGAATCTTCTTTTATCTCCCAATACAGGCCTAACGTATTTTCAATAGAGCGTTTCTTAAAGTCTATTTCTCTCACTGTTGAAGTAACCTATTCTGATAGAATAGATTATGATACTTGCATATCCTTACGTAAATTATACACATCTGTGCTCGTCAAAATTTTATTAAAATTCTCTTCAGCATATTCCAAAACATCAGCAACCTCAGGTGTAGTCTTCACAATTGGTGCAATATTCTCCTCTTCATCCCCGGACAGGCGTCTAAAATATGGATCACCTATCATAAGACTTTTTCACATCTGTGATTGTGAACTGTTTTCGCGGAAGAAATGATAAACTCGTCCTCCTTGTAGCGTATACGAAAGCCAGATTGGCAACCGGTGTATTTTGCACTGCAGAAATAAATAATAGAATTCTTACGGTTTGACGCGTAAACCTGAACCTCTAGTTTTTCGCTTCATGCCATATGTACAACGAAAGACTACTAATTTGTACTTCAACTCCTGAGATTCATGGTCCCGTATGCACTTTTTGATTACATAATGTGTATGAGTTGCCTAGGAATACTCTGTCATACATATATACATATATTACTGATTCCAGCTGACTTAGAGCATCTTCTACTTGAACCCAACTGGTATACCGGTGACTAAACATAATTCCGTCAAAAAGTTTTTTGATATCCACTGATATAGGAAGGGCAGGTTGGTTGCCATTGTCTCCAAGTGCCAATGCGTCCATTCGGTACCCTGTAAATGAAAAAAGAAGCTTTTCAATAAAAAATTCACGAATAGCCAACAGAGTACAGTAAGCAACTTAAAAGAGACATTGATTTGGAAACTATAGCGGAAAAAAATATAAATTCCTTACCCCAGTTACCGTTTTGGAAAGTTCCTGATTATAGCCATAAACATTTACTGAAACACTCGTGAACGACAAAAATGGACACAAGTGAAGAAACGAAGCTCTACAGAAATCATTGAGACGCCACAAACAGGAGGATTTTAGGTGCACCCTATAATTTTCACATGAAACACACTCTCATGCATCCTCCTGCACCATAACTGCCTTCAGGCCTAGAGGCAGCTTTTGACGACTATTCTTAACAAAATCAATACAGTTCAAGCCAAACAGAAACCAGAATCACGTCAAATGCAGCTACCTACATCGAGCGAAACGAATCAGCCAAACTGAAATCAACTAGACCGCGCTAATGTCCTCAAGGTAAAGCTGGAGGCGCCACTTCGAACAGGGGATATGCCTTATCAACGCCCGAGTTGCTGATCTATCCAGTCAATATAAAACCTCCCTTTGCAAGAACAGATGAAGTCCGTTCAAATAAGTAAATAGCCTGTTCAAGGTTATTGGGTGATGTTAATTGGTCATCCGGATAGAAGCATCTTTCAAAAAGTCTGGTAGTTTACCTGAACTTTCGCTACCGTAGGTCTTAAGAGTCTTTCTTAATGCACATATATAGGACAGAAAGAAGATGAAACAGCAACGAATAGATGAACGGTTAACTCGCACTCATAGGCATTTTGTATTACATCGTCATCCTTATATAATAGCTGACAAAATGCTTCTCTATCTTGTTTCGGAATCTCCGCTTGCAGAAACACTTCTATGTCAGCGGCCAGAGCCAAAACATCAGCTTGGAAGCGTGGGAGTATTCAAACTAAACTACTGACATTATTTGATCTTCGTAATAACTGATAATTCATAGGTGTACCACAATGCCCAGCTGCACAGTTAAATACTACTCGGAACCTCCCAGGTTTTTCGGGTCAACAACCGGATGATGAGGTATATATCAGTTTATTCCTTTAAACAGGCTCCAAATGCATCCCTTCAATTAAAGATTGGCCATGAATCCTTTATATATGCATTCAGTATACTGTTGTCTTTAGAAAGGCTGAAGTATATGACTCACCATTCCGGAGCTGTTTGTTAGAATAAAGCGATCATACTTCCTTGGCAATGCTACTTAAAAGTGACCGTCCACTAGACGGGGAGACTCAGCAGCCGGCTCCAGAGCCCTCCTATCCTCTTCGAAATGTTCCTTCATTGGACAGTGCATGTCTTTAGACTCCTGGCCATGAAACCTGTGCTCACCACCTCTTCGTTATCTGGTAGATGACAACATGAGATCCTATGAGACGGCTCATTACCCTTTTTGGTCCTCATATAATCCAACCTAGATTCGCTTTAACAAAGAATAGTTGCTTCATCCTACCAAACCGTTTCGCCAAAGCTCATTGTGCATAAGAAGCATCGCAAACAGTCAGAAAACCCAGGTTTTCATTCCTAGTATGTGGTAACGTAAATCTCTGTCATGTTCCCAGGCCTTCAACTGTTCTCCAGCCGGTAGTTGTCCGACATGTGTCAGTAAGTTCGAAACTGTGCATTAATAATAAAAAATAATGATTTTATATGTTAAAAATAGCACTTATGATACAGAATAGAATTCTCAGCATTCGGTACAATATTGGACATAATTTACTCAACAGCCACAAAACTCACTATAATGGTATAGATAGCCAAAATTGATAATATCAGTCTTTTTAGCATGAACGCTTAGAAGAAAGTCAAAATGCACAGAAGGCATAGAATGGTGGTAATATTATTGAGCACCAAATCTATAGTATAATTTAGACGGTGCTACCATAAATTTCAATTACAGGAAGATAAAATAGCCAGTTATTCTGTTAATTACTTCGTAAGTTGTAAGTTTCACGCCTAAAAATTTCTCCATCAAATAGGAAGCGGGCAAGGTAAGGTATCACTGGTTTTCTGCGCCTAGCTGCGTGGGGATATAATCTTTTATAATGGCTTTCAGTCCAGCCTGATGAGATTCAGGGGAAGAATTGTGAATAGGGAGGGTGCTGAGGGTCAAACAAGGACGATTTAGCCCATTCCTCGCGTGAGTCCAGCTGTCCGCCGGCCACAGTAGTTGCGTTCTGGCTTAGTGGCAAACTACTTGTGCAACTGATGACCTTAAATACCCTTCGCAATGTGACATATTGCCTTTTGAGTAACCCAGGAATGAATAAGGGGGAGTAATATATAACAGTAGGGAAGATGAGAGAGTTGACAAGTTGTAAGAGTAGGGTTTCAGTTATTCATGACAGTCTTAACTTCTTAACGCAGAAAGGTAGACAGAAGGTTTTCCCATAATTCCACAAGATATGGTGTAACCAAGGAAGTTCAGGGGATAGGACTGTTCTGTGGTACTCCACGATAGATTTAGTTTCTATTTAAATTTCCTCAGTGTCACAGACCAGTTCCTGTAGATCAAGGTTATGCCGGAATGTGGAGTAAACTGTCTATATTCAGAGGGATTTAGTACAAAGCCATTCACCTTAGACTGCTGGCTGATGTCCGGCAAGAGGCTATTTAGTTTGCAACAGTCAGATCGGGAAGTAACTGACAACGACATGGTCAGATTGTTGTGCTGCTCTATTTGACCAAACTAGCGTACACGTATAGCCTAGTACTTCTTCGCTTTCACTACTGCGTCCTAACGTTGTGATTACTGGACATCTACAACGTAAATCAAAAAGCACTTGAGAAGGAGTACGAACGTGTATTCCCATAGCAGTCAAAATTCAAAAGTTGAGCGAGTACACTGTATCAATTGTTATCACGCAATCTTTAGAGTGACAAACAAATCAAAGCCCAATTACATAGTAAAAGTATACTACGATGATGAATAATATAATGGGTCACTACAATAGCCTCTCCGTAGAATGCAGGGAAATGAAGTTAATCTGTATTCGGAGTTCGATTGTAAATTACAGGGACACAAAAATATATGGATTTTCCGGTGTGTATATCGGATTGAGGCTTTTAAGTTTTCTGAGGGTTGCCAATATAACTGTACGTATTCGAAAATGCCAACATTTTGAAACGAACCAAAGTGTTTAGAAAGTTTTGCAAAATGTAACATTAAAGACCAGAAAAATTATTAGAATAATAATGAGAAGCATTTTGTCTTACATCGTCATCCTTCGACCATAAGAGACAAAATGTTCCTCTATCTTGTTTAAGAATCTCCGTCTACATAAACACTACTATGTCAGCGACCAGAGCTATAACACCAGTTAGGAAAGGTGGAACTTAACTACTGACATTATTTGAGCCCTGTAATAACTGATCAACCACAATTGCATCACAGTCAAATAATACTAGAAGCTTTCCAGGTTTTGTTGGATGATGAGATATATGCCACTTTATGCTTTCCTGATAAGTGTGTATTCCGGCCAGTTATACAATGTATCCTTTCAACAAATGTCTAGTCACGATTTCCTGATATCTCTCCAGTAGACTGCAGTCTTCAGAAGGACATTTGTGAGACACTCGCATCTATGACTCACCATTTCGTAAATGTCTGATGGACTGGGACAGTCGTACTTCCATTGTGACCCTACCCCAAAGTGGTCATCAACAATTCAGTAGGAATGAGCATTCACCTCTTGCGCCCTATTTTCCTCTTCGCAATGCCCCACACCGAGACCGTCCATGTCTTCAAATCCATGATTGTATAGCCTTTCAAGATTGTTCAGTATTTCTTGGTTCTCCAAGGTAGGACCACAAAACACATTAATTCCCAATGTACCACGTTTTTTGGTTCTAACATAATCCATGACTAAATCAGTTCCAATAGCAAACGACTGCTTCCTCCCTCCGAATTGTGTTTCCAGAACCCAGTATGCGTCTAGAACTTCACAGCCAAACAGAAGGACAACCGTGCCATCCTTCATTCTTCTCAGCCTAATGTCCTTCACATGTTCGGAGACTCTTAGCTGTTCCTCCGTAGGGTATTGGTAGGTGGGGTGTAGTGTATACCCTTTTTACTTTTACAGAGACTCTTCCATCCAGGGAAAATAGTTCTAGAGCCACTTCAACACAGTCATGCTTTGAGAGTTCATTTGCGGTCAGAATATCGAGTCCTGAGTCATTCCCCTTATCGCTGAACCTTTGAATAATCTTTTCTAACACCAGAGACATGTCCAACTCGCTGTCTGGAATAGCGTAGGTTTCCAGACACCCTTTTCAGTCCACATAGCTTCACAAGAACTAGATCAAGACAGATCCTCTTTTTTTCTCGTGTCCACAAAGCGTTACTGAACTCACGCGCTTGTTTTTTCCCAAATGTAGTAGGGTTTAATGGTACACCTTGCATCCACCCACATTACATATTTCTTGGAAGACAAAACATTGCAATATGGACTAATTTGGGGTCAGACTTAACAAATATTTAGCTGCCTAACAGTTTGTCTCCTCCTGTCTACGGTCATATCCTTCATTTTATGACAATCCCCTAAAATATGAGAACCCTTACACAAAATGAAGCTCTTAGATTCCCATAGAATACTATCAGGTTGCTTTGTAATGGACGGTTCAAATACATTGCGACGAGACACAGGATGCAGATCCCTGAACCCCTCTTGGCATTGGCGTCTGCATTGCGCCCAAGTAACATTCCGTAACGTGACTAAACCACTCACACCATCTCTTATACAAACTTGACCAGATCCTCGAACTCCGGCTTTCTACTGGCCACTAAAATTCTTTCAGCTTCATCGGTCCATCTTGCCTGCATTTCCATGGGGAGAAGGATGAAAACTCGTTCTAAACTCATGGGAGAGTTTAGACCGGAAATATATACCATGCAATTCAACGTGATATGAGCGTTACGGAGTCTTATAGCAAAGTCAGTAAGATTATCTCCAGTCATTCTAATGGGTTGCGAATCCATTATGAGTTCACTGACAAGTGAACGAGCAATCGTATATTCTTGTCTAAATAAATCATACAATGCCTTCATGGCTCCTTCATGTCCTAGTTTCGAAGGATGTGCTACTCAAGATTCAATAGCCTTTCACTCTCTTCCTCAAAAAAATGAAGAAATTAAGTCAACTTCTGTCCATCATCACTCAATCTACTCTGTATTATTTTCCGAAACTGGCTGGTAATCATTCTACATCGAATAGGATTACCAGCAAAGTACATAATACTGACTCTTGACTTGCACACATTATTAACAGTGGAACTCAGACATGTTTGACATGAACTCGTCTCTTATCTCACACTTTGTTTCAAACACGAACACCGTCACAGATCTCACATACTCAGATCTTACCTTTACTGAACATGCAAATAAGGTGGCATCTGATTGTAAACGTCTCACCGGCTTTGTGCTACGCAGCTTTTACACTCCATAAGCCAGATTGGCTTATATTAGATATGTATTCGCCCCAAACTTGAATACTGTGCCCACTTATACAGTAGCTTTAAATCAGCAGACAGGAAAAAAGTTGAAAGTGTCCAAAGATTCCTGACGAAACGCATATTAGGCTGTGATCGGCAAATAGAATGCCTTGACAGATGTATTCGACTGGACTTAGAAGTGAAGTGCAACTTATTTCTCTTATTCAAAGTTATAAGAAAGCACTGTAACAGCAACTCATCCATAACCTGGGCTAATCTTAAATCGTATGAACTCCGCAACCATGACTACCTTCTCAAGGTTAACACCCATAAACTCACCACTAGGGCTAACTTTTTCAGCATTAAATACTGCAAACTTTGGAACCGGCTACCCTCTGAGATTAGATCCTGTGAAAAGCCTGACAGTTTTAAAAGGAGCCTATAAAAACATATTAACATGTCCACCCTAACCCGTCTAAAAGATCACAACTGCTGGTAGAGCGGGGAGACAATGACATTTCAATATTTAAGTACGGAAAGCACACTAGTCCCAATACTAATATAATAATACTTAGTAATTATGCATAATCAATTCTTGACATTTGATTGTCATTACAATACTTAGAATGATTAAAATATTTATGCAGCAAATGTTCTCTTGCTTTACCACGCTTGTTTCCCTTATAACACTCAATTATTGAGCTTAATGTATTCTTTGATGATACGAATTATAATATTGATTACAATCTTATTATATATAGTTTGATTTACTTTACGTTTCCCTGTAAGACTAACTACACTTCTTCAGTATTCACACACTGCAGTATTGTTAACCAAATGTTAAAATTCTGTTGGTTCTGTGTTAATATGTTTTTACAATATGTGCAGACAGGTTACTTTGCAATGTCAAATGTTTACTATATAAAAGACTGTCATCATAATTTAGTACAATAAGTCCTCTCAGCCGACCTTACCTTCAGTTCATACTACCTACATTGAACTCTAACTATAGTGTTCTGCTGAATCTTGCTCCACTATTCACAAAACCTATTGTTTTTACTCTTTAAGGGTTTAACATCTCATAAACTAATCTGTTCATCAGGACGCATGCACACATATATAATATGTTCATAAATCTGTACGTGGAGATCTATTGGAAGCACTCACTAAGAAAGCTAGGGAAATGGAATGTGAGGTACGAATGTGTCTGGAATCAAGCAATATATTTGCTGTAGCCATAACAATCAGAGCCTAACATCATAAAAGGAGGGAGGATGGCGCATGCTGATCAGCAGTTATGGTGGTGGACACTAAGGTGAGTCGCCCCATTCTGTAGGAACAGCAATATGCAATATGACGGCTCGAGATTTCTATGAGGGCTTGAATCTTTATCTTGAAAAAGATAATAATGATCGCCTAGACAGATCATGTTTCTACCTTTAAACATATACCATTCGGTCAGCCTATTGCTGAGATGCGACCACGTGGGCTCTGCACAGATTTATGGGGCATCTTATAAATTAACATGATTTCCTTTGTCGAATCTTTGAATACAACTTAACAATGTCTCATCTCATTCATTTTCTAATAACGTCGTCACTTGCTCATTATATTCCACTAAACCTAACATTTTATAGCTCTTTATGAATTCGATTCGACTTATTTTATTCCTATTCTCCATAGGGTACGGTTCTGCACCAAATACCCAAAAAGGTATGAAATCAAAACAACCGGCTTGTGGATAATTGTATTAAACCAAAGTGGACATCATGATAGTAAGACCTATATGGGTAGCATTATACATTGCAAATGAACTTTTTCAGCCTAGGGATTATAGTCTCCCATTGTATTTCCTTTATGAATGCATATATTAATGGTAAATTGCATTTACCTATTTCATTACATTTTAATGATTCACCTTAGCACCTTTACTTTTCTAAAACAGCTTACTATCCCTTGTAAACGTTTTACTTACCTCAATATTGGTTAATTATCGTATGCCTACAACTACGGGTTGAAAACTAAACGAAGTCGATTTTCCTGCGCAACCTGGAGTACTACTGTTTAATTCAATAATGATACGCCATGGGTCAGACAATGAGTGTATTTATATATATATATATCAAATATTTAGCTGTTCAAACATTATAAACTAGTAGACAATCTACTATTTCACATTATATCATACTTGATCGTGCCTGTAAAAATGGCATGCATTTTCATGCAAATTTATGTTTATATGAGAATATAAATTATTATTATTATTATTACTGTCTAGCTCAGAAATAAGCTCCTCAACTCATCTTCTAATTTAAGCTTTCGTGCCAGCTTATTTAGGATACTGAAGGTATTGACGTCCACCGATAGTACGAAGTAAACTAACGCATGATCTAATACCCACAACTCCTATAGTATTCGTCTCGCGTAGACCAAAGGCAAAGCAAAACACCGGAATTAATCGTCCGAATTAAGAGTTATATTTCGGGACCAAATCGGAGTGCGAGATGATTACTTCGTAACAACAGAAGACAAGGGCCAGGCAACAGATCGCTTATTTAGGAAATCAACATATATATGTTTTCGTGTACACCTACGCAAAGTCTGCTGTGGTTGGTTGTTGAATCAGTCTTTGTTCATATTTTTCTCACGACCAATATTGAGGACGTAAACATTGACGTAAATTACCATCTACCAATTTGGCTAGCAGCCAGCTCTCACCAATACTTAACCAGCTAGGGATCGTGCACGAATGAACGAACGTAACGCGACAGCGTCCCAAATGGCGTGGATGCTTGACCGGAAACCTTCAGCTAAACCAGTTGACTTAAACAGTGAGGGTCAGCATCCAATATTCAGTGATGAATGCTGTGGCGAATAATTCTGGGGTATTATCTACCACTACTGTCTAGCGAGCTCAATAACAAAACAAGTATGCGAATAAAAATCCAAGTTAATGAGATGATAGTATAACAGTATATTATCAGTAATGAGTTATATTAATTAAAAGGTTACTTGGATACATTGCTACAATTTATTAATATAATCCACAGAAGCGTTCAGTGTTGGAATTGTGTCTACTGTTAGAAGCTGTTGTAGAGTTGTCTTTGGGTAAGGATAATAGGTTCTTGCAACAAATTCAAAGTATACAACACGATATGAATGGGCGAGGATAAACGTTATCGTGATATATTATCGCGCACTATATGGGTTATCGCGTTCACGCCTACAGAGGCGTTATAATCGTTCAGTTTTGCAAAAACAGATAAAATTTGACTCGTTTCAGGCTTATGTAGTCGAAAAAAGCAATAGTTTTCATTATTGTGTTCGTATTAATGGGTAAAGTTGTCTTGATATCCCAGACGGTTTATTACTAAAATAAGTCATCCTTTATAAGAAATTTCGCATGAAAAGACTATTATTTGCATTTAGCCTTAAGGCTTTGTTATTTGCGAGTTGTCTTAGATCTTAAGGTTGTAAATTGACTACAGACAATGGTTGTTGTCATAGCAGTTATTCTATGAGAATCGGGCATTTGAAACAGAAATAGCCCACAGACATAAGTTAGATTTACGTTTTGAGGATGTTAAACACTTTTGTTATCATCCTTGATAATTGAAATATTCCATAACACATCGAAGATATCATGTGATGAATGAGACAGGCTGCTGAATTTCCTGGTGATTATATCCATTTCGATGAAGTTCCTAGCTAAAATTGCTCAGGCGAAGATGTGATACTAGTTTAGTTTGCATTGTCGTATGAAATTTCGGGAGACCGTAATTGCTCAGTGCATAACATGGCATCAGATTATGTTGATATCAGTGTGCATCAGGGCACGGATAATAGTATAGATTGTCCTTCTAAAATGTCATACTGCTTAAAATTAGTATCAGCTTTCTGTCGAATAGTAGCTAGCAGCTGTGTCCTACAACTACTACAACTGTTACTTAAGTTATCTCAGTCTTAGTAATTATTCGTTTTCTGATCAGTAAGATATTCTGAGATCTTTAATGAATAACTTCTGGCTAGGAAAGATATGGAAGGTGCAATTATGGTTCATATCTTTAAAGCATTTATTATTAAACAAGTTATCTGTAGGGATTTTGTGATGTTCAGGTTACAATGCTTGAGTGCATGTAGTAACTGCATGCTATTGTGCGTGAAGGGACAGTTGGTGAAAATGAAGGAAGAATAAAGTTTCCTTTAAACTCACTAAGAAATTGCATCAAAAGAAAAAATTCCGAACAGCTAGAAAATATTACAGCAGTTTCGATGATTATAACCCTTTACATTTGTAAATCATCTTTCCAAAGTTCAGAATAATGGCGAAACATCAAGGTTACCCCATAGGCCGAACAGGAATTCGTGACAGATCTTATATGTTAGGTTGTCTTACGAATTCTAAGCTTGCAGATCTTTCAGTTTACTTGTCAATGAAATATCACTTATCTACTTCACGATAGTCTTTTTATTTAGGCACTATTACACTCCATTTTATCTTAACTGGATAAGCCTTTATTAAAGCTGAGACTCACTCTTTGTGCCTATTGGTTGCTTGCTTAAAGTCTGGTTGCTTTGATTAGAAACACGACGACATCAGTGTTTAAACAAAGCTGTATTTTCATCGAAAACGTCATAGTTTCCATGCTTACACCGATTTGATTAGCACTAAACACTGTAAAGGTATACTGCCATTCAAAGGACTTTATAGCCACTTGCCGTATATATCTTGTAGGTGGACTTTCAATGAAGCATTTCCGATAATTGCATTTTATGCCATTTCGCAGTTTATTAGAACGTTGTTCTCCTCCTGAAATAGCTTTTAATTACGTGAGGGCATAGCACTTACCCAAATATAGTGTTCATTGTGAAGGGTTTACACTTTAACATTTATGATAACCTGTTCTAATTGCTTGTACAATAATTGAACAATCTAAACTTTTGAAAAAGTATTAATTTATGATACTTCACGATTACAATTTATGACATAACTTATTGCGCCTGTAGAAATGGCATGCATTCCTTGTAAACACCCGCTGATACGACATATTAAATTATTATTATTATTTGCTTGGTGCTACACTTTAGAAGATGAACAATGTGTGTGACAGTGAAAACCTCAGAAGAATGCTGTCATGACCAAAGAATGAGAAAGGAGAATGAACCTTTTTCAGCAAAGGTAGGCAAATATAAAGCGTTTAACTTTTAAATTACTTTTCTCTAACCTCAACGATTTAAAAAATACACTTTTTTCACTTATTTGCAGATGTCCGGAAACGTCAATCACAGCACAGCAATTCGACATCGCCGAAATAACTATGAAAAACAATTGTGTTAAGGCATTTACTTGTTATTATTTTTCATTAAATATATTTAACATCCTGCTTACCATACTTTTCTTATTCTATATGAGTGAAACTAAATTTGTCATCATGACGAGATGGTGGCCTGACTGATCAATGAGGCCTGAGAAAGTAATTGTTGGCATAATTCAACGTAAGCGAAATCTTACTACGATTGCCACAGCTCAACCTATCCAATTATTCGTTTCGTGTACACTTCGTCTTACACTATACGTTAACAACCGTAATCATATGGATTGACATCACTCTTTAAGTGAAATAATAGCAATGTACTACTTTTGAATACACTTAACCTTATACGAAATCGAACTCCATTGCAGTGCCTAAGTTCTGTTCTTATTTTTCAAATACTGAAGTTAGGTATTTTTGTCATTGGTGTCTACAGATTTACTTATGACTAGGAGACATAATCGCGTAAATTTAGGCAGATGTTCATGCTTGCCTAAAGTAATTATAATTCACCACTTATATCGATCGATAGTGTTCCTACAGAATTATACTTACGTATAGTAACGAGAACAAATAAAAAACAGGAATATTAGATTGAAAACTTTATTTCTTTGCAACGCAAACAAGTTTATTAACATGTATGGGATGTGCACAGTCAAAGATGAAAGTCTTCGTTTGGGAAGTATCTCCCATTATTCGATGGAAACTTCCCAGTGTCCAAATCGCGTCACCCTTAAATTCTTCACAATTCAATTAAACAGAACTGTATGCCCACATCCGAAGTTATCCGGTATCAAGAACTGGAAAGAAGAATATCTGCAAGGTTGAATGAAGCGAATGAATGAGCGAACTTGCCTTCACTTGCTGTCGAATGAAGAATCAGTTCCTACAACTGATTATGCAAATGTATCTGGTCATAAGTTGTAAAACACTCATCAATGTTTTACGGATGTCTTTGTCCGAATGCGACTACATCTGTATTCACTGAATTCAACTAACTGACAGATCTCATTACGACTCGACATTCCTAAAAGTGATACAGATTAAATTCACTTACATAAATTAAGCATTTACATAATTAACATGCATGACTTAAGTATTCAACAAATTCAGTCATCATAGTTTACACTTCTTTTGAAATGTGGAGCACATTAATGGTGCAGAAAATATCATGACTATTACGCATACATAATATTATTAACTGCCAGTAATTGTGCCATAGAATCATACTACAAGAATACATTTATCAATACTTTGTTAGTGATCTGAGGAACAAAAATATTAGAGCGAAACATACAGGCTAAATGAAAGTTCCACGAAGTTGTCTCGCTACTATACAATGTCTCATTCGCCGATTTTTCCTCTGCATGTGAACGTAACCACATTCTGTTATGTGAAAAAGGTTGTCACTGTTAGCAATATATAAGTTCCTCGCCTTTTGAGTGTCTTCTAATGCGTCCGCAGCTTCTTACATATGTGCTGCTTCCGCTCGCACTGATTACCTGTGATGAAATTTTAGAAAAAGGGCTCGTTAACAAAGCACATTATTGCCACAGCTTGTCACAGTTAATCCGCAAGAAATACAAAATACCAGAATATGTGAGTGAGAAATATCGAAGTAGAAAATACTGTACGGATAACTCAAGAAATGCGTTGGGACCCACCGGATCGTGGTCACTGACAACCACCACAATGGCTAACCAGTTTCAAGGGAGTTTCTAGCGAAAAGAGCATTGTATCTGTATAAAAAACAGTGAAACAATGTTAGAATAGTCAAATGTTACATTTATATTCGTCAAAGTTGCTTGCAAACCACGCATAACACAACCACACCATAATCTATTAGCAATCTATTTGTAGATAACTCTTGGAATTCTGATGTTAATGATTCGACATTACTCTTTAAAATCCACTAACTTTGTCAATAACAATCATTCTTTGAATATTATGGATATATAAATGTAGAACCTGATGACGAAGTTATCGAAAAGAATATTCTTTGTTCAGGAATCAATATTTTGGAATTCTGAATGGGCATCTCTGATCAATCCAATTTGAAGAATATAGTGTTACAGGTGGCGTGTGAATAACCTTTGAGAATACAAACTTGCAGTCTTCATCCAAACTGAAATCAAGCCAAATTGCCTCAAATAAACTCGAACTCATCCAAAATTAAAGTAAATGGCTCCAAATAGAATCATATTACTAACAGAACGGTAGAGAGCTGCAAGATTTTAGTTCCTCAAATAAGAGGTTATCCGGCGTCCAAAAGCCATAGGCATATAAGTTAAAAAAATTGGTTCGCAACTAACAAAATATAAATACTCCGGTAATGATAATTACAGAACACGATTTAAGCAAATACGTATTTTCAGTAAATTCTCATCATGCTTTACATTTACATAGTGAAATATTAGTGATAGGCATTTGAATTAATATGGTTTATAAAATATAGGATCAGAGTTCAGGGATGTGAATAAATGGATAAAAATCGAGATGATCGTAATAATAATGATATTAATAATAAGGACAAATCCATTTAAATATTTATATAATCTAGGCAATGATGGGTGTGTAGGTAGAATGTACATACTAGTAGGGGTAGAGGGTAAAATAAATATTGTTACATAGCGATTAAATAATATAATAATAAATTATGAAACCAAGAATAAAAGGTACAACTACAGGACAGCAGGGTATTGATAATACAGTTATCATTACAAATAAAATAAAAATATAGTAAGAAAATATTTACAGTTATCCGGTGTCACTGGGAGAGACAACTGTTTTAGGTTGGGGGCGAAGACCAAGGAAGGGAAAGAGATTAAACAAACTCTTTCTAAACACAGAGACTGGGCTGAAAAATCAGCTATGCTTAGCAACTGAAAATGTACCAACATAGGGAGTTGAGGTGGCAACCTGTATAGAATTGTAAACGCTGAATTTTTGTCAGTCTTGTGCTCCGTATCCACTAGGTGTGCCAGTATGGAACCTCTGATTGACTTTACGACTCCCTTACCTAACCAAGTTGAACAATGCTCCAGAAGGCGACAGTGTGTTTGACGAGTCATCCTACTTATGAGACTGTTTTCACATGGACTGTTAAATTTATAAATTAACATTGAAGTGGCCAGACTCGGTAGCTTACCCCTCACCTGCGTTAGAATTATACACCTAGTGGCGGATTTTAAACACAATGTTGCGGCAAAGAATATTTTAGCTATTATTTTTTCGAAGTTTCAATACCAGCAATTCAGTTGCTGCATCTCCTCTAAAAGATAAAGTCATGTATGTGCGTTTCTTCTGCACAGTTTGCAGGCATTTCTCTCTGTTATCCTCATCGAGACCTTAACAAATTTTCGGGGTATTCCTAATCATATAAAAGGTTTTCTATTTTCTTTATTTCATCGTCTACAGTGTCCGTTGTACAGATTTTCCTAGCACGATACATCAAGGTACTGATAAGGTTTCGTTTGTGTGCAAGAGTAACAAACGAAGTGAAATGGGATGTATTGGCCAATCCATGACTTCTTCCGGAAAATATCCCTCTTGTTAGCAGGGCATAAAAAAACGATAAGGTGTTGTCTTTTTCCTTTTCATATGTGAACTCAGTTTGTGGGTGGGTCATTCCGAACGTTTGGAGAACGATCTTGGTATCGATTTTATTACTATGCAAGGTAAAAGTGTCGTTCATAAATCTACAGTAGAACGAGAGTGGACGATTCTCTAATTTTGCCACAAACACATCGACCAAGAGAGGACGTAAAGCGGAGCCCATTGCTACACCCTCCACTTAACGGTAAAATTCACTGTTAAACCGAAACTGCACATTCATGGTACAACGGAGTAGCAGTTCCCGTAGTGTTTGAGGTGGTATACCTAAGTCCAAATCATTTTCTATAAGACATTCACAGATGAAGTCGATAGACTCTAATAAATAAACATTAGCGAAGAGGATGGTGACATTTATAGAGATCATTGTTTCATCATTAATCTTCTTATCTCTTACTTTTTCTATAAGCTGAAATGTCTTAAGAGGAGCATTTTTCGGAAGAAGTCATGAGTTGGCCAATACATCCCATTTCACTTCGTTTGTTACTCTTGCACACAAACGAAACCTTATCAGTACCTTGATGTATCGTGCTAGGAAAATCTGTACAACGGACACTGTAGACGATGAAATAAAGAAAATAGAAAACCTTTTATATGATTAGGAATACCCCGAAAATTTGTTAAGGTCTCGATGAGGAGAACAGAGAGAAATGCCTGCAAACTGTGCAGAAGAAACGCACATACATGACTTTATCTTTTAGAGGAGATGCAGTAACTGAATTGCTGGTATTGAAACTTCGAAAATAATAGCTAACATATATAGCTAATTCAATACACTTTAACTACACACTTTTAGAATAATATTACAGTAATACTATTGTAGGGTTGTAGCATTTTATCAGACTGTTGTTTCGTCAGCATATTTATATCCCTCTGGGCTCTCTGCTGCGCTTGAAAAGATCTTGAATGTAACCAACACTCCTACGGAATTTATTTATGGGGAAGGCTACTTTAAAGCCTGATATCAATAAGATTGACAGCCGTTTACATCAATGATGAGTTAGTCAACCTTCAGTGTCAGCACAATCCATTTTAATAGTCCCAATCATGTAACGGTCAAAATATTCACCAGAGTAACAACTTTTGAGAAGGCCTCACAACGCAGGGAGCTAACATGCAGTTGATAACTTCCTGAGAAATATCAATGTGAGCTGTTCTACTCCTTTTCCTTTCTAAGCTGATGTTACGTGCTAACTTCTTTTGAATGACGGATTATCTTTCCTCATGTTTGAACATCTTCTAGCGTCATTCAACTGCTAACAGAACAAAATTCCATAGCTATAGGACTTGACAGTGTATATTTAAGTTGTGGTCGCCGATTGATTGACCCCGCACTTAAAGCGAAACCAAGAGAATCGACATTTCCTGACAAGTACAAAGGTGCTTGTGTAAACATTATGGAAATCTATAGATTCACTAAGTTGTAATGCTTTAAACTGTTATTTCATCCGATATAAGGACTCATATGTAGAACTTCGGACTTATTCATCAATAACGGAAAGCTCTAATACAAATTCTTTCACAGCTGATGCCTAACAAGTTCGATTAATAACGGTGAAAGTGATGCATCGGCACTACTGAGAAAGTTATAAAAGTTTTGCACTATTGATAATAAATAAAAACCTAAATCTTAAGGTACATAAGGAAAGTGCTGTCCATAGACGACTAAATTCAGTTTGTACACGTGAAATAAATCTGTTTAATTTGCAGTGTTTCGGTCATTCGTAGTTAGTATTTATATCTTGACAATGTCGGAATTATTCAGTACAAGAGCGCTCAAAAACACACAAAAAGCTAGAACAATCGCATTCGACCATTGTTCAGTCAAAAGTTTGTCTAGTACAAATCTATGTACTCTACAAGAATGCGGTCGATTAATTACGCATTGCTAAGTAAATGAGAATAGACCAGAACAATGTTACTGGTGAGATGCTAACAGTCTACTGGAAGGAATAAAATGCAACAGAAATTTCCAGCATACAGTCAAAGAACAACAAGAAACACGATAAAACGTTCAATGAGGTAAAAATAAGCTTCTTGAGGTTAGTAAAAGTATCGTAGATTGTTAACAGTAGGGTAATGCAGTCGGAGAAATGAATGAAAACGGAGAACTCTTCGCCGATTTCTGCGCCTTCAATGAAATAGTGATTGGTGGCAGCGTATACAAAGACAAAGATATCCACAAAGCTACATGGGTGTCACCAGATGGGCGAACCAAAAACTAAATTGACTTCATCTCAATCTCAAGGAAGTGGAGGCGCAGCCTACTGGACGCGAAAGTAAGAAGAGGAGCAGACGTTGGCTCAGACCACTATCTCGTACAACGGACAATCCAAATCAAATTAAAAGCTTTCAGAGACACAGAAGCTGTAGATAGACCACAAGCCAAGTTCAACACTCAAAAACAGAAGGACCAGGACACAAAGGACATCTTCACTGCAAGCATAAAGGACAAAGCTGAGACACAAATCAACACTAGCGAAGAGGTCAGCGTCGAAAAGCACTGGAACAACTTGAAGACAGTGTGGAGTCAAACCTGCATGGAAGTTCTGGGCAGAAAGAAGAGACAGGACAAACAGTGGTTCACTACGGACACTTGGAGACTGATAGAAGAGAGAGGGATGATGAAACAAAAGATTCCCCAGTGCACCGACGAGCAACAAAAACAGGATTTGAATGCAAACTACAAGACACTGAACAAAAGAGTAAAGAAGAGTGCCAGTGAAGACAAAAGAAAGTATTATGAAACCATGACAAGTGAAGCGGAACAAGCTGCAGGCAAAGGAGATCTCACAACACTCTACCAAACAACCAGGTTCCTTTCAGGGAAAAGTTTAACACAAATCGAGACAGAGAAGGATGAAAATAGAAAGTCAATCACTAAAGAAGTGGAGCAGGCGAAACACTGGGCTGAACACTTCAAAAGACTACTAAATCGACCACCACCTACAACGCGCCCAACAATACCAACAACGGAAGCAGAATTACCAGTGAACATCAACCCCCCGACGAAATCAGAAGTCCTGAAGGCAATCAAGATGCTAAAAGCTGAAAAAGCAGCAGGACCAGATGGAATCCCAGTAGAAGTATTGAAAAAAGATCCAGAGACAACAGTGGACTTGATGACGCCACTACTGGAGAAGGTGTGGAAAGAAGGCAAAGTACCCGAGGATTGGAAGAAAGGATACTTATTCAAACTACCGAAGAAAGGAGACTTAAGTCAATTCAAGAACTGGTGCGGAATTATGCTCCTGTCCATCCCAAGCAAAATACTAAGCCACATCATCCTGGAGAGAATCAAACATGCCCTGGATGAAAAACTTCGACCGGAACAGGCTGGATTCAGGAGAAACAAGTGATGCATTGATCAGATCGTCACATTACGAATCATCATTGAACAAAGCTTGGAATGGCAGTCACCTCTCTATCTCAACTTCATCGACTTTGAAAAGGCCTTTGACAGCGTCGATCGAGAGGTGATTTGGAAACTACTTCGCTACTATGGGGTGCCACCGACAATAATACATCTCATCCAACAGCTATACGACAATGCTGCATGCCAAGTAATCCACAACGGGAAACTTACGGAATCCTTCGAAGTGAGGACAGGAGTAAGACAAGGCTGCCTACTATCGCCAATGATTTTCCTGATTGAAGTAGACTGGATAATGCGACAAACAGTGGGCAATGAGGAAACAGGCATAAAATGGACACACACAAAACACTTGGAGGATCTGGACTTCGCCGATGATATATGTCTGATTTCCCACAAACTGGAAGATATGCAAGCGAAAAGCAACAAGTTAGCAGAAGAAGCATCAAAGATAGGACTTCAGGTGAACATAGATAAAACAGAGGTGATGAAAATTCCTGGGCAACACCACCAACAGCAACAACAACAACAACAACTGACAACAATCAGCATAAATGGGAGGAACCTGAAAGAAACAACCTCCTTTGCCTACCAACCTGGGAAGCATCGTTTCAACTACAGGCGGACGGAACTGACGAGGATATCAAAGCAAGGATCGGAAAAGCAAGACAAGCTATCACTACTCTCAAGTCTGTGTGGAGGTCAGCAACACTCAGCATCAAAAATATCATCCGGATTTTCAACTCCAATGTGAAGTCAGTGCTACTATACGGATCAGAGACTTGGCCAGTGCGTCATAAAGAGCATCTCAAACAAACTACAGACCTTTATTAACAGTTGTCTTCGCTCAATACTCAAGATCAGATGGCCAGAAAAGATCAGCAACAGGGATCTCTGGGAGCGAACCAACGCAGCAGGAACTGATTGTGAAACAAATAGGCAGGAAGAAATGGAGATGGATTGGTCATACTCTGAGGAAACCATCAAGTGACATCACTAGACAAGCCATCGCTCGAGTGGAACCCGAAAGGGAAGCGGCGAGTTGGTCGTCCAAGGGTGACTTGGAGGAGGTCATGTGAAGAGGAGATGAAGACGTGTGGGCAGACTTGGAGCCAGGTGAAGACTCTAGCAGAGAACCGGACGCAATGGAGACACACGGCTAAAGCCCTATGTTCCTCTAGGAATTAAAGGAAATACTAATAATAATAGGGTAATGCAGAACAACAGAGTGATATAACGACAAACCGAACATTATTTAAGAAAAGCAAACAACGAAATATCTGTTAAAGTTGACTTGGAACTCTTAGATTACCCTCAGACCTTATCTACAGCTTGCTTTTCATCTGCCTACTTCAAAAGTAAAGGATTTTACAAAATCCAGTTCAAACAGTCCATCAGTGTTTTCATCAGATAGTCGTTATGCTCTGCACTCCTTCCTTTCATTCTCATCAACCACCAGAAGAAAATGTCAGGTAATATTACTTCTTCATTCCACAATGCCTTCACACATGGTGAGTTATGACTAACACACCCATCTGAATTACTTCAGTAAGACAATACATATACAACTCCAAAATGCTTGAAAATGCTCACCTTTACAAGACCGTAAATTTTGAGTGACCGATTGTCAAGCATATCAGTTTTCTGTTAAACTAAAAAAAAATAGCTTTGTTATAGTTTCCTTTCAGTGGATAAGTGATGAAGAAAATTGAACTTCTTTCATGTGAGTCCATGGCAGTCCTCCATTTGCGGACAATATAGGATTCTGTAAAGTGTCATGGATCTGTTATTAAGTCGTTATCAGAAATCACTTCGAAAAAATGAAAGACCATCTGCGTTATAGTATCAGAAGACAGCTAGCCTGCACAACCTTTCCACTTCCAATATCCATGTGTCACAGTCATAGAGAAGAGTAGAGCGTATTGTTGCACATAACACACGCCATTTAATGGATGGGGAGCTAAATATCACATCTGCGCGAGAGAAGACGAATGTTGGTAATTGCCACACGAGCGTTTTGTGTCTAAGTGTTGAGACTTCATCAGTAATCAGCCGACTATAGGTGATGCGACTTATATAAAGGAAGTACTAAAAACCCTCAATCACTTCCCCCCTTGTCTGTTTACTAGCAGTCAGTGCAGACCATTCCTGCAGTATCATGGCTGCAGTCAATTAGGGTCACATCCAATAGTATGTCTATAATGAAATTAAACAGAAATGGAGATATTGGCCATCCTTGACGTAGATCACTACTTGTCACAACTTCAGATGTCAACTTTCCGTCAGATGCTACATGACTTTGTGAGTTCCAGTAAAGTGTGTTGTTTAGTGTGGTATACTTCATTGGCACTCCCTTGAAGACCTGACATTAATTCCGATTCAGATAACAGATTATATTGGGCTCTTGTGGCTTGTGTTAATCCATGCATTATATATCTTTGTAGAGATTTCATTTCTCTTTCAAAGCGTTCACTGATGGAGTTGATATCACTTGATCGGGTAAAGAATTCCGGTGGATGACGACTCCATGTGATAATCTAAATTCCACGCGTATTTGATTTGTCCACATTCTGAGCACCTTTTCGTAGAGGTTTATGTGTTCCATCCTCTTCTCATTAGGAAGGTGTGAGATAACACTATCTAATGTAGCTCCTACTCTTTGCACTATTTCCAAAATATGTGCTTCATTCTTGAAGCATTTGCCATCTGCTGGTATACCCTTTTTGAGGTGAGGCCTGATATACGCTGAGTAGAGTACTTTGAACATAGACTCATCTTATCGTCTGAAAGCCCTCGAAGTGCCCATAGAATTCGAAAAGCTTTACCTGCGGCTGAATTACAACAAGCAGTTGTTTTCAAATCATAACTGATAATAATTGCTTTTATCCTTTCATACCCAACAGTTCTGTGTCCCTCAAGAAGCATTATCTGTAGGACCTCTGGACTAAGTGAATTACACTGCTTTTTCTGGAACTAATTTCCAAACCCCAGAGATTAGACCATCCAGTTGATTCATTCAGATCACCATGTAAGACTGACCTACCGTCATTACTATCCACAGTTTTGCAGATCTTAACACTGTCCACAAATAATCCAGAAGATGTGGTAAGGATTTTTGCAAGTCACTTATTCCCATATGAATCAACAGATGATCCCTAATTATTATTTGTAATAACTTTTCTATAATGTATATCAAATTTAATGGCAGGTAGTTAGATACCTAGTGCCTGTTCTACTCTTTGGAGATGGGGCTTATCATTGGAATCTTCCAGTCCCTGGGTAGACTAGTCTAAGTCGGAGATATTATAAAACCCTCCATAAGTTGTAAATACATCATACCAGTTACGTCAGCGTTTTAGCGGTAGAACACTCACCAGTTGTGAACCTAGGCAGGAGTTTTATCCCTGGGGAAAGCACCTCTGAGCCCCGCTAAACCGACAGTAAGGCCGCAAAAGATGGAAGATTGGGTGTTAGGTTAGCAACCCAAGCTCCTGAAAACAGCCACACGACATACAGAGATACTTCAGAGCTCCACCGTGAAGCCCTATATTCCACTCGGAACGTGAAGGGATGAAAGAAATATTATATCCGCTAAGGAGATCAGCAGTTTAGGGTGCAGTACATCAGACTCTGATTACTCACCTGGCTTCAGTTTAGACAACAACTTGAGCACAAATGCGTTATCTACTATAACTGGAGCAATTTTAGTGGTGATAGGTACGCCCCAGGGAGTTTTGGTCAGACGACAAAACATCATAGAAATATAAGTATAAAACTTGGGCACTGTGGTAGAGTATAACTCCATAATGGATAGGATTTTATTTTAATAAATCACACAGTGTTGTACAGTTAAATTAACTGATGACGTTTCGAGCACAAACTATTGCTCATAATCATATCAACATCATAATCATATATAATATACTTATAGCTCCAATATGGGTGGATTAACATTTACACCCACTAACAACTATATTTCAGCAGTTGCCGATTCTAATGACCTTGCTTGCATGAAGTTCATTCGCTGTGTTGGGAAGTAGGTCGCGAGGAATAGAGCCAACTGTCTCGAGATCATAAGCATAGCGAATAGCTGGATCCACTTCTTTCGATTCCTCCAAGTTCCAAATAATTACAATATAAGTGTAGTCAGAAAATTTCGATAGAACAGTACTCACTACTGTAGAGACCTAATTAATAGGTCTCATAGTTTTCTATACTCTGTAGTGTTTTAACTTCTTAGTTTTTGGTACTGCTTAAGTGGAGTTAGTTTCTTCTACTCTACTTTCACCACAACCGGGAGCCATCTGTCCAATCTGCATGCTCTGACTCGTCGTAGTAGTTCCGCTAGCTGGTCTTACGGAGCTAGCACTACTTTCCCCCTTACATTTCCCAGGTTTCTTACGGGTCTTGATGGATTTTTCAGCACACTGCACCTCTTTTGTGTTAATTACTTCAGGGAGTTGTTCTGCCCCAGTCTTATGGCTCAGCGCCGAAATTAGATTCCTGAAAAATTTTAGATGCTGGTTTTTTTTCCTCGTCTACCTTTTGATCGATGGAATCAAGTGTGTTTTTCAGGTCATGATTGCTTCTCAGAGTATTCCCTCCAACCTCTCAGTCGTTTTTCCTGAGAGTTAAGTAAAATGTCTTTCCTCTCGGAAGTAGCCGTTCATCTTTTTATCTACCACAGCCTTTTTTCCTAATGAGTCTAAATGGTTGTCTGATGTAGCCTACCGACCATCCATTTTCCATCTCCTTCGTTTTATCAGCCCACCACTGTTCACCATCGTCGTGGAGACTTTTGGCTAGCCTGCATTTCAGCAGCTTTGGCTCCTTGTCGTGTTCAGAGCCCGTCAGAATCAGTATCCTAGCCTCTCTAAATTTGGATGAAGGAAAAGAAACACACCAGCATTTACGGACCTTTAGATTCAGGTTATCAACAGCCTTTACCCCAGTTTCTACATTGGATATTGTGTCCAGCTTCCCTGGGACGAATCTTACTGTTCACCTCAGATGTGTATGTAGTTATTTCTTCCGTAAGTGAAAACTTTATACTTTCATAAAGTTGAGGGCGTAGCAGCTTCGTAATTGCCTGCTTTATATGTACGTTCAGTCCCAGGTATTTGAGTGCAGGGATAGCAAAGTGATGAGAGTTTATGCAGATTTTCCAGAAGTAGTGGCAGTTTCCAGCCGATTCTCTCCATCGACAAATTGTAGCTATGTGACCTATTTGAGTGCATTGTTGATTTGGTGATGGTAGTCACCAGGTTAGGCAGTGTTTCTCCTCAAGTTTAAAGCTAGTATTGAGGAGAAACCGATGATTCCCCGAAACAAGTTGTGGAAGACGATCAGCGTTACAAGCGGCGGACTCCATAGGTGTCACCAGCATACTTTTGTGACTGGTACGGGTTCTCTACTTGAGCAATGAAACCACCTGCTAAGATGAATATATCTGAGCTTTCTGACATTAGCTTCTGATGGAACTTTTGTTTTTCTTCGTCCAAACTGCAGTCAGTTGAAGGAGTAAACGGATATTGTGAAGAGACATCGATAAGTATCTCAACCTTTCTTTCTTCTAGCGGATTCGTTCGGTCGAATATAATAAGAAAAACCATCCACTTGGATCCTGTCAACTAGGGATTTTCCTATTCTAGCACTCAATCCTGCTCCTACACCATCAACTGTTCACGAACTATTCGAAGAATTTTCTAATAGTCGTAAGGTAAATTTTACATATATACTTTGTTGGCTAGTTGGGGTTAACTGAATAATCACTTAGGTCTTGTATGAGTATCCCTGAAACACAGCACACATCCCTGTCAGAGTTCTATGCTATAAAAGACAGTATTTCACAAATTCGGCAGATGCAATTAATCTGATAAGTAGCAATCAATTAATAATGAATTATTGGCTGGTTCACTGTCATAGTTTCTTGTTGTGCATAGAAGTATGAATCTTGTCGCAAATACTCTTGGTGACGCATCACGTTTCTGAACCACGTAGAAGAACTGAGAATCCGAATTTTGTACATCATGCTTAGTGCAGTAGATTTTCAGACTGATTTCAGATTAATGGAGGTCTGTCTTGCCTTTCCGATCCCAGCTTTGTTATTTTCATCCATGTCATCTCCCTGTGTTTCGAATGATGCTGCTCAGGTAAGTGAAAAGATTGGCCTCTTTCAAATTTTTCCTGTTGATGTTGATTGGTACTTGTTGCTGTTGTTTGTTAGGTATCTTCACTGCCTCTGTCTTCTCTATGTTTATTTAGCGTCCACTCTTCTCTGCTTCTGCTGCCAACTTCTTGATTTTCACCCCAAAGTCTTTTCGTCTGTCTAACGCACTCCTGTCTTTTCGCTCCCCACGGACAATGCTCCTCATGATCCAGTCCACCACAATTAGGCATATCATCGGTGACAGTAGGTAGCCTTGTCTTACTCCTGTCTTCACTTCAGTGGCTTCGATGATTTTGTTGTAAATCAATTGGCATGTGGTGTTTTCATATAGACGTTGAATTAAGTCGACATATATTTGTGGCACTCCGTAGTGTTGAAAACGATTCCAAATTACTTCGTGGTCAACGCTATTGAGGGATTTTTTGAAGCCAATGAAGCTGATTTAGAGATATAACAGACATTCTATGCTTAAGTGAATGACGACACGCAGAGTTACAATTTCATTTGCATATGATTTGCTTTTACCGAATCCAGCTTGTTCCTAACATCAAGAGCATCCTTTCATCTCCACAGGGTGACGCGACTTGATATTTTGATTGATCTGGATGGGAGCATGATTCCACACCAGTGTTTGCAAAGGCTTAAGTCTCCCTTCTTTGGAGGTTTGACAAGATATCCTTTCTTCCAAACAATAGGTACCTTCCCTCTTTTCTAATGTTTCTGCAACAGTGACGTAAGGAGATACACTGAGGTCTTCGGGTTCATCTTTAGTGTTTCCGGAGAAAATTTGTCATGTCCTACTGCCTTCCCACTTGGTTTGCAGTAACTTTATGGCCTTTAAGATTTCTTTGATTACTGTTGGTGGTATTTCTGGTCGAGTTGCGGATGGTGTTTGGTTCAAGAATCCTTTGAAGTGATCAGTCCGTTATTTTCTTTGTTTTTTACCCTTTGTCAATTAGGTCCCCTTCACTATCTTTCACTGACTTCATCAGATGTGATCTCCTACTGGATGGCAATCGCGTTTTGTTTTTCTTCATTTTTCTTCAATTTTTCATGCATTACGATTTACATTGACCTCAGCTTCTTTTCGTATCCATCTCTTCACTGGTTCATCTTTTGTTTCATCATTCCTCTCTTCTCTGCAAGCTTCCAGATGTCTGCAGAGATCCGTCCCTTGTCTTGCATCATCTCTTTTCCTAAGATAGATGAACAGTCTCAGCGTTATTCCACGCAGGTTTCTTCGGTGATGCTACATAGTGTCTCTAAGTTTTATCTGATGGCTGCTGTGAAAGTATCCATTGTAGTTTTATTCTACAGCTTTTGAGTGTTGAACTTGAATTGCAATCTACCTCCAGCTCCAATTAGAGGCTTCCAACTTAACACTGAAGATTCCTTACACTAGAGAATGGTCTTAGTCTTTATCTGCTCATTCTCTCGATTTTATATATAGAAGGCTACATCTCCACTTTTTCGAGATTTAGATAAAGTCTATCTGGTTTATTCATCAGGTGAGAAATATGTCGCCCTGTGTATATTCTGGGATCTATACACGTTGTCTCCAATCACTTAGTCATTGAGGGAACAGAAGTCTGTGGAGAGTCCATTGCTCTCATTCATTTCACCAAGGGCCTCTGCACCCATGCTAAGTTCTCTTTCTGTGTTGTTCGCTACCAGTTTGGCTTTCATATAAGCTATTAATAGTTTGATATCGCCGTCCACCATCTTGTCCATTACTCTTCACAGTTGTCTGTAGAATTTTTCCTTCTTTTCTTGATCTGCGTTTTTTGTAGGAGCGTATCATTAGACAATTGTAAGTTTCCTACTTTTTGAATTTGTTCTTGTTGTCACTAACCTGAAGGGGACTGGTTCTCATTGCATAAGAGCATTTGCTACCATTGGTGACATCCTAATAGCCATATGTTCAGTGTGCACGTGGTTGTCCTCTGCGAGACCAGAGTAGATTATTAACTATTCAGTAAAGAATTTGGAGAATCCACTTTCATCCCATCTGCTCCCCCATGTTCCTATCATTTCTGATTTCTTTTTCAGTCTCAGAAGCCTTCCCAGACAGATTGGAAAACCATTCGGATATATTGTGTCACCAGGCATATTTCTGCTTTCATCGAATGAAAACGGATCGGTTGACTGGATTCCCGAAGGCTTCCATCATTTCGTCTCTCTGATTCCGCTGAAGAATAATTTTTTAATATTTTGTCTGTGCATTGAAATTTCTGTAGCAGCTACGTTGATTTTCCGGAATAGAGTCATTAGTCACACATCCAACTTTTCCTCTTTCTCCAGACTTAGGACCGATTACGAAACCAATACGCTAGGTAAGGTTCACCAGTAACTACTGGATTTAAAACTCTGACTCTGTGTGATAACCAACATTATAAAGTTGCAGAAAATAGCATAAAAGCCCGATTCAATGCATGCTTCGTGAATCAAACCGGTTAATTTGAGTCAGCTGTATTTCGGCATTCATCAGAAATTCACCTTTCGACAGATTGTGGAACATAGGCATACTCACGGGTGTCCAACAATAGTCATTTTTCTTGACTTGAAAGCGCATTTTATTCCGTTGTCGTAGAGGTACTATGGCGATGTTTGGTTGTGAAGGGAATGCCAAGAAAATATATCGCACTGATCAAGGCACTCTACTCGTACTCATGCAGCCAGGTGAGGGCTTACGGTGAGTTGTCATCTGAAGTGGTGACAACTAGCGGGGTTCAACAGGGATGCTCACTATCCGCAATTCTATTCAATTTCACCATATATGTACTAATGGACTTAACTCTAACTCACTTCAGAGACTCAGGGATTGACTAGCTACCAGGGAATAATCTCGTTGACTTCGAATATGCAGATGATATAGTCCTTCTAGGTGAAGACGCTGACAAAATGCAGTCTTCTGAACACGGTTGGCATGCGATTCGCTCCAGTCAAATGTAAGATGATGATAAAGGACTGGACTACATCGACTCACTTCTAGCTTAAAGATAGGGAGTGAAGTGGTGGGTGGAGCATGTTCATCACTTCATTTATTTGGGGAGTTGCATCAGCCCAAATGGGACGATCGCTGACGAAATCTCAGCACGGATACAAAAGGCTCGTTTCGCATATGTCAATTTACGCCATCTCTGTGAGTGCTAGGTAAAGAAGGGAAATTAATCGACGAGGGTGTGAAATTACATCTATTGAGATGGTTAGGACATGTGTTACGCATGCCTAGCCATCGCATTCCTCGACGGGCAATGTTAGCTGACAACGGTCGGGCTGGAAAAGAGCCGGTGGTGGTCAAACCAAAACACGGCCTCATCAGTCAATGAAATCCACAACAGTTAGTTCAAGCCACATTGGAAGGTGTAGATTTCGCGGTTGGAGTCCTCGGGATGGTAAAAGTCAGTGGCTGGAGACTATCGGTGATATTGCTCATAAACGTTCTCAATAGCGCAGATACGTTCACTCTTTGTGATTTCTGATATCCAATAAAATTATATTGTTTTTCCATATTACTTTTCTTTTTGCCTCGTATTTCTGTCTATTATCTCTTTTGTTGTGTGCTACATGGAGTGTGGCAACTCGAACTTCTATTGAGAGTTCTATGTTGAAACCAGTCAGTCACACTTGCTTCACTAACCTATTTAGTTCATCACAATTTAGTAATCAAGCTTAACTCACTGTTTCAAAAGGTGATTAGTGTATGTAAACTGAATGCTTCTCTGAAGAGGCAAGAAACAATATTTCATTATTTCTGTTATAACTGAAATGAACTTATTACGCAAAAAGTCGGGTTCTGTTTACCTTGTTTCTAGAATGTATGTTAGCTCGCATTATAAAGAGATACCAGAAGAGCGATATATTTATGTAGATGTGTTGTTTGCCCGCTGAATACACTATATATAACTAAACAGGAATGCTTATTTTTGAATAATTGCTTTTGAGCTTCTATTTAATACGATATTACAAGCTAGAAGTGTATAAAGCACCTCTCCTGTTATTCCTCAGTAGAAGACTGTCGCTCCTTCTGGAACACGTGCGTAGACTCTGATCACGCTCTGGTTCGCGCACGTTTATGCTCACGACTAAATGGACACAAGAAATTGACGGCAGCGAAACAGTTACGTCCCCAACTAGATCGAGACACTGAGTCCTTATTTAAGGAAGAAATAGCGAAACGAGTCTCTGAGATCGACAGCAGGACTTCCCCCGAAGTAGCCTGGCACAACATACAGTTAGCTGTGGACACAGCCGTGAAAGCTGTTAATAAGCTAAAACCTAAAGTTAATAAAAGCCATTGGATCTCTACCGCCTCATCCGAACTGATTGACGCAAGAAGACTGATTCCAGCGAGCTCCGATTATGATGAGAAGCGAAAGGTACTTAAACGAAGACTAACAAAAAGTCTTCGCAATGACCGTGAATAGTGGTGGGCGACAAAAGTGAAAGAGATGGGAAAGGTATCAGCGATAGGTAACACCAGACTACTATGTAGGCTTATCAAGGAAACAGGTAGCAAAAGGCAGATGATAAGTGAGACAGTGTGCGAGAAAAATGGAGCCCTACTTAGCTCTGAGGATAGACGATTGGAACGCTGGAAAGTACACTATAAAGAGCAGTTTAATTGGCCTACAGCCACACTTAACCTGCCGAACATTCAACACCTCCCTGAATGGGATATAGACACAGGTCCTCCGTCCTTAACTGAGGTTACTGAAGCTGTCACTAATCTGAAGCAAGGCAAAGCAGCGGGACCTGATGGATTGACTCCAGAGGTATTTAAATACGGTGGAGACAGTTTACTGTCTGCATTAAGTGAGGTTCTAGGCAGCGTCTAGGAATCAGAGGAAGTCCTATCGGGTAGGTATAAGTCACTGATCATCCCGATATGCAAGAAGGGAGACAAGTCTTCTTGTGATAATCACAGAGGGATTAGCTTGACTAATATAGTATCTAAAATCCTAGGATCAATAATACTGCGTAGACTAAGTGGTGCTCGGGAGGCACAAACACGAGAAAACCAGGCAGGCTTTAGACCAGGAAGAGGGTGTATTGATCATATCTTCACCCTTCGACAGATTCTAGAACATAGGCATTCCTACCGGCGTCCGACAATCATTATATTTCTTGACCTAAAGGCGGCATTCGATTCTGTCGACCGAGAGGTTCTCTGGCGATGCTCGGCTGTAAAGGGAATGCCGAGAAAATACATTGCACTGATTAAGGCACTCTACTCGTACTCATGCAGCCAGGTGAGGGCTTACGGCGAGTTGTCATCTGAAGTGGTGACGACTAGTGGCGTCCGTCAAGGATGCCCATTATCCCCATTCCTATTCAACTTCATCATAGACGTACTAATGGACTTAACTCTAACTCACTTCAGCGACTCAGGGATTGACTAGCTACCAGGGAATAATCTCGTTGACTTCGAATATGCAGATGATATAGTCCTTCTAGGCGAGGACGCTGACAAAATGCAGAGTCTACTGAACACCTTGAGCAACAATCTTCGTATGTTTGGCATGCGATTCGCCCCTGTAAAATGTAAGATGATGCTGCAGGATTGGACTTCACTGACCCCTAGATTAGAAATAGGAAGTGAAGTGGTAGGGCACGTTGACCGCTTCACTTACTTGGGAAGTACCATCAGCCCCAACGGGTTGATCTCCGACGAAATCTCAGCACGAATACAGAGGGCTAGTTTCGCATATGCCAGTTTACGCCGTCTCTGGCGTAGACGTGATATCCGACTATCGACCAAAGGGCGTGTGTACTGCTCAACAGTCCGCTCCGTCCTCCTTTATGGCTGTGAGACCTGGCCATTGAGAGCAGAAGACATGAAAAGACTAGCTGTCTTCGATCATAGGTGTCTGCGTTCTATCTCCCGCGTGAAGTGGTATGATAAGGTGAGCAATATTGAGGTTAGGCGTCGAGTGCTAGGTAAGGCGGGGAAATCAATCGACGAAACTGTGAAATTACATCAACTGAGATGGTTAGGACATGTGCTACGTATGCCTAGTCATCGCCTTCCTCGACGGGCAATGTTAGCTGATATAGGGTCAGGCTGGAAAAGAGCTAGCGGCGGTCAAACGAAAACATGGCACCAGTCAATGAAGTCTACAACAGTTAGTCTAAGCCACGTAGGAAGGTGTAGACTTCCTGGTTGGGGTCCTCGGGACGGTAAAAACCAATGGTTGGAAACAATTGGTGACATGGCTCAAAATCGTTCTCAGTGGCACAGATGCATCCACTCCTTGTGACTCATGATTTCCAATGAAACTGTTTTGTTCTTCGTTATTACTATTCCTTTGTCTCACACCTCTGTTTACTGTCTATATTATGCATTTCTTCTACTTTCTTCTCTTGCTTTGTGTGCTACATGGAGTGTGGCGACTTGAACTGCCGCACATTGGTGCAAAGTTCTATGTCGAAAACCGACCGACCTCCTGTTATTCAACATATGGAAGATGACACACTAGCATTGATCTCGACTTACCACATATACATACTGTGTAATGTTATCATCAGCCTAACCAGAGTATTTAAAGACTGGATGTATAGTTATTTCGCAACGATTGACCAGTCCTATAAAAGCGGTACACACTAAAACTCCTCCCTACTTCATATTATATCGTCTATATTTCCTATAAGTGATCATCAACTGGGCAGTCATGGAGACAGCTAAAAAGGACTTCAGGGAACAGGATGTAATGGCGATATGCAGTTTAAGTCCTATGTTCCACTCAGAACATAAGAGACTAACAATCAACAATCTGAGTCTGTTAACAACTGCATTTACACTATCACCACATTCAACAAATACACACACATACAAGTCGTCTTAACATCGAGAAAACCAAGTTAATTTATATACCATGTCGAAATCAGATAGGTCATTTTACCCTTCTGACATTTAAATAATGTGGGATTTCTGTTAATCCAGCATACCAGTCAGTAAAGAACCATAACCACATCAAATGATTCAGCTTTCGTACATCCAACCTCGAAATGACAGTGGCTTTGCTGCAGACTAGCAACGACATTAGGTCATGTGTGCGCATAACTCTAATACACAGTCTTTCATGTTTGTGTACACAGGAGAATTGGAGGTGTGACAAACACCATGTTACTAGGCAATATGGAGTTCGAGGATGCAAGTTTTCAGTCGGACATCTCGAAAAGGCCACGAAAGTTGTGTGTCTCTATAGCACTCGCAGTTTAACACGCTAAACAACAGAAACCATTTAAGATAAAAAGGAATTGATAGATATAATTGAATGACTGAAATTTATTTAAATGAGTAATGTTTAAACAACCAATTTGTCGGAATGAAATCAAAAATAAGGTTTAAGGAAATAAAAACCAAAATAATTATCACATTGCGCAGAGAAAGATAATTATAAACCATCAAAGACCTTATGCAAAGTACAATAAGCATTGTAGATTGACTGATACATTTTAAAGTATGAAGATGCAGCGGTGACTTCTATGAAATTCCGTCATTGATTCTTTTTGGAAGAAGCACTCTGTTGAACATTGTCAGTTGGATAGGGCGGTGGTTGATCATGACCGTTACGAATAGCTTCTTCATAAGGTGGGACACCACCTGCATTACTCGGAGCACTCGGTTGTGCATACACAGTATGTGGATTGTCAGGAAAGTAGTAACCTCCACTTACTAGATTCGTAGGACCATTAGCGGATGCAGCGGCTTCATCTGCTTTGCCTGAAATATGAAGAGTTAAAAAAGCTACACAATCTATCCAATTTATTTAGTTGTTTAAAAGTGTGTCATATTTTGAAAATGTATCTTCAAAACACTCCATAACCTGACTATGTACAGGTGGTTTGTGAAGCATTAAAATGATTAATTTTATATGTGTTGAAGAAATAAACGGTTACAACATTTTGGACAGATCATTTACCCCATAATCTTGATGAGAACTGAGTAGAAAGATTAAAACTGTCATCTGGACTTATAAACTCAAAGTATAGAGAAGGCCATTATACTACTAGATATTATTAGACATTTGAAAAAAGGCTCTACGACATACAGAAAATGAATGGAAGGCATAAATTATGTGCTTCAAATACTGGTCAAATACGGGTGAAAAGTACCTCATTGCTGTTGATGTTCGTTATGAGGCAGGATACTACAATAAGCGTTTTATGACTAATCAGAGACGCTGAATAACAGAAATGTGGTCGCTTCATTCACGCATAAATGATCAAGAGGATAGTTTGTCAACACCTTCAAAGCATCCTCTTTCATGGGGTAAATGATTTGTTAAATATTATATTTTGATATTTACAAATCTATATGTGGAAAATCACTCGAAGAGGCTATAAAGTTACATAGATTGAGATGGTTAGGCCACGTGCTGCGTATGCCTAACCATCGTCTCCCCCGACGGGCATTACTAGCTGATATAGGTGCAGGTTGGAAAAGAGTAAGTGGTGGCCAAACAAAAACATGGCATCAGTCCATGAAATCCTTGACAGTTAAACTGAGTCAGGTAGGGAGATGCAGACTTCCGGGTTGGGGCCCTCGGGACTCTAAGAATCAATGGCTGGAGACAATAGGTGACATGGCTCAAAATCGTTGTCAATGGCGCAGATGTATTCAGTCTCTTTAACCTTCATACTCCTTTCTACCAATACTCATTCTGTTTCACTTTTATACTTATGTAAATTCTATTGATTCTCTTCTCTCATTTTCTTGTCTACCTTTGTGTGCTATTTGGAACGTGGCAACTCGAACTGCTGCACTTCGGTGCCAAGTTCTATGTTGAATCCAGACGGACAGACAGACAGACAAATCTATGTGAGCTTTTCAAAGGTATGACAACTTGAACTATTGCACTTCGGTATAGAGTACAGCTTTGATAAGGTTATTCAAGTAAGCAATTTTAATATATTTAAGGATAATGATATCACTACACCGCACATTAACAATGTTGGTAAGATGAGATTAAGTCAATAACTACACTTACGTCATGTATGTGCGTATCAAAAATAAGTATATCTGAAGTCCTAGTTTGACTGATGAAGTCGACTGTACGATTCATCTTAAGATGTAGAGTTTGAAAGCTAGAATATAAACCTGTCAGTACGGATTTGACAGACGGGATGATTTTTCCACACTCAAATTATTGGCAATTGCGGCGGTGTTTAGAGATAACTAAATTGTCTGGAAGAAATAATAGTTCGAAGTGCGTTAGAGAATGAATGTGGTGGTGGATGAATATCAGAGCTTTGATTACTGGGGGCACACACTGTCTGTATATTACGATGAATCTATGATTTTGTCCTGTGGAAAGGAAGGGAAGACAGAATACCTGGTTTGCTGGTGGCTTGAGGGAAATAACTCACTATCCCTAGCAACACGCCCTATCCGTCGACAGTAGAATCTCATCCTCGTATATATATCTGCAGATGACACATAAAGTCAACCAGAAAAGCTACATTCCATCATTACATTTACCAATATATAATGAAAGTCATACAAATACCTTACTTGCGAATGTTGATGGACCAGTGTTTGGATATGGTGCAGTTCCACCAGTTGGATACGACGTGTACGGCGCAGAAGACTGGTCAGTAGTACTGAAACCACCAGCCATTGTACTTGGTGTAGCCCCTGGATAAGGGGGTGGTGCTCCTACATGATAAAGTGTTTCCGCTAAAAATTTAACAAAAGAATAAAAACAACTGCTTCAATGAGAAGACTATTTGCAACGTTAAAATACCCCATGCTAGGGTTCAACGCTGATATGAAAACCTAAATCACCCATAGTCGACTGATTACTGATGAAGTCTCAACACTTAGACACAAAACGCTCGTGTAGCAATTACCAACATTCGTCTTCTCTCGCGCAGATGTGATATTCAGCTCCCCATCTATTAAATGACGTGTGTTATGTGCAGCAATACGCTCCAATCTTCTCTATGGCTGTGACACATGGATATTGGAAGTGGAAAGATTGTGCAGGCTAGCTGTCTTTGACAACAGATGTTTGCGTTCTGTCTCTTGTATTAAATGGTATAATATGGTGAATAATATTGAGGTTAGGTGTAGAGTGTTGGGTGGGGAGGGGAAATAAATCAATGAGGTTGTTAAGCTGCATGGATTCAGATGGCTAGGACACATATTACGCATGACACTTCATTGTTTTCATCCACAAATAATGTTAGCTGATATAGGTTTATGTTAGGAGAGAGTTCCACGTACCCAAGTCAAAAGGTGTCATCAATCCATGAAGTCTTTAACTCCTAGTGAGTCACGTGAGGACGTGAAAACTAGGTGACTGGGGTCTTCAGGACATGAAGTACCCATACCCATGGGTGGGGACTGTAAGTGACACGGATCAAAATCGTTCTAGGTGGAGGAAATGCATTCACTTCTCATGAACTCCCAGATGCGCTAAATCCACACTGCGCTAAAGTCTGAATCCTCAATCTTATTACATTTTCGTTCGTTTTATTTGAATACAGTTAACCGGAGCAAGTCGATTATGTACCATGATATGAGCCACACTGGGTGTATGAGGGCTAATACTATCCAGTTGCCCAGGCTAAAATAGGTGGAGTGGGAATTGAACCTGTGACTCTTACTGGCTGTAAGTGGAGAACCGGAATCAACGAGCCACATCCCCAAGGAATTATATTTATATAACCCTCTTAGTTTGAAGGTGACTGAGGCCTTAACATCTGCTTTGTCATATTGTACATTCATGAACGCAAGGAGCCTTGCAGAGTAAAACCAACCCTATGTTAAACAAAAGTAAAAATGAGGCGTATATCGTACAGTTTATTGGAACTGTACAAGCACCATATCACGATTCACCGGAGAAAATCTTTGAAACAAGCCTCTGGTGGTGAGAAATATAAGTATATGTTTGTACGTAGTGTTCAGAGCAAATTTATACGTTAAAAACGTTTACACTACTGAGCCAGATTACGAAGAAATTCAAGTGCTCCAGAACACCAAAGATTTCGCAATCAAGTGAATATTAAAACTTTGGAGGACGTATGTACATATTTAACCGCTTACCTTGAGGCACAGTGAATGCTTCATGAGGTCTAACAAAGCCATAATAAGGGTCGTTGTAAGGTGGAGCATAAGCCGGTGGTGGACATGCATAATATTGTCCTGCACCATTCATATCCATAACAGGCGAATATGGATTTGGTGGTTTGAAATTATGGCTAGCAGCACACGCACGTTTGCCTAACTCGATAAGTGTTGTACCAAACTCAATGGCCCCACCTTTATTGAATGTTAACGAAAACTTAGCTTCACCCTAGGTAAAAAAACAAGGTAAACACGAAAAATTATTTCACTAAGAAAAGCTCACACATATTATCATTCTTCAAAAACTGATACTTGTAGACAAAGTTATCAGTAATCGGTTAAGCAGTTGCTTTGCAAACTTAACAGGTAGTCGATGAGAAACACAGAACAAAAGTATAATGATTATTGGATTTATTAAATCTTAACGCTCCAAATAAGACCGTAATGATGTCTGGGATATAAATTTTTTTTTCGGACAACACCTATCTACCTGCTGGTCTTATTTATAACTCTTTTGTATGCACGCATGTGTAGCACAGGCTCTAGCATTTAACCATAAAATCAGTTTACTCAGTTGAAACTCAGTTATCCAGATCAGGTTTCCAATGTACTAGGCCACCAACCCCACTCATTTTGTGAGGACTGATGTTGCTAAACACTTTTCTAGGTGGAAGCAAATACAATGGCATTTGAAGCTGTGGATACGTTCAGAAACATCAAGCCTAAAACAGGTGAACAGAAAGAGTACGGTTTTGGGAAGGGCTATGATAATTAAATACAAACATTGAATATGCTACCAACATCTTTTAGTTAGTAACTCTTAATACCTACAATTGTTTACACTACATCTACAGTCTGTTTAAGTCTGTTGCTATATTTTCGTCACACTACTTCATAAATTTTTGAACTGATGCTGAACCATCTAACACATTTACGAAAATGGAACCCCGGGATAGACAACAAAAGTATAAATTTGAACAAAGCAAGAACTACAGATTTTGCAGAATAAAGTGGTACCATCTTTTATTTCGTTACCTTCTCGTCAGCTGCTTACAGACCAAAGACAATATTAAATATATCTACAAAAACAATTTTAACATACTTGCACAAAGTTCATTTTAGACAAAAAATCAATCGATCAATATTTGCATACGGTAATAATATATACATACATATATATGTAATATTAAACACTATTCCGAGCAATAGTAATCATACACAATGGAAAATTTTCAGCATTACGCATTCTGATGAAAGTGAGATGAAAATACCCAGTTACCAGGGCTAGGAAAGACTGATAACTGTTTCTTTCTGAACGCACAAATCAGGGTTTTAGGCGCTCGATGGAAATGGGTTCAGCAAACTTGAGGAGAATTGCGCTATTTTGCCTGTTGATAATTTAGAACGATCTTGCGACGTCCACCTCATGACACGTGTCAAGGAGATGCCTGGCGATGGCACTGTTCAAAGAATTTGTTCCCTTTCGACATAAGCTTTTTGGTACAAGTTCAGAAAATCGTAGATATGCCCTTCTTTCTTTCCTTCCAATGTAACTGCTCCCGCAGATACATGTAAATTTGTATATACAGTTGGAGTTAACATGAGAAGGATATCTATCGATTTTTGATTGCACCAAAGAGCAAGTTGTTCGATAGACGGGGACGAGCTCAGCTGCAGGATAGGCTCTGGCTGGTGATGTACTCAGCCTTCTGTTGATCATCGCTACAATGTTTTTACCTTTATAATCAAGCTAAATCTAGATTGGCTTTTCACCCACTCTGATTAGTTTTACATTTGTGACTTCAGATCTTCCGTACTTATTGATGAACCTTTGAGGGTACCCATTGCTCTTCAACATCTTTTCAAGAAACTCAAACTCTTCCTCTAATTTGCCTATACAGCATATTCCCCTCGCTCTATAGTACAGAATCTTGACTAGTCCGCGTTTAAAACTATTTGGACAAAAGCTATTAAAATGTAAGTATTGTCCTTTCCAAGTAGGCTTTCGATAAATTGACTTTTGAAGACTACCGTCTCCTAGGCATCGCATGGCAATGTTGAGAAAGTAGAACTTTCTGTCACTTTCATGTACCATAGTAAACTCAATATTGGTGTGTGCATCATTGAATAACCTGAGTAAGTGTGAAGCACAGCGGTTAGGACTCTCGCCGACCATGCACATGGTCCGAGGTTCGATCCTTCGCCGACGCACACCTGATATCTATGGTCGGCCTGCTAAATCTGGGATACCGATATCACATGCCGAAAATTTCATCCTTGTACCAAAATACTGTGTGGAATCAAGCTATAATAAAATAAATCATGACTTTCATTGTTGCACACTACAAATGTGTCATCAACATATTGACAGTAGGAAGTTGTTTCGTCGATTGCATGCTTCAACTTTGTTCTTTCACGGTTGAACATGAATATATCTGCTAAAACGGGGCTAAGTGGACTGCCCATAGCTACACCATCTATTTGGCGGTAAAGAGTGTTGACAAATTGGAATTGCACATCCATAGTACACATAAGCAGTAGGCATTTGAATTAGGACTTTGGGAGTGGCAGATCAGACTGCTGACAAACGATCTCAATAGTTTCGTTGATTGGAATCATAGTGAACAAGGAGGTTGCATAAAATGACACCAGGAACTTATTTAAAACGTTCATGTTTAAAATGAACTCTGTACAAGTATGTTAAAATTGTTTTTGTAGATATTTAATAATGTCTTTGGTCTGTAAGCAGCTGACGAGAAGGTAACGAAATAAAAGATGGTACCACTTTATTCTGCAAAATCTGTAGTTCTTGCTTTGTGCAAATTCATTAAGGGGAATAAATGTATGAAAAAGTAATAAAAGCTGGTATGTATGGAATTGAAGACCCATAAAATCTTCATTTAGTCCGATTTTAGCAAGTCTCACATAAGTGAAGTGGGACACCAAAAACACGCCTTTTGGAAGGTGGCTGGATAGTTCACTGACGTAAATACTTGGTGGAGATCATATCTGTGCCGAGATTCTGTCTGCAAGCAATACGTCAAGTCTGAAATAACTTCTTAAGTAACTGAACTAATCAACACAACTACTGCGCACTAAAAGTTAGTGCAGAGAAGTCCTGATTTCTGAGAAAACGAAATTACTCAGAACCGTATACACCAGCAAACATACAAAAAATTAAGTCATAACAGAAGCAGTTGATGGCCATGGTGGATGCTGCTAGTTATCATTTATTTTTGTCTACCGATAGTTGCTACTTAATTAAGTTGGTTTTAACCGACAGAATGCTGCCACCCAGATGGCGTGGTCCAGCTTACAGAGTGCAATGACCGCATCAGAAATAATGCTGGTCAGAACGAACGTTCCTGCAGGTCTCACCATGCCAGAAAGGTTGGATGCACACTAGTTACACTTGAAGTACTGATCATCATCATTAAGAATTCCTGTAGACAGATGATTATACTCGGTTAAAAGAAACGCTACACATCTTACGATAAACCATGAAGAGTCATTTAATCAACATATCATCAAAGCTGGAGAATCAGTAGTTACAGTCATTTGAGAAAACCAACTAGGCTTCAGATTCCAGAGGTTGCTTTCGTAAAATTATCGTTTTGTGTGCCAACCACAGATATACTTATCACCGTCTGATCCCTAACATATTTCTCATTTGAAGCCACATTTCACTTTGTCAATAGACTGCAGTCATTGAGTGCGAAAGGAGAGCATAGAAAGGATATTATGAGAATGAAGGCGCTCCACCTGAATTCATACATCTATCCAAAGGTTTATGAAGGGTAGTTGTCTCAAGTGGTAATACCTAACTAAACAAAAGTCTATGAGATAAAATGTGCATTTTACGCAAAATTCCATCCATTCCTATTCTCAAAGAAAGGAAAAACTGGGAATAGAGACCATCCAGATAAAACATTTGGTTGATATCCTATACTAATCAAAAATATACTTCATCAACCTTGGACAAAAGTAATACTTTTGTCAATCTGCAGCCAAATGAATCACAGGGTCTACAATGACACATTCAGTAAGAACCAACTGAATCACCATGATATACGACTTTACAATATATATCAACATGAACCAGTGAGACCACACATAAGTTAAGACTGTTCAAACAGAGATTATAATACATGGTCCTCCCGAGACAATGTTAATGGAGTAGTTTTAAGTGCCTAAAATTGACGTCGTAGTGCGTCGGTGACACAGCAGTAGAATACTCCCCAATCACGCAGGTGGTTTGCGGCCGACGCGCTCCTTTACCTCCCTAAGCCAGTCATAAGATTGGTAAAGAGGGAAGATTGGACATTAGGCTAGCAACCCCATCCCGTAAAATTACACACCATTGCTACAGAAACTTCAAAGATCTAGCTTGGAGCCCTATGTTCCACTGGGGAGGTAAAGGAATAAAATAAAATTGACGTCACAATTATGTTGATTACACTGTTGAACTACATGTTAACTAGTCTGGAAAAAGAAAAGGACTAATCTAAGTGTCGCCTGATATATTTCTAATAATTTGTGAACTATAACTGACTGGCTGGTTAACAAGTGCCATTATATTCATTTCCAAATCCCTCAAAATTCGGCAGTATTTAACATAAGAAAACGGCAAATAAATAACTTACCTGCCAGTTGCCATTAGGCTCAGCAGTTATTATACCCTCAATACGATTTGCACCGAAAACGGGCTGTTTAATGTCGACCTCTTTCATGTTTACGAATGGCATACTGAACGAAAGCATGCCAGCTGATTGTTTCTTGTTGATAAAAATTACCTACAGAGTGTTTACAGCAATTCAAACGGAACTACTTACTCTATGTGAAGTGAGGTAAACCCGTCCATCGTTAGAACATTTAAGAGATGACCCAGTAAGTTTCAGTTCACACCCATCATAAAAAATTAGCATTCTATAATAAAATAAAACATTACACTTCAGCAGTCACTGAAACATACCGCTCTCCGTAAAACAAAACCACACCATTTCCATTAGCAGAATGACTCTGATTCATCGACATTTTGGAATTGTTTCTATAAAAGTGAGAAAATGAATGCTTGTAAATGAACTGCTAAAACATTTTACTAACAGTAAAATGGTCAAAAGAAAGTCTGATTAAATAATGAAATTGCATTTGTCGAGTACCGACATTTGGGCAGAGATCAATATCATGACTCCACAAGTCTATATGAGGCTACAGAAATCTACTACATTTTGTCAACTTCCAAATTACTAAATATCCTAAACACTTTATAGCATATAAAGTGGGGAGTGGGAAGGGCTATAATCGTCAGAATGAGTATCAATAACATACTCAGGTAATTATTAACTTAAGTTCTTCATTAATAGAAGACCTGGATTTTCTAACTAAGTGCTGAAAACGTGGAAACTTTTTCGTTGCGACTAGGTGAGTCACACAATTAAGAGGACAAATTGGTAGAAGTCGACCACCGTTGTCCTTCATGAAACTCCATAAAGAAAGACTTTTACTTACTCGTCTCATATACCTGAATATTAAAATCACTTGTTAAGATGTTAACATCACGGTTTTTTGGTTTTAGCAGCAAGACTTTTGTAAAATTGATCACTTACTTCATCCAGACTGTAGTAAGTGGGTTTGTACGCGAGGATTATGTAAAGACACCTTTACTGTAAGTGACGTATTCAGCCGAATGGCACACAACTAACTACTTTCCGAAACCAGTTTCATGGGACAGAGACTTTTTTTACTTTAGTACCATTGTTTTACTGAGGTCTTTAGGTCTAATTTGTGTCAGTAATTATGCTAAGTGGCTATGTCACAGAAATATTGACGTCCTGATAAAGCTAGATGAGCAGAGGTCTTCAACAGTCTAATGGAAGTACCTCTAATTCCCATGCACTAGGCAGTAAAGTAGTTCACCTAGTCCATTTTTATTAAACAGGGTTTTCCGAAAGATTTATGAGGTTCTGTCTTTCTCATACAACGGAACTAGCTGCTAGAACACATTAAACCTCATAATACTCAGGTAATACAATGTAGACTTCATTGGTTTCACCTTTCATGGCTGACTTAACTTCGGTTTTTAAAGTTTAATATTCTAATGAAACGCAAACTGATAAAAAATAATACAAATACATTTTGCGGAAGTGTCCACTTATTCACAGTTGGTTCCATCTATAGCAGAGTCAAATTTGAGACAAGCCTACGGATAACAAAGAACCAATAGAGGGACTGCAGAGTGGATAGACCTCAGCAAAGCAACAAAGTGCATAATCATACACAATGGGAAAGCAAGTATCAGTTCGTGCAATTCAGGAGGACAACTTTTCCTACAGTTTATATGTGTGTTGACCTAGGTGTAGTAGTAAGTCACGACCTAATGAATATAACAGCCATATAGACCCAGCTAGCAGCTTCAGAACTCTATGAGCAATGCGTGAGGCCCGTAATAGAATTACTACCGGCATGTGCACCCATTTATACAGATGTGGTGAGATATAAACGAGAAAACTCCAAGTAAACAGTCAGTCCTTGAATTGGGAATAAAAGGTTAACTGCATAAAAGAATCTTGGCATGTGCAAATTACTACAAGACATAACAGACAATCCAGAATACTTTAAAATGGTATGCATGGGACCTTAATTTGTTGCGACCAACAGATCGGAGTACCTCAGTATATCCCATGAGAGTTCGAAAGTAAATGCCCAACTGTACTCTTCTGGAGTGATGCCTCTTCAAATGAGAAATTAACGCATAAGTCCGATGCTCAGATGGTATCACTGCACCCTCGACTGATTTGTTCAGGTCGAGGACGAACAAACACACACCAATAAAAAAGGTTTAATATAGGCGTGGAGCTTAATTCTCAACTTAATTCCACATTAAAGATGACTGAACAATTCCCAAACAGTGAATATGAAAAAGGGATATTCCAAACAGTCTACATACAGCAAAAAGCCTAAGGTAGCCTGTCTATCAAAAACAGAGAAGAACCGGCAAAGCTTTCCAAAGTGTTTTTCAGTGATCCCCAAAGTGACAAATGTGTTGGTGATAACATTAATCAGCTTACTTAGGACGTCAAGTGGGACTGAGTCTAAACCTGCTCTGCAAAAGGAACTGAAAACGTTTTAGACGCGATACGTGGGTGAAAATGGTTATGAAATAAGTTGTACTTAGTTAATTTCTAAGCAGAAATTGAAACCATGTGTGATACACGTTGGGGGTATATTGCCTACTACAACAGCACTAATTTTCAGGAATTAACACCATCAAAAATGACACATGCTAAAAGATTTTTGGACTGCTTTGTTATTAGATCTATAGATAGTCAAATATGGCGTTCAATTTACATGGTAGCAAATTACCACGCCGCTAAAATAACCTACGCAATACAACTGATTCCAAAAAGACCGCTCACAATGTAGGTCAAAATGCGCTCGGTTCCGTTACCAGTTAAAACACTCAAAACAAAATAAAAACGTGCTGTCTATAGACATGATTCTAATTATCATGTGAATGTTAATTTTTCCTGGCTTTAATGGAAAAACTTCTGTGATAAATTTCTGTTATTGACCACTCACAAACAGATCACGCTAAACTTGCTTTATTACTCCTACTGTATACATTCTAGATAGACGTTAATCATGAATGGTCTTAGGACAATTGAGGAGCAGTTTCCGATGTCCCAGCATGTTACGCTGGCTTCACCTGAAATTTCTGAACGCCATTCAGTGGATTATGATGGACCTCTAAACATATTCTACACATGTGAATGTGAGTTGAAAAGCGTGCAAGTGAACCTCAGAAATGCTGTGGTATGCCGTTCGGCAAGACCTCAGATAATGAAAGGTTCTTCATCACTTCTTGTTTTTAAGCAACTTCCCTCACATGTAGACCATGATTCGTTTCGGTAAGTGATTCATTTATCACATGTTCAATATACTCTTAATATGAAGTGATTCATGCGTGAGGCACCTCTTGTGATAGTCCCCTGAGAAAACTACACCACTTTTATTATCATGTTAGCAGTTCTAGAGATATGTCCACTCCTCTCGCTAGCTTAAATTCTTAAAGTTGTTTAGAAATTCTATGAAGAACCGTTAATGAAAACATAAAGATTACCAAGGAAACATAATATGTATGGCTTTGTTCCTAACAATATTTCTGATGCGGTGTGGGATTCTCAGTGAGCATTCTAGCTAGTGGGGTTTCGAATGCCGCTTTAGCGAATACCACCCATACGTGAGATGGTATTATAGTGAGATTAAGATGTGTTAGTGGTTAACCTTAAAAATAATGTTTGTTAGAAGTCAATTATTATTTTCCGACTGTATTTTCAATAAGTAAAAATCATAAATCATGGTCATCACATCCATGATAAGGATATTAACATGAAAACAGAAAAGTTTCATTTCATTTCATACACATATATTAATAAGTTTCATTGGAAATTTTCCCAAATTTTATATGTTGTCAAGTAAAATCTTAGTGTAATTTATTCCACTCATTAAATAGTAATTTTCTCGAACCATTAAATTCGACATTCTTAAGTTTCCAACGTCATATTACATAATATTTTAACAAAAAATTTACGGACTGAAAAACACTAACATTTAAAAACAAATATATTACTATTCTATATACATCTTTCATTAGTTGATATTAAATGATACTATATTACTCTTATTGTCAAGAATAACAGAATATCATGAAACAGCTTGTTTTAAAAAAACAATATTACGACATAGAGATTTCTATTTCTATAATTTTTTTCTACTTAAAAATGAGGAAATAGGTAGTGAAATGTACACGGTTCAGCTATCTTATACGTGGTGTATTCAGAGAAATTTTATGTCGAAAACTTCAACCGCAGAAACACATGAGAGATAAAATTGTCAATACGTTCAACTTAATTTATTTACAGTAGTTTTATAGAAAATTAAAATAAGTCGTTCACAAGAGAGACTTTTTTTCGATGAATTTACTATCAAGTTGTACAGTCATATATATATAATTCTTTTAATAATAGTGTGAATTGCGTCAAATTATTTGTGACTATAAAACTAGTTAACTCTTAGGTGACAGGACATCGAATATGCATTTTACAAAATAGTTCGTGGAATGTTTAAATCCTACTAGGGGGTGTAGTATTATTAAGTATAGTGGGCATTTAAAACATTACTCAAGTAGGTGCAAATTCTGATAAGACAACATTGCCGAAAAAGTATGTTGAGTTAAATAAACAAAGGTGACAAGTGAGTTAATACAGCAAATAATAATAATCGAAATAATAAGAGGTTAATATGCAAAATGAACAAACAAAACGAAAAACAATTAATGGAGTCAGTTACATTAGTTTTAACTTATTTGTGTTCATGTTAATAATACATCACGTGGTTAGAAAGTAGTATCCTCACTAAGAGATACAAAATGATTAGAAAGTTAGAATGCGTGTAGTTTAATTCCAATATGTATCAACAGCTTCGGGGCATACCTTATACTGCAGCTGCCCTTTCCAAAACAGAAAAGTGAGTAGAAAGAATAATTCATAAAATTTATATGTAGACTTTTATGTAATTGTGTTGCAACCTTATAAACCAAACATGTTTTCATTTGTAGGTCCATTGTAAACTAGAAGAAATACTGATTAGATGAAAATCTGTGGACAGGTTAACCTCTAAATGGTATAACAAAATGACGTGAAATCATTAGGGTTTAGCCTATTTCAGTCATTCATTAAAAAAGCTTTTTGCTTTAACATATTTGCAAAAATTACGCTGCAGTGAAGTAAATAATTAGTCAGGTTGATGAGTTAAATAGCAGGACTTAAATATCTTTCATTCAATTTTACTTTTAATTTAATTATATAGTCCAGCAATTAAATGGTACAAAGTCATGTTTCATTGAGCTATTTGACTGAAATTCAAGGATAAAAGTGTGTCAGGTGTGACATCAAGTAATAAATTAAATCAAGATTCCTGCATTGTTTAAGTGTCCGACTGATACCATGTTTGTGAAATGGATTTTTTGTAATACAAAAATATTCACACTAAAGTGATTTTTGTTTCATTCGCAAAGTTTTGTTTTCATGTGAGGATTGTAATTTTATAAGAAGGCAAATGCATTAGTTGTGGCTTAGTTAACATCAAACTTATTGGAGTTAGTGGTTTCAAGCTAGGTTTTTAATGTATGGAAAAACAAAAGGGGCAAAAAATATTCATATTTCAGTGGATGGAGTGTATATCATTATCCCTTTGGGTTCCAAGTGGGACATAAGGCTTCAACAACACATCTCCACTTTGTTCTATTCGCTACTGTCCTCTTCAGCTGAGTCCACAATTACCCATAGCCTTTCATCTCCTTAAACTAGTGCGATGTCCTCCATGTAAACCTTGCACTGACGACCCACTCGTCGTTCCTCATCCGGATTCCACTGGAGTAATGGCCTGCATTGTGTGCGATGTCATTCGATGGCCTCTTCAGTGTATGACCAATTCATCTCCATTTTCTTCTGCATATTTTTTTGAACAATCAGCTCTTGGTTGGTTCGTTCCCAGCCAGAGTTCCTTGCTGCTAATTCATTCTGGCCCACCAGCCATTTGATCTTCGGGAAAGAGCCAACGAAGGTAGCTGTTGATAAAAGTCTGTAACTTGTTGGAAGTCCTTAACGTGACGCACAGTGCAAGTTTCTGCCTTGTATTGAAGAAGTGACTGACTTCACATTTGTGTTGAAAATCTGAATCTTATTGTTCACGCTGACTGCTGAAGGTTTCCGAACTGATTTCAGGTTGATGATTGGACTGAAGCACTACACATAAATATTTAATGAAATTCCATTATTAGGCATATTTTTTGGGAAACTTCGACTTATTTTTTCTCAAGTTGTTATCAGCAGTGAGGTTTGTCTTTTAACATGATATTTTTGCAGGTAACTAACAGGAAGCACCGAAAAATTTAGGTAAATTCAGATCATACTGCTGATATTGGGTAGGGATTTAAACAGAAATTTAATTGGAAGGACTAAACTTGTTGAGTCAAACTTAGCCATTTTACTGCAAATATTCAAGGATTTCTCACAGATCATTTCGTTAGAACATTTTTTTACTTTTTGCCTATAGAAGGACAATGATCAGTTGCTTAGTATTACTAAATTTCTGTTTAGATTTGTATCATCTATAAAATGGCTTTGAGGTAAAACAAAGCATATTTACACCTTTATCTATGAATTTATTTTGCTATATACCAGCCGTGTGCCAACCAAAGCACTTGCAGAATTTACTGGTATATCCGGTATGCATCTGTATGAGAAATCCCAAATAGAAAAACGAACTAAACGAATAGGGCAGGGGTTGGTTATACTACTCGCATTTGTAAATAACAGTGGGCGTAAAACATGAGGAAGCCACTGTTCAACTGTTCAGAATCTAGTGCCCAATATATAAGGCAGAAAAAAATGTAGTCAAAACTTGATATGTTAGAGATGTAACTGAATATGTGCTATGAAAGGTAGTAATTTTTAGTAGAAATTCTACTGAAAGAATTGCAAAGTGAATTCTACGTAGTCAGATGATGAACTGGAAGTGAACAAGAAGATGTAAGTACATTTACACAGAAAAGATTAAGTATATTATTTGGTTTGTTAAATGAGGATTACTTCAAGGGTAACAGACGAGTTTATTATTATTATTATTGGAAATAGTAACAGAAGTGGTTGTACTGCATTGAAATTCGTTGACGAGTGTGTGTTAAATATGTCTTGAAGTATGAAGTAAACAAGAAGTTCTTTTTATTTTTTTTAATAAACTGAATACACTTTAAAGGGAAATGAAGTCCTAAATTTTGTTTACACCTGAAAATTTCGATTAAGAGAAATGTAACAGAATCACAAGAGACGTATTGATCAAGTGTAGAACAGCTTTGCAAATTTCGTACTAATCACTGTTATGCTCTGCTCATAATATGCTTTAAAACTTAGAGTGATCCCATTATCACCTTATAATATGCATATAACATGCATCTACATGAACTTTAGTAGTGGAAATGTGTTCATCAAACAGGCATTAGGAGTTAAATTAATGTAGATTTGACTATTGACAACTATTATTGTTTTAGTCATAGACAATCTGAAGAAAGCCATTTATTTTTATAATATCTATTTGAAATTTCAGTAAGGGTGCTCTGGTATAACCTTATGAATGCATTCTCACTTAATATACACCTGAAATTTAAGTTGTTTGAAGTTAGTCTCATCGGAATTTTATACTCGTTGTTAATGCGTCACTAAGGTGTATCTGTAATTCCCAAGGAACTGATTCAGTCCAGTATCATTAACTATCTAATATAAAGATTTAACTGATGCATTAGAACACAGGTTGGTGGATTAGATTATGCAAGTAAAATGAATCCAAAAACATCAAAGTTCTAGAAAACACTGCGTTTTTGAACTTCTTGCCAGATTTTTATTCTATACATAAAACTTTTATGTACAGAAAAATGGGTAACTGCTCAAAATTTGCTATGATACTTCTTCATGGAACATGATTCGTTTTGAACTGTAGTTAACATAATAGTTATTATTACTATTATCATTATTGTTGTAAGTACTAAACGTAACGTGCATGTCATTTACTTTGGGTCATATTCAAATGTTTGATTTCAGCTTCATGCATTCAGTGAAGAGTTTTATTGTTAATATACACTTTATAAGCCCATATTTTTCTAGCTTTATAAAAGTACCAAATTTGAACTCAATCGCAAACTATTATTTTCACACAGACATTACTAAACTCCAGTATGTACATTTTTTAATGTTAATTATCAGAGAATTACTATTTCTACATTTTCTGAAACTCTCTTATAAACTAACTTAGTAATTAACATCTTTGTATTAATTGCGTCACTATATATAAAATCTAGGGTGTGAAGTTTAACGCTGCCTAATTATCTTTGAGGTTATATGAACTCATTAAACCGTGCTTTATTCACATTTGTCTCCTGTTTTAAACACACCTCTGAGGCGAAAACTATTACTCCTTCTGATACAGTTTAGCAAATTTGTTTGAATTTTAAAAAAATCTCTAATTTTATTCAGGATATACTATTCATATTCACATTTTAGGCTACTGACAACCATTTTCAGTAACAGTTTTGATTTTACGAGTGAAGTTTAATTTTTAAATCGCAATATTTTGCATTTTCAATGTGACAGTTGAAATGTGTCACAGACAGTTTGATTGTTAGAAGTTTCAAAAGATTTCCCAACTCTTCTATTGTGGATATATACATATATATATATATATATATATATATATATGTATATATAATATATATATAAGGCGACAGTGAAATACAATGAGACAAATTTGACTACAAACAAAAATACGGAAATTTTGTGAAATGAATAACACGAATTTCAAGTATTTGGTAGAAATTTCAACCACATTACTATTAGAAAGCGGTTATCATATCCCTAAACGTATATCATTATGAAATCTGACGCTGTAAACAAAGTCACCTGATTGGAAAGTATAGCTTTATCGTCATTCTCTACTGTTCAGTTTCGATTTCGAAAGCCCTCAAGGAAAACATTTTTTACTAACATCCAATTAAAAGATTCACTGATGGTGGTGAGCAACATTCTGAGTTGAAAATTGGATGACTAGGTAGGGAAATAAATATTTATTGAAGAATAGCTGGCAGTATTTTATTCAGTCTCTTATTAATAACTGGAAATTTATCCTTTTCTTGACTTTAAGCAGGGTAAATGAGTGAAATTTGCCTTAAACTTACAGTGAGTAAAAGGTAAAAGTGAGCTATCTGTTCAAAATATATAAACTTGAATCTAGCCGAAATGACTTCACTATAGGCATCCACCATAGGGTTAGCTCCTTTATTTTTAAGAAATTTTGATGTTGTGTGCTACGTCAAATATCCATTATCAATTCAAGTATAAGTAAGAAATATCTGATTCAGTAAAATTCCCGAGTGCAGTAGGAAATAATGTTGATGTTAGAAGTGATATACAACTAAGATATCAGTATAATTTTCTACCATTTTGATTGTTAAAATTAAAGCCTACTATCACAGTTATTACTGTACTATCTCAGCTTTCTTTATACTCTGCATAAGTAAGACTGATCTATGCAAACCGAGATTACCTTAACTCCCCTGTTTACTGCTTAAAGTCAGTTTTGTCTCTGTCATTTTGTAATAATCACTTCAAGTCAGAAAACTAGCAGGTGAATCGATTAGATGTTGTTGTAGTTAGTAATAAAGTAAATATTTGAAATATTCATCTGCATTAAACTGAAATTTTGGTCAACTTGTAATGGTATCTACTTGGAAACACTTTCTTTTTGTGTTTATTATTATTATTATTTTGAACTACCAACTAATTTACTACTTTTATATGAAAGGCTTGCCTGGTATTTACGAATTTACTTCATATTTAGTGCAAGCATAATATCCGATTATCTGTCATAGTATTTGTGTACTGCACAGCGGTTGGCTCTGTCCTTCCTTATCGCCGAGAAACACGGCCACTGAAAGGAGAAGATATGGAAATACCAGAGGTCACTATTCATACGTGCCTCTATTCAATCTCTTGTGTTAGGCGGTGCAATATGGTTAGTAATAATGAGGTTAGTCGAAGAATACTAAGAAAGGAAGAAAAGTCAATGCATGACATAATGAAGCTCAATATGTTGAGAAGACTAGTATATGTGTTACACAGGTTGAGCCGCCGTATTCTTAGACAGTCAATGTTAGCTAGTGTTGGTCCCTGTTGGACTAGAGTAAGGAGTGATCAGATGAGAATGGGAGACTAATCCTTAAGTCTCTAATTGTTTGTTTGAGTTATGTAGGGAGGCGTAGATTGACTGGTTTGCTATAGCCATCTGAACTGGCTCATTTTGTACAAACTCGATTATTCAGTTTGATTATCATCGTATAAGCTATAGTGCTATTTATGTCCACCAAAGGTATTAATATGGATCTTCTTATTCTAGTAGGTTCCAAGTGGAACATAGAGCTCATAAAGCATACCTCTATTTCATCCTGTTTTCTGTGATCATCTTCAGATGGTTCCATGATTGTCCATAAGCCTTCATCTCCTCTTCATACCATATCCTCCATTTCACCCTCGGATGCACAACTAGTCATTTGCTGTTCGAGTTTTACAAGTGGGTCTAGCGCGCAATGTTGGCTTTATTGGATTTGTAGACTTTTTTGTGTGAGCAATGAAGTTGATATACTTCTGATGAAGGCGTAACTCCAATCAAATTACCAGTAATATATTTTGAACAACTCACCTTCGAACATTAATTAAACATTCGCTGTAATTTTAGAAGCGATTCCTTTTAATCGGTAGTACAAATAGTGGTCTCAATCTTGAAGTTAGCGCTTTAAGATTCTGATAAATTATCTTTGATTGAATGATTCAGTAGAGTACAAATTGCATAAAATATGCTACACAGCTCTATAGAGCTGAGATGAACTGTGTCTAACGGAGAAGTAAACACTTATATATGCATTTATATGCGAAATTCAAAACATACTATCAGTATGTTCGCCTTAGAAAATAAAGATACACAACAGAAGGACAATGATGAAGAAAAATACCGCTTTTATTTTTAATCTACTGTAAAGCAGAAACTCTGATGCATTAGCCACGATTGCGTTTCACTTCAAGTGGTTCTACTATGAGTCGTTTTTTATTATTTCTTTTAATTTAAACTGAAGGATATCACCGGTATTACTGTAGATCCCTTAGTCTGATGTTATGGAATATACAACTATGGCTGCAGTCTTCTCAGGCCTTTTGAGCTACAGAGCTTTTCTTTAGGGTAGGACAGACGACACGCGGTGTTTTTTATTTACTAAAATTAATTATGACAGTATATTGAGCTATATCTGTTGTACAGTAGTTCATAAATTCGGTTTTTGAATGAAACTGAAATATGATAAGTGCACTACGTATTTTTTTAAAAATTGTATGAGGATGAAATCCCTTACTATATTATTTGTTGACCATCTACTTGGTCTTATAAAAGGATTAAAACTTGAATGGAACAGCTGTTAGTGTCTCACATTAATTTCCATAAGATTTTCTGTATCTTTCAATATGGTATCTCTGTGATTTTATCAGGAAAGTTCTACTTTTCTTTAATTGAGGAATAAAATCTTCCACTTGTTCGCTGAAGTTAAAATATTTGAAAATCTGCTTCAGTTAATTTGTTGGTTTACCAATTTCTTGTGTCATCACATGGACTCCAATTTTTCCTAACTCATTGTTCAATTTCTTAATTTGGGATAGAAACTTATAATAAGAGAGAAGTTACATTTAATGTTCGATATTGTTCACTAGTTCACTAGTCTTACAAGAGGATCAATACTAAACTAAATTACCACAGAAATGTCTTTATTTGAATTTCTGCTCATTCTCCTCAAACAAATTGATTCAATTACCGTTTATTCATGATTACTTTGATAATCAACAGTCTTATTCACTTACGAATTATTACAGGTAGATGAACAAACCAATGAAAACCAGAAAGTAGAGAAAAAGTCTCCGGTTAACTTCAGGAAGAAGGTTACTTTTGTTAAGTAGCTAATTCGTACACATTTGTATAAGTAGTTATGCACAACCGCACGAATATAAATACCAACATATATAGATTAGATGGATAAGCAAACTAAGGGACATAGGAAATGGGAAATGTGAAGATAAGTTGGCAATAATAACAATGATTTTATCAGTTCCTAATTCTTAAAGGTAATTAAATTATTCACTCAAGTGTCGTTGAATAAGGTAATGATTGGTTAGAGAAGACGGGAGGGGGAAGGGAAACAGGAATATGATGAACCAACCTAGAAGGAAAATCTTGGAGAGTCTGATGATGAAAATAAATAGAAGAAAAGAAAAAAACACAATTCACCTAACACTTTCTGTGTTTTCTTTTGCCTTTCACCTAATGGTTTTAATGCAAATGGTGGGTGCCGAAATTCAAGTATTTGATTCTCACCTGTAGATAGTAGAATGAAAAGTAATTATGAGCACAGTTACCAATTACATAGAACCTATCGTTAAGGTAAAAGATACCTGTCTCACGGTGTTTCAGTCTTGTCTAATGGATGTTTATACTCATTATTTTCTAAAAATTCTGATGGCATAACGGATACGCATACAGTGATAGCATACCTGTTAAGTTTACAGTATAACTGAATCTCTGGATGTCTCTCATAATCTAAATTGGTATATTAATAGTATGTGTCATTGATCTCAGCGTGGTTCTTTCAGTCTCCCAAATACGCTATCCCCAGCAAGACCAAACGTTCAGCAACTTATTGCGCACTATGACTCAGTGATTACCAGCGTATGGCTTGCACAATTGGTGTGCATCAAGCAAAATGAAACTTACTATTTCTCTCCAGATGCTTGATAGCAATTATTGTCAACTTATAAGATAATGTATTCAAACGGTTTTGATAATTTCACAGAAAAAAAGGTCGTTGAGCTGCACAACGTGATCAGTAGTAACATTAAGCAGTATTCACTTAGACCACTTAGTCTGACGATAAATTTATCATAGTCAAGTGTTGTATACCTCATTCACTTTTTAGGTGCCTGAGAAAGAGTTCAGTGGACAGGCAGGTTAAATGAAAGCATAAACTGAGTTCTGGAAAAAACCAGTTAAAGCATAAAGTCAGAACTATTCTTGACTTGAAACAACCAAATAAATGTTATAATAATAATAATAAAGTAAATGCAAACAATTAGCTCTCAACAGTATTTTCCATTTAAGTATAATGATGCTATTCAGTATAGATGGTGAAAATAATCCTATTAGATAGCTTTTCTGAAATGTTGATGTTAGAAAGCAGTAATAACTGATCTTGTGATAAAAGCTAAAGGATTTTTACTGTATTAGTATCGCGATTAATGGAAGAAGTTGTCATAGAAACGCACTCTGATTTAAACTGCTGGTTTTCATTTCCATTGTGACTATCAACAATTAAAGAGACTCAATAAATATTCTATATTACTGCTGTTGATCGTCATCCAGTATCTTAGGGATGCAGTACAATAAAAATATGATGTTATAATAATATTGAATAACACTTGTGCATCAAAATGTTCGTTATAGTTTGTCTGTCTTGAAATAACTTTCGGCTTTTTTGAAGCACACCGAGAGACTAGTTTCACAGGAAATACTATTGAGAAAAAAATAATAAAATTAAATGATTATTTCTTCGTTTTAGCGGATTTAAAGCTTTTGAATACGACTGGAACCTTTTAGGATCCATGACTAAGTGTGTCAGCGTAAAGCTATCAAACAGTTAAGACTAAGATACCCTAGAAAGTTCGATAAATAATAAAAATCTGATGCTCACTAGTGACTGGCCCTATTCAGGTAGTTAACCTGGGTTTCTAGTGGGAAGCCGTGACCAGTAGGGTACAGCAGGTTGAAGATGAGGCAGTAACTCATCTAAGAAGACATTGCGAAATGGTCGCGCTATGTCGTGAATTGGCAGAAGTTAGAATTCAAGGACCATTGGATCGGGTCCCAGTGGCTCAATGGTCTACGAGCTTGCCTTGTAACCAGAAGGTCCTGGGTTCGAATCCCGGTGGGTGCGTACTGATGAAGAGTCTCAAACGAGGACGAAACAGCTGTCTATTACTCCCAGGTCTTCCAGTGGTTCTCTAACTGATGTCAGCTCATGATGAAACCCTCCATGCAATTAAAAATAAGAAAGCCTAGAAAGTAAGCTGTCTTGAGAATTACTAATCATATAAACTGACTTGCGAATTTCACTATCCGTTTCAAAATAAAAAGCAACTGTTTCATCCATTCTATGTTCAGTTCTACTGCGATGTTTACAAGAAACCTGATTAAACACAACAAAAATGTTTGAGAAGAATAAATGTGAATGGTTGATATGTAATGAATGCCAAGTTATGAGGTCAGTATTTACATCTATAAAACTAAAGTGCTTCGCACTTATATAAATTCAACTCAAAAACCCATTTTGGTGACTTTTATGCAATAGAAACTTCTGAATTCGGTTGAATACAGTAATAACCTGAAAACGTTTGACGTATAAATCAGGAATATTAATTGGAGAAGTGAAGGAAGCTTGTAACTTTGGTTAAACTGACGTTGCTAACTCTAAAATCACTTAATTTTAGATGAGTTAAAATGTTTCCAAATCATGAGAATTTTAACGCGGACAAATAAAAATCAAGGCCAACCTAAGGGAGATTTTTCAAAAGGAACTTCCAAATAAATGTAAAAATTTAAAACTATTGGCGAAAACACTATACACTAGCAGCTGTGGAATCCTATTCCCTACTAAGATGAAACTGAATGGCTACTTCAAGTTTCAGAAGGACAGAAAGAAGGGCTTCTATCGGATTTTCTGAACATATTCCAAGAAATTTGTAAAAAAAATTATATTTGTAATATCTCAGCGATATTGAAATAAGTAATTCCAACGTTTCGTTCGGCAATCTGGTCCGAACTTCTTCAGGGAAATTAATCAAAATTAAACAGAGTGTGCATGCGTGTGTGTGTGTAAACAGTTGTAAAGTGTTTAACAAAGGTAGACCAATATTTGTAAGTCCGAGGTCAAATTTTGATCACATCTCATACAATTTTGTTTATTATACTTGTTAATACTTGTGTTTATGAATCATGATTGGACAAGGTTTTTAAAAAGATGTGCCTTTTATATTTAAAAACCTCTGTTATGTTAATTTTGATTAATTTCCCTGAAGAAGTTCGGACCAGATTGCCGAACGAAACGTTGGAATTACTTATTTCAATATCGCTGAGATATTACAAATATAATTTTTTACAAATGTCTACTTCTCACTCGGCGCCCAAATATTTTAGAACTATTCGGTGAACTCTTGACGACAGTTCATTTGAATATTCCAAGAAACTTGTGCTTAAAAGGAAACAAATATTCTCAGAGCGCGTTTACCAGACATACCGTTGATACTGGTTATCTCGTAGATATTTCTAAGTCCTTCAAAATATTAAAAAGACAAGGGACAGCAAATTTACTACGATTTGTCGAAGCGATCGCAATCAAACGATTCAAACCAGACTTATGCATACAGAAAGAGAGTGTGGTTAATCTCTCACTCTCTTGGTAACTGAGTTTTAATTTTGATTACATTAATTAGTCATCTAATTCAGTGATCTCAACTCACTGAGCACATTTCAGTCTTACAAACTGTAACCGCTTTTTTGTTTTTTGAGTTGCTATGTGCGCCTATGTGAGCTAACACTGTTTGTTAATCTTTTCTGTTTTATGTCTCACCGCTCCCCCCTTAAGCCTACTTCGAAAGCGCATAAATTGATGATGAAAACTTAAACTAAAAATTGTAATGCTTACATTTTGGATGTGTCAGTTTTATAGCATTTCTTTTCTACTATCACTTAAACATTAAAGTATGTTATTATCACCTTTATAACCATTGTAATTTCGGGTAGTCTGCGGCTAACGAGAACCTGTGAAATAGAATGACATCATTTTATACTGCAAATCTGGTCTTTCTTTCTCTATCGAAATGTTTTGGAATAGTCTGATTTTTTAAAATTCTTTTTTAGTCTATTTTGTAACATTTTCTTGCTTTGTTTGATTGTTTATTCAGAGTCGAAATCAGTAATCACCGTAATGAATATAAAATAGATGATCAAATAAACAGTGATTGTTTAAATGATGCAACAGTATCGACGACAACAACCTCAACTGTTGATGATACACCACGTTCCGCTTATATTCATGATGTACGCTTTCAAGTTAATCAGTTGAACGAAGATGAAAATAAAATATTAGAGCGTTATAATTGTTTATTAATTCAATTACGCAAAGAAAAGAGACGTTTACACTTTTTAAATAATCGTTATCAAAGATTATCTAAACAACAAAATGTTTTGGAGAACTTTTCAAATAGTTTATTATGGAATGTAACAAATGGGATAAAGGATTGTGATACTGATAACGAAGATTGTGTTTACGATGATGATAATAATCAAGCGACTTACAACAGTACCAATACTGCTACGAGTAATAATGTTTTCAGTAGTATGAATGGAGGACACATGTATAAGAAACTTGATTTTTTACTTCCACGACAACAAAAGTCTTATCACCAGCAACAAGAAAACCTGGTCAGTTCCAATAAATCACATCGTGCACGTTCTTTAACACGTGTAAGAAGTATAATGAAAGACAGTAAAGATAAAAATGTAAGTTATTCAGAGGTGATAAGATTTTGACAGTGATTTGATTAGTTTTAAACTCTTCGCTTATACGTACGCCAGGAACCCACTCGTTAAAACTTCATTTATTTGATCATATAGTATCAGTGGAACAAATTTAAACAAGTTAATTTCGATGCATTCCAAAGCGACTTGGAGAACATCGCTTAGCCCACTGAACGCGCCGCAGTTTTGATGGGTAGTTTACAGTTTACTTGTACCTGAGAAAGTAGGCCAGAGTACAAAAGTAAACTGAGGGTATATATTTTCTCTGAGCCATTTCAAATTAAGAACAATTAAAAAACAGTTTTTAACCTAATTTAGGACTTCTCAGCATTGTGCACGAACGATCCCAAGAAGGATTGAGTGTAAGACTATGAGATGGGGTGGTTTACTTTTTTATCAGTTGACGAGTATCAGGTAGCACATGAGATTTAAATGTTATCATTAATCATTTTAGCACCATTATTGCTCAGTTGTATTGCCAATTCAATTGTTTTAAACCCAAACTGATGACCCATTAATCTGATGAATTTCATTTGAACTATTGAACATCCTTTCCAGAGCCAGTGATATAGTTATTGAGAATCTACGTCAATAATGAAAATGTAGTGTCAGTTGAATCACCAGTGTATGATTCTAGCGTCAGAAAGATTGCACTAAGCATTCGAGGCGTATTTCCATAACGCTAGGTTTTTTAGAGTGGTTGATAGATTGTAGAGAACCCATAAAGGTAATCTGTCATCATTCTTCAACTACTAACTGTCTTGGATATAGTTGATCATGAATATTACTGACAGACGACATCATCTGAAAGTGGCTGTTATTCAGATCAAAGTAACCTGAACACTAGGTGGATCTAATATTGCTTATTTCATCGATATCAGAAATTATGTAGCTTATAAAAACAAAATGCACAGTTATCTTAATTATGAGAGATTATTGTTTTTCTCCGAGCTTTGACATTTGTTCACAAGACTCAAAGTTGCAGGCTGAAGCACAATGACATACTATAAAGAAGAGTCACCCACGCGTAGCACAGTAAGATGAAGGGTGGACTGGTTAAAATTGGGCATGAACAAGAAAAAGAATACCCAAATAATTTCACTTGCACATATGTCTCATTTATTAAAGCTGAAGATGGCACCAAACCTGGTCATAAAACATCAATGTCCAAACAAAGAGCTGGTAGAACACCAAGCAGTTGCTATTCCCATCCTGAGCTAATGGTCTTCTCTATTATTATGAAAACAACTTGTTTTTTTGATTGACTGTTCATATATCCTACATGAGATTTCTTCAAAGCAAATTTTAATACACTCTACAGCTTACGGTACTTGATTTGATGTCAGAGAAGAGACTATCTAAGTTGACGACTCAAGTTGAATACTGTCACTAAAGCACCTTTAACACCATGCATACATTTCTGTTCAACGTCAGTCGGTGACCTTTAGCATGTCAGCGGTACAATAGTTTCCTACCGTACACTGAGTATAAACTTTTGCAATAAAAAACAAATTAAGGTTTAACAGCAACATACAGATATTTTTTGTAAAGTACTTTTATGGAAAGATCATAGCACATATGATTTATCAGCCTAATAAATAAAGCTATAATGCATAATGTGATCGTTTTCGAATTTAAAATCCCAATGTATATTACTAACAGAATCGCGTTTACACAAAAGACTGTGTAACATTGCGTCAGTTTATCGCACGCTCACACTTTACCTCTTTTATTTGTCCAGCTCAATCCTTCCATGGTTATTCAAAATGAAGCATTACAACTTAATCAAGTTGAAGCAATGCGCAATTTTTTCACACTCTACACAGTTCAGTCACAACAACTAGATGAAGATGCTATAAGTGTCGGTGAAGAATTAGAACAATGTAAAATTACTATTAACCAGTTAACAGAACAGCTTGATGAAATTGAATTATGCCGAAGTCAATTAGTGTCAAAGTAAGTTACTGGTAATGCTTATGGGTTTAAGTGAGAGAGTGTCTAAGTGACAGCTGAGAGTTAAATATTTCGACTATAATTAGAAATTAATATTTCCTGCTATGCTTTTAATAATTCGGGGTGTTTAGGTATCCATTTGCTCATTATATGATTATATTGTGTGTTAATGTGTATGAATTGGCATTTTAGGGTAAATGAGTGCACAGAACCTAAAGTATGCTTCTCTGGAAAGTCTTTTGAACATCTGAGAGTGTGTTAAGGCTGTTTAATTAATCACATAAAAGCCGCATTATTCAATACTGTTCAAGTAATCTTCGTTTCATTATGAAAGCTAAGGGAAATATCTACTGTACATAATTCTTCAGTTTGAGGATCACTTATCAGAGTAAATTGATTTCTACAGAAGCTTGAAGTTTCCTGTTATTGATAAGCTTTTGCACGACAATCAGAAGTAATATTCTAATTGAGAAAGATAGTACATTTACACAATACATTACGAGTAATCAGGAGATACCTTGTCATCAGACACAGTTAAATACATATATATATATATGTTGCTGAAAAATACACTCCTCAAAACGCAATTTTTCCCCTTGATTTCCTCGGAAAATTCAAAGTAATCAGATATCAACATATGATCTGGGTGATGTTACGAGGTTTATATTACTGATCACTATGAGTAGTTAGAAATCAGAACGAAGTGTTGTAAACAGCCACATCATTCAAAATAGCATCGGAATTTGATCTGAGTGAGAAGAGTTAAGTATTCAGTGACTTCTACTACACTAATTCTCCCTTAGTGACTCAACATTCAAATTAAGTGTTATTTAAATGTTACATTTATTTTAATTCGTAAATTAGCAATCTGATGTTTTTGGTCTACATCTTAACCTTTTATTGCTGAATATTCACAGTGAAATTCCGTGGAAGTTGGTTCTTCTAAGAATACGTTTTAAGATAAATTCGAAGTGTACAAAATAAAATGCTTCATTGTTGAACTATGGAGATATATATATATATATCATGGAAAGCACTTTACTGAGCAGTCATAAGCCCTATTAAAATTCTTTGAAAATTTTACGATATTGAAATGGTTGTAGGAAACATTTTTCACGTATCACATTTTCGTGCAAGTGAATTTTCTCTACTCCTGACTAGTTTGCTAAACACATATTTCAAATTAAGCAATCCAAAAAGTGTCAATTCCAGCGAGTAGTGTTGGTGAACAAGAAGACTCACAATCAATGAATTAAGGACCTGTGTAATTTGGTCGACTGCGTTCATATAAGTGCTAACCCATGTCATTCAACTACTAAAAATGCAGAGGTTTAGAAATAGCCTCTTGGGATTACGTAATATACTTTAAGTTATCGAACAGTATTTCAACTCTCACATAAAGTTTGTGATGTATTCGTGGTATCCGAACTTTAAGGGTCTGGAACTTTAACAGTCAACAGTACCCCCAATTCCTTTTAGCTTCAGACTATTTGGATTTATAAGACTTCAAATTTACAAGCGCAGCTGACTGTGCGAATAATCTGAATATGCTTTACTACAAGAGACAATTAAATGCCCACTTTTCCTTTTTTTAAATTCTTACTTAGGTCAAAAATTAGGACTCTTTATTTATCTCTTATGGTATTATCGCGTTTCTATTTCTTTTAAAACATACATCATGTTAGAGAACTTCATGTTCTTCTGGAATCGCGATCGTCTGTTAATCCAGATTTGGAAATTACATACACTGTGGATCATGTTTCATGGACACCTTGTTATGATATAAGACTATCCAGTGCTACGGCCACACTAAAAGTGAGTTTGAACCATTTTAGTAGTGACAGCTTCTAATAACAAAGATCAATATTCTTCACTTCTTTATGGATTTTATTGAGGTTTTATTTTTAAAAGGTAATCCAACTGTGTTTAGCAACTTTTAAAGTATGAAGTTCGATCATAAGACTATACATTAAGCCTATATTACTAAACTCTTTTTGACTGAATAGTAGAAGCAATATAACTTAAAGTTCCATGAAGTAATTCATTATATATATAGGTCAGAATTTCAATTGATTTAATTACTGAGATGGTGGTCGGATATTCCAAGAAAAGTTCAAGTTTTCGAGCGAAAGAAACCAGTAATGAAATAAAGGTTACAGATTCATCAAGTGACTATTTGAGTATAATTATTTTATTGTATGAGTCATACATTTAACTTAAATGCAAAGTTTCAGAGGAAAAAGTAAAGGGAAAGAATACCGAACAAGGCATTGAATGGAAATATAAGACATAGAATAGTTTTTTCCTTGTTGTTGTTGTTGTTTACCTTTGAGGCGAACGAATCTGAACACTCTACTCCTTTTTTCATCCTTTATAAACATTAAGGTTGATTGCCGTGAAACTGGCAATAATAGTTATTCCCATAAGAATAATTGGATTCAGTCATGTGTAGGCATATAAACACGAAAGTGAGTTGTTTGAATAAAGGAGGTGATAACAACGACACTGATGATGAGAAATATCAAAAAACTAGCCCTTACTAGTATGAAAAGTGAGAATATTTATTTTATAAGAAAAAGAGGTTGACTACTGTACAGCTGTGTAAGCTTATACCATTTTTTTAAATTAACCATAATCGATAGACTGATGACTTCGTCTAAGATGAACTGAAGAAATGAAATAATGAAAATAAATGGTAAGTGAGTAAACATTTAGACAACAGCTAAAGCAACTTTATCCAACCTGAAGTGATGTTTTTTAAATTAATTTTGTGTTTAAATAAATGAAAAAGACGAAAGTCTCCCCAAGGGATTAATTGGGAAGACGATGAGCAAACCATTAGATTGCTGTAAGGAAACACAATCTGCTCTTATAATTTAGCTGTGAAATATAAGTGAAGTAGAAGAAGAGGATGATTTGACAAAGAGAAGATAATAGAGATAACTGATGCTATTAAAAATAACATCATACCACCACCTACTCATAGGTGAGATACAATGATCAGGTTAAAATTTAAATGAAGCTTTCCCAAACTATGATTGTTATTGTCATTTTGTACTAACACATTTTCAAGATTCCTTCTAGCAGTACACGCGCATTAAGTGACTGAAATACCTGCTCATTAGCTTGTGAATAACTTGATTTTAAATAGCATGACGCAGTCTATTGACGAGGAGTCCAAGGGGAGAATAAACACATGTAATTTTCCTGTAAATTTTTCTTAAAAATTATAACAGACATCTGAGTAAAAGGAAAGTTTTAGTCAAAAATCATCCATAAAATAGTCGTGTGAGAATCTTTGCAGAAGCGGCAGTCTCTGTGCTATGAGTTTGATAATCCACCACCTGCTCTATGAGACCCAGGCACCACTGGATAATAACCACTTATCACATAAATGGATGGTAACTAAGTGTTGAGTTAGGTTATTTTCTGTGAATCTGTTAATCTCAATCATATGTCTTAGAAATGACTTAACATCCATTTTGTGTATTTAGTTCTGTGAATAAACCGGTGTTAAATAACACCTCAGTAATCTTTAGTCACCTCCAATGTGGTTATGAATTCATCAGAATTCTATTTGATTATTATCAGTTCAGTGGACGGTCTGTTTTTAAATAACAGATGATGCGTTCCATATTATAACTAGCAACTCGAAGTAATTTGGTGGATAGTGATTAGCAGTGGAATCCAGGACGAGCATTTCGCCTCATTTGGGGCTCATCATCTGGATGTACTTGCACTCTACTACCCAGTAAGTAATGATCGTCCCCCCAAAAAACTTACTCGAACCCAGTACCCAGCTTTTCATTGGCCAAGGAGTCATCCACTAGACCACTTGGGCCACGAGAGCCACCTCTCGAGAAATGGGTGTCAGTTATTATTCATGTCTGAGTTAGTTTTGATTTCGGTGCAATCAGTCAGCGAGAAAATAACAAACTTAATTAAAGGTAATTAAGACTTGTTAAAAGTCACTGACAGTCGCTTGGCATGTAGATTGAAATTAGGCGGGTTTCGGTATTTATCATTATTACTATTGTTTCCTGGGTTCCGAATGAAACCTAGGGCTTCAACAGCACGTCCCCACTTTGTCCTATTCTCTGCAATCTTATTTAACTGTCCCCACGAATGTCCACAAACTGTAATCTCCTCCTCGCACTATCTCCTCCATGTCAACCTCGGACAACACACTCGTCGTTTACCATTCGGGTTCCACTTGGGCGCCTGGCGTGCGATGTCATTCAACGGTCTTCTCACTGTGTCTTCTACCCATTTCCATTTTCTTCTACATCCTTGTTGAGCAGTAGTTTCTTGATTGGTTTATTCCCAGAGTTTCTTGTTGCTGATTCTTGCTGTCGACTTGATATTCAGTATGTAGTGAAGGCAGTTGTTGATAAAAGTTTGCACCTGGCTGTTGGAAATGCTGTTGGTGATGTGCCCACCAAGTTTCAGACCCATATAGAAGAAGCGGCTTAACATTTATGCTGAAAAGCCAAATTCTGTCCTCTGTTATTTGTTTCGTGTGAATAATGATAATAACATTGTAATCGTTTATATAGATTTTATAAATCACTTTCAAAAACAGTCTGACTTTTAATTGTGCATCGTAGAAACAGTTTATTTGAGTAATCTGACTGTAAATAAATAATCAAATTCTACAGTTCACCAGGAGTTCCTGAACATAAGTGCGATACCAAATGACCACTTAACTTTCAGTCTTTTTCAAAACAGTAAGCTTAAAGTTCTGTCTAAAATCGTTTTATGATTTACTCCTAGGTCGCTGGTTGCTTTTTCTCGAAAATTAGAAAAGAATTCCACACCCAAAGTGTGATGAAACGTAGCCTGAGTTCAAACTTTTTCCTTGTTCCAGGAATAATAACACGATTTGTCAGATGATAATTGTTCGGAATAAATGGGTCTTTTAAATGCATATTATTGCCTCCAGCAAAGGGTTTCTAGAATCTTGAATTCTCTGCATTATAAAGATTTAGTCAATTGCTAACTTTTTTTACCCCAAACTGAAGCTGACATTCCATTAATGAATGCATAATGTAGTTATTCAACCTTGAACAAAGGTGGAAATTTTTCCGACTTACCAAAAATTCTTTATCAGCTTCTTTGAATAATTGCAATTTCTGTTCTGTCCCCTTATAGATTATTTACTATGGAATTATTCGACAAAGTACGGGAGAGGATTGGGAACTTGGCAAACTAACACTATCAACTGCTGAACAAGACAATTTCAACAGTATTCCAGAATTAACCTTAGAAAAATTGTCATTTAAAAATGACGAAAGGCAAGTTAGAATACAGGGGTGTTTTCTCTCATGAAAAAGTCAAACTCGCCTGTATATGGTCAGTATTAGGGACCTCTGATGCAGATATCTGTTTGGAATAACGTATCTTCTGTACTTAAGAAAATAGTAAAGGCTTGCAACATTTAATGAATACATAGGAACTGTATGATCTTTGCTATGTAAAATACAGGAACTAAAATTCTTCCTAAGGTATCATGGAATCTAACGAATTCATTTACTTGCTTAGTTTTGAAAGACTGTAAATAACAAGAAGAGTCTCCTTTATAGCCTGATTGTGTAAACTAATAACTGACATTTATAGGTGAAAACCACATACTTCAAGAAATATTGCTTACTATCCAGACTGGGGCGATCTAAACATCGGAAGGCCGTTTCGCTGTTCTGGATTAAAGTTCATCAATGATGTATGCTGAAAACCTCAGATAAGGGAAATGAATCACTTTAAACCACCTGGATTTGCATCTACCTATTTGGGAGAAAGGACAACACAAATAGTCAAATATGTCAGTTGCCAGTCACAAACAAGTAAAACAGCCGACCTCAACCTGGATGGCAAACACTACTATGTCATATGAGTAGTTTCCGACCATTCTTATCAGTAATCAGTACACATCATTATGCTATTTCTCTTGCTTTCTTGATTTCCGTTTATGGTTTCAAGTAGATCACAAATTGTGATGGTTTTCAAAGGAAACTGTGATGAATTCATACCTTGAACCGTGTTATTTGTAGCTGACAAATTTTATGCAAAATACAGCACTGTGAAGACATGGAGAAGTGTGGGCAAGAAGCAGCAGTCAGCTGGACATAGGTGCTTAGATGGACGTCTGAGTCAATAAATATGTATAAAAATGTAAATAAGACATTCATTCTTCGATTGGAAAAATCAAGACTTTTCAGTTCAATTTTTCGCTGATGATTAAATTTTCATGAAACTGAACTACTAGAAATTCGCATCTGCTAACCGTGTTTACAATTTGTGCTGTAATCACTCATGATTATTCCGCTAATGCCAGTTAGATGGGAGGAAACTTCAGAAAAGTTTACCATTACGCTACAGAAAATATCAAAACGCAGTCAATAGCGCATTCAGGACATCTTATCTCGAATAAAGAATTGAAATACTATTTGTATATAGTTGATTGAATGAATGGTTTAGTATTTTCGTAACAGTCCTTGTAATTAGATAAAATTAACCTCCCATCTTTTCCTGTGTGGTACTGCTACAATGAAACCACTTAGTTTTATGAAAGTGACCATGGGAATAACACTAAATTATTTTCTCCTCATTGATTTTCTCTAATTTCACTCACTGTCGTAATATGAGGAGACGATTAATTTTGACGCAATGATTTTCAAGTTTCTGAACAAATAAACCTATTTCTCTTAATACTAAATCTAACTTGTTTGACTTGTAATAACCAGTGTCTCGTGTGCCTTAGTACATCTAAAAGTATGAGAACAAAATTAGTCAAATTCGAAGGATACATTCAAACAACTATACAGAAGGCATTCTTTATGATTTGTTGATTGTCACTAGGTGTGACACGACTTTATTTTGGCTAATAGTCTATGATTAACTTATTTTTCATGCATCAATTCAACTTTTTCAGACACTGTTATCCATCGAAGTTGTCAGTAATCATCCTGCCCTATTGATTTTTATATTACGTCTCGTCAATTACTCGATTAGTTTTTTTTGTGTAATTACAAACATACGAGCCGTGTTTGAAAAAAGGAGTCGTGAAACTATAAGATAAAAATGAATACAGAAAAAATAAGTGGGAGATGAAGAGAAAGCAAAGGGAGTCACTCAGTACAAATCACTGTCAAGTTTTATTTAATATCTGATGATATTTCAGAATGAAATTTGATTAACTAGTGTAACAGTTAATATCAAAATAAATTTGATAATAATGTCACATTCTTGTCGAGTGAATACCATTGAGACGACTGATGATAATCATATTTTCAGTTTTCAAGTATATGCACACATTATTTAGCTGCATAAAACTAACATCCCAAAACTGTCAAAATTTAAAATTGAGAAAAATGTAGCGATAAAAATGTTGGCAGATTATAAAAACATGTCAATAAAAAGTTTGAGCATTGTGGAATAGATCAAATAAAATATAGTTATATTTCAGTGGTAATATTTCGAGCAAAATACTGCCCGTGTTCACTCAACTCATCCACTCAAGGTAAAATGAGGGTTAATACAAGGTCTTACAGACAGAATACGTAGACTTAGAACAACATCGGAGGACCAGCGTAAAGAAATAAACGTCCTATTCAAAATGTTACTTGACAACAACTACCCAAAAGAATTTATCAGAGATAATATAAAAAAGAGGGTAAAACTGGAGAATTATAAGAAAAAGGAAGGCAAAACTCAGTCAAAATACCACAGAAAAATGTTACATCAGAGGCAATTCGAAGAAACCGCAACAATGTTGGGATTCGCGCCACGTTTAAACCGACGAATCTAATTAAAAATAGGATAAATCAACTGAAAGATCCCATAAAAATGATGGACAAAAGCAATGTGATTTACAAAATATCTTGAGCTGAGTGTCAGACTAAATATGTGGGTCAAACGTCAAGATCACTCAGAATAGGAGTGAATGAACATAAATGCCTAACTAAAAGTCAACCAACAGGAACACAAGCTTACAAGAATTTAGAAAAAATCCAACTATAGCTGCACATGCATGGGACAAATACCACAATATCGATTGGAACAATGTTTGTATTCTGAAAACTAATATGAACAAATGGAAAGAAAGACTAATAACAGAATCTGTATTCATTAAGGTCACACCGGATACATGTAACAAGGGTGACTCAGCACAACTGTCATCAACCTGGAATATAATTGTGGATACACAAAAATGAATGGATAAAAAAAGAACTATATGTGTAAATATATTTGAGTACAAATCATAAATGTGTGAATTGAAAACAAAACAATTCCAACAGTTAGTGTGACTACGGGCAGAAATTTTGCTCGAAATATTACCAAAAATAAAAACTTATCATTGTGTGAACTGCTGAAATATAATCATACATTATCAAAGCATGCCTCTTGAAGCGTTTAGGTGCTATGTTTACAGTGTTAGTTGCAAACATTACTCAATGGTCGAAAAGCCTCATTTCTAATTAAAATTTAGCACATTTTTTATTCCTTTTTGGTAAATCTTTTGTCATGGCATCGACAATTTTGGCATATTTATGCTAGTATAAATGATACTAAAATAACTCTGTAGTCGTCTCCGTCACAGATATCATTCTTCTGAAATATAGATAGCGTAGTTTTAATCACTTGGAATGTTAGTGACTGTTAAAATAAAATAAAATGTACTTTTTCACACTGTTTTACTGACTTTTCTTATCTTGTGAAAACATCAGCGTTATGCGGAATATTTGAGGATTCAACCAATATATTTCCAGATATTACTTTAGTGTTTTTGACTGTAGTCTCACTTAGTTGACAACAACATGAATTTAGTGGGAATTTATTGGTTTAGATAACTCTCTTTGAACAGGAGATTCATGCTTATCTCTTACAAATGCATCAACTTCACAGAGAACTGAGAAAATGAAACCAATCCTTATACTCAAATTTTAAAAAAATCTGAGTTTATTTTAACTCTGAGAGGAGATTTCGCAGTATTAAAAAGTGCAGAAAGGAACAATAACGATAGTGGAAAAGTATCAGAATACCTTAAAACTGTTTTATTTATTGATAATGTTGAGAATACTGACATTAATAATAGTGATAATAAGAAGATGGAGAATAAGAGCAACAGCCACTGTTCGGTTCAAGTGAGGGCGTTATAAAAAGTCATTAACCCAAATTAGGGAGCTTCATTACTTGAGACCAAATACCCTGGAATTTTGTCACAGTAAAGATAACTTATGATGGTGTAGACTAGTGATTTGGCTGATATGAAAGAGTAATTGGACACCAGTGCATCATACATTAGTGCTTGCTAGAGAGGTCGAAGTAATCTCAAAACGAGGCGGCCATTACCCTTTCTTGGGTGCAAGCTCATCAGCGATGTATCCAAATTTAACTCAGCCCAGAGAGCCGGATCAGTTCGAACCACGCGAACTGTGACTAGCTACTTGAGCAAGTTGGTAATACATGGAGTTTAATTCGCACTTAGCACAACTAGTTGATGGGAAAGGTGTTCAAATGCTCATTTATATAAATTAATCAGTAAAATGTATCCTAATGCATTGAAGCTTGCTTTCTTGACTGACATTAACGGTACCAAGCGGATCACATTTTGTGATCCGAACCATTTTCGTTTCCATTAGAAACTGTGCTGAATTTTCACCTCAAACTGTGTAATTCGCACACTGTGAATTAAAAACAACCTAATTTACTGAGGGGCAGGTACATCCGTGTGATAAATTTTACATAGAGACAAGTGTTCATATAAAATTCTGCTTCTAACTGAACACAGAATCTCCGAAAAAAGCAGTAACAAAATTAGGGATTCAATTCAAGTCAATAAATGCAAAACAGCCTGTCAACAGCACAGAATATAAAGTGTTATTGACAGGTTTATTCTTTGTACATTGCCTGAACCACTGGTGGAAATCTGATGTGAAGATGAAAGTTAATACGGTTATTTCTATCATGAAGAAAAGAGGTAATATTTAGTTTAATATGCACTACTATTTCCATGTTTCGATAATTTAAGATTGTGTGAATACATTTCTGCACATAATTTTTTCATCCAATTCCCTTTATCTTATTTAAGGGATTTATTACTAACAATATTGGGTTTACATTTGAAGGCGATCGTTTCCATCAGGCTGAGGGTATTGCTATAGGAACTCTATTGGGGCCTCTTTTAGCAGATATCTGTATGTCTTACATTGAGAATTTATCGGATGATTTAATCGAAAATGTGCCACTTTATAGGTGTGTAGATAACATTTTAATCATAAGTGATAGGCCTTGTTCTGCCACCAAAATTTTAAATCAAATGAATGAAGTTCAGAATAGCATGTCTCTTACATCTGTAGAAGAGGAAGATAATTGTTTATCTCTCCTAGATACATTGCTTAGTCGACAGCCTGATGGATCAGTAAAAATATCTATTTATAAAAACCTACCTGGATAGGATGGTATTTTGACTGTCAGAGTTTCTGCCCTGTTCGGTACAAAAGAGCCTTAGTAAAGTGCCTTTTCCGTAGAATCCAACAAATATGCACTGAAGACACCCTTGATGAGGAAGAAACAAGGTTGACACAAATTCTGGTTGGCCATAATTATCCAGACACGTTCATTAAGTGACATAAGGTAGTCAGAACACCACGACCCACTCTCTAACTCGCGACTTAGAACGACGTGTACATCAAGTTACCCTATATGGGTGGTCATAGAAGCTTGACCACTAGACGAAGGTTAAACGCTAAGGTTAAAAAGACTTTTATGCAACCAAGATCATAATAATTGAGAATGTAAACTGATTTATTCATCTAAGCTCTTATAACATGCGAAAAATGATGTCACATCTCACTGTATTTACCAATTTGAATGTACGTGTGAACACACATACATAGGGAGGACTAATCGACCCCTGGAAATAAGGGCTTCAGAGCATATTCCTAAATGGCCTCAGAAGCAAATAGAATCTTCGGAACCCATTAATGGTGAGAACAGGAGATCTAGTTCCTCTATTGCCAAACTTATTGTGGATGTTTACACGTCTTTTAAACCAATCCATAAAACGTGTTTGGGGCGTATCCCAAAGGTTTTGGAAGCCCAAGCAGTTAGAAAGTTTAAACCACCTTTATGCATTCAGAGCAACAATTCATCACATTAAACCTTCCTTGGTAAACTTTGTTTTGATTCCATAGCAGATGTACTATTACCTCTCTTTTTTGGTTTAGTGGTCTAAATTGTTATTTTGACTTTTGATATGTCTGTTCACGTTGACGTAGGTCTATTTTCTCACCTCTTAACTCTTTATTAATTTCATATATATTCCTATGACAAGTCCGTCTGTGACCAGATTGTTGAAATTTGTTCCTCAAATACATTACACGATTCAGACAAATTACGTCTTCCTATTGCTTCGTCTAAATTTACGATTTCATCAGTATGACGATCGCTTAGTGTACATTATTCTTTCTTGATAATAATTTATATTCTAGTCAATGTTTTCTAGAAAGTATGGAACTTACAAAGTTTCCGTATCTATGGAATCATTTTGTGGAATGTTCTTTATTAAGTACTTACCTTGGTAGCTCTATGATCTGAAAGTTGAACTTTAAAAAAGGTACTGTTTTTCCGTTAAAGCTGACTTCATTTAGTGACGAAATCGGGACCACGTATGATAAATCCAGTTTAGTTTGCTGTAAAGTTTAATTTAAGCTACCATCCTGAAATAAATGTGATTCTGGATCATCTAGGGTTTCGAAATTATTTTTGCCTCCAAATTGAGGCATTGATTAAATAGTAAAAATAAAATACTTTAGATGAACTCGTTCAACACAATCTCATTATTTCTACAGATTATGCGAAGTCACAAGTGATTCCAAAGAATACCGGGGTTTTTTCGTTTTCTTTAATGCAAAACATATAAGCACTTAAATTTTATTCACTTATTTTCTCGTTTAAAGAGCTGTTAGTATTTTTTGGGTAAAAACAATTTAGCCACTTCCTACTTTCATTTAAAGTGTTTATACTGGTGACCAGAATAAATGTTGGTTTTTAATCTGAAAGTTACTGCACATAATACGCTTTATTAAATTTAGTACAGGGGTAGGAAATAATTGTTTCAGTAGTATTTATTTTACTTTGACAAAAACAAAAGTGACGAGATTTAATCTAGGTTAACGAATTCAACACTACCTTCATAACTGTTTTAATGTTATTCAATCCTAGCTTCATTCATACTAATATTCATAATAATCCTGCAATTAGAGTGAACAGTGAAAATGAAACTAATTTCACCCTGGGCTGATTTTTGTTTTGTTCAATTCAGTTATGTAGCTCTCTGTTGAATTGTTTTACCTTTTGTATTTTGATAAAAATTTAACAACTCTAGTGTTACTCGTAGGCGTCATCATATTGATAAATCAGTGAGAAAATCGAAAGCCCGCTCTTTTCATGCAGAAGAGTCAACAAATCATCTGTCATTATCATCAACATTTTTATTACCGTTAGAGGAAATTGATACAGGACAATATCATAGTGAGAAAAAGAGTGACATATACAATCGAATTCATCCGAGTGGGAGTGATTCAAGAAGCAGGTTAGAACGTAGCCTACTAAATGGGGGACATAATCACAGATCATCATCAGCCCAACGATATTATACGGTGAGTGGATTTATACAAAGATAAACAATTTCACTAAATTATACTTTATCTTTTCATTATATCAATCACAGTAAAAGTGGGTGAATAAGTATACCGTTATTGTTTTACTCTGTCATTTGTGTGATTACATCTATTCTTATTCTTCATAAAGTGTAATTTATATATCTAAATACATATTTGTAATTTTATCTATGAAATGTTAGTGAAATCAGTGGGCAATGAGCCTGTAAATGAATAACTGATTGTATGATCTTGTTATTTGTAGGATTTCAGCTACACTAAAAAAAGCACCTGGATCTGATGAACAGAATAAATCAGTGTACACTTTTAAGGACAACCTGATACAAATATTTCATCACTTCCGACTGTTCAAAATGTCAATTGCTAGTTATTATTCAGTGTTTAGTCTTTGAAGTACTCTTATAAATATGTCGCTCAGATGGATGCCCTTGCTTAAGTTGTTGTATTCTCTCAGATGTATGGTTGAATTGAAAAACTGTGCCTATCGTTCGGAGCAACATCTCTAGTACTAACTTCAATGTGAGTTTTAGGAATTCTCCGTAAATAAAATAAACGCCTCTCCAGATACCATTAATGTCGACTGGTTATCTTCGAAGTTTTTCTTAGCCTTGTGTTTAGTTTTATTGGTATTGAACATTTTGATGACTAGGTATTTGACTCTTTCGTTACATAACTTGATCTTTATCGGTAGATAAATTAAATTTATGTCGATATGTCTGTTGAGCACAGACTGATCAGAGTACGATGCTTCCAGATAATCTACAGGATTCTTCGTGTTACCTCTGTTTTGTGTTTTCCGAGTCAATCTACTGTCCATAGTTGCCGACAAAATTTGATATGAGGCAATACATCCCATTTTTTGACTGACAGTTTGTGCTGCTGGACACGAAGTCAAAGGAGATGAGCAATTTGATCCACAAAGTGTTGTCGCAGTGAATACTGTAGATGATTTTATCTAGTGTCATTTTTTTTCCTTCACGTTCCCCAGTGGAACATAGGGCTCCAAGCCAGAGGCTTGAAGTTTCCGTAGCAGTGTTTTATTTTTACAGGATGGGGTTACCAGCCTCATGCCCAACCTTTCCTCTTTACCAGCTTTTTATTGCTGGCTTAACGAGGTAAAGGAGTGCGTCGGCCGGGTATCGAACCCCGGACCATGTGCATGGTCTGCGAGCGTCCTAACCGCTATTCCACCGAAGCACTTATCTAGTGTCACCGATGAGTAATTTTGTCAGTATGAATGAAGTATAAACAAAGCTTCTGTGTTGGATTGTGAGCAATATTTATTCTGCAAGGTCTAGGTATCCTAGCTGTGATTAGAGAAATATTCTTCTCATATGGTAGTATGGATTTTCTTGTAGTTTCCCGTGTTAATTTTGTGCTGGCTGTTTGATCTCAGAGTAGGCGTTTTCCGAAGAAAATGCGTGCGTACTCATTATTCTAAAAGAAAGTCAGAAACTATTTGTCTTCCGCTGTTCTCAGGACAGACATGATGTAGTATATACAGTGTTTCTTTGGTGTGTTCTTGGATCTTTCCTGTTTTAAATAGAGCATTCAGTCTCTATTGTTTGGCTTTCTACATACTTGCATTACTAAATTTTTTGTACTTGTTATCCAAGACATCTAAAAGTGTTATTTTGTTGTGTAATTCCTTTTCACTTGTGAATTTAATGTCATCAGACACGCTATTGACATATCTGTCGTCCGCGTAACAAATCCATATATTTGGCGGTATTATTGTTGAAACTACTGGTCACAAGGAGTTATATATGTTATAAAACAATTCGACCAACGAAAGGGTTAGTGGCCAGAGAAGAACAAATTATTCATTTAGAGAATAAGAAGACATTTTATACCATGTGAAGCCAAGTTTGTAATTAGCATGGTACTTTATTTTCTTACTACCTTTGATTTCAGCATTTTTCTGGTGGATTTGCTAATTAATGAGTAGTTTGTTTTTTCCTACAACTCAGTCAAGATCACTCCAACGAATACTTTCTAATTATGATCTCTTTTGTAGAACAGAAATGAAAATCTGGTGAATAATGATTTGAATTCCACACTTATTCGCTGTCCTTCATCTTCATTAGAGAGTGTAATATTGAAACAAGACTGTGGGAGTCGATCATCTTACACAAACAAATATTATTCCGTAAATTATCCTTCAAAAGTAGTAAAACCAACTAGCAATCATAGTTCACAAGGCATTTCCACGAAGAATTACTTTCCATCACTTGGATTTAAGATTCTCAAACCGCCAAGATGCATTCGTGGTAGTGGAGAGCCACATCGTGTTACAATCGGCACACTAGAATTTAAACCAAAGTTACAATACGTTACAATACCAAAACAAACACCAAAAGCATTTTTGCGTGCTACAATGCATAATATATCAGATTTTGCACTACTTGAAGGTCAAGCAAGTGTATATATTGATAGTAATTTTATTGGAAAGGTGAGAAAAAGGTTATTAAAAATTATCTGCACAGGTTTCTTTTTGTCAAATTCATTAGTTAGTCACTTGTTTCTAAATAAAACTATAATCTTATTCGGTGTATAAAAAGTATTTGATGGTGAAATTATTCAGACTGGAGAAGGACTCATACAACAAAATATTAGGAGTCAGATAACACTGGAAATGTACTGCTGAGATTTTGAAATGTAAACTGTCCCATTAACATTCAGTGATTCTATAGTAATTTTTCGTTGAAATATACAGTTTCCAACCTTAAGTAGTAATCATTTCGATACTAAAAGCACCATCAAGAATAAAAAAGACTGTTTAATAATATTTATAGCTAACACACTCGATGGTCCATACCAGTCAGAACTGTTTTGTAGTCAGACTGAAGAGTCCAAACACCAGCAGGTAGTTTAGCTTGTTTTTGGTCAAGCTGATCAGTGATTAATACTGAAATAATACATCAGAAACAAAAGCCATCCAGCAATGTTTCTGACTCTAAAACAGAGCGCTAATTACACCTTAACATGTTTATGAAGGACCGATGATATCGTTGAATAAGTGGAGACTACTCAAAATTGTTTCTTGCGAAATAAACTGTCATCCAAAACTGTTTACTATTATTTTATTCATCTGACATGGGAGGTGACCTTTTAAGTTACCAGACCTTCATAAGTTGAGATTACTGATTAGTGATGTACAGACTAGAAGGAAGACAATGGGGTAACAGTTGTAGATTAACGTTTCACTGATATGTCTGGAAAATAGAATATTATTACTGTTTATAATACAGATTTTTGTAGAACTGTGTTACCCGTCTATTTGCTTATTTTTACCATAAATTTTTTCTGCATAGACAAAACTTTCTGCTACAGCTGTACAAGAAGAATTCACCTGTGAGTTAGGATATGATCCTGGTATACGTGTCACATATATGCCGAGGCACAAATATAAAAAGACTGGTTCCTTTCTTGGAAGCAAAACAATGTCAATCATTTTTAAACAGGTAATATCAGTAGAAAATAGTTATCCAAGAAGTATGAAGCTGCTAGTTATTGACCAGTTGCCAGTCAGTACAGAAGAAAAACTAAAAGTAAGTGGTCCTATTAAATTGACACTGTTGTGATATATAATATGCATTAAGAATACGGACAAGAAGGACTACTCGGTGTACTCATTAGCTAGTTAACACACTCATCTACTAGGAGATGAATACTGTTTAATCAAACAGGTTATACAGTATTGTCTATTTATTAATACGTTATCCCAGTGGGCGAGTGGAAAATGCATAATATACTTTCTATAATCCGTACATATCACTTGTAAGTTGTACTGCTGCATTCTAGGATCTGTTTGCTCAACAGACAATCCCCTGACCAAAACGTTAAAACAAATCAAACTGCAAGGCCAATGGTTAATGTTATGAAGCAATGATACTGGGTTAGGGGGTCGTCTGACTTGACTAGAATGCTCCCCTAGAACACGAGACTATGAGCAGCTGGTCACTTGAAATTATATCAGACTGAGAAAGACATAGAAGTGAGACTGGGAAAAACGACTGTCTTTAAAACAACAACAAACTTTAATTAGAGAGAATCCATGGTATATACGTGCAAAACCTCATTAGTTTAAGCCATAAATGGACGAATCAAAACTTCCCAGTAAGGTTAACATGTTGATGCACGCATAAATCACGACTTCACTGCTAACAATGAAATTTGTTCGTCCTAACAGTTCAAAACTTTGATATAATAATTAATTTTGTCGAGTGTGGGTTTGTAGCGATTTTAACTAATAAATCTACCTAATAATTTGTAAATAAATAACTAGTAACATTATCATTATATAAGTTGGGGGTTTAATGGCAGAACAGTGGCCAACCCCGTAATTTGTCTGAGGTTCGATTCACGGCCGGCATGTTCCCTTATCTTGCTTAGCCGGTAGTAAGCCTTGCAAAGAGAGAAGGTTGGGCGTAAGGCTAGCGATTCCATCCGGTAAAAAACACCACTGCTACTGAAAATTCAAAAGCTCCAGATTGAATTCCTAAGTCCCACTGGGAACGCAAAAGAACAAAATAAAAAAAATATTATTATTATTATTACTAACTTCAACTTTTGAGGTTATCTGTTAGCTTTAAGAAACAAATTTTCGCAACATATACATACTAAAAACTCCACTTTACATAAAAAGTTTTGCTTGGAATAAAGCGTTTACTACTGTTATTAAATTCCTTCATATTTAATATCAGGAGCTATTTCTATACAGTGAAACTTTATGCTGATGGTCAGTAATGAGATATTTGTTAATATAAAGATAATAATCTTCGTCAGAGTTTACACTAATGCCGTTAGCAAGAGGTTTAATTTTTTGTGACAGGTAAAATTTCCTTTACGAAGGGAGCTTGTAGATCATTAGGCCACTGGGGCCCCACTCAATGATCTATGAATTCCAACTTCCGCCAATTCTTGATATAGTTGGCGCAACCACCAGCCTTTGTCACGGGAGAATAACTGTCCTCTTTCGAGACATGGTGGGTCCACTGGCTTAGTGGTCAACAAGCTCACCAAGAAACCGGAAGGTTTCTGAGTTTGAAAACAGTGGGTACGTACTGTGAAGAGTCCCAAAAACCTGGACGGAACAGGCACTCAGTACTCCCAGGTTTTCCAGTGGTCCTCTAGCTCATCTCAACTCGTGATCAGTCTTGTAACTAATCGAATCCATGCTAACCGAATTTTGACAAAGGCAAAATTAATGGTTTCTAGTTAGACTACGGATTAACCTTAGTTAGAGAACCACTGAAAACCAAGGAGTGTTAGACAGCGGTCCCGTCTTGATTTTAGTCTCCATTAAAAACTAATGGCATCTATAAAGTTAGTGAATTATCAGACAAATGTAGCATTCTAATTTAACAGTGATGAATGATAAACGCTTTCCGCGACAAATGATTAATTTAAAACATCTTACTTACATTTATAGGTGTGCAGACGAATTTCGGTTCATAAAAGTACCGGGAAAAATAAGCAGCTCAGGCTTTTTAACGTTCTTACGGCCTGAATTTTCTCGAGAAAAATTTTAGAAATCTTTCTAATTGTCATGCTTAAAACGACTGTGTAAACCATGGAGGGTTTATGTTAATGAAATGGGAGTAACATCGCATATAAATGCTATGCTGTATTTGTAACTTTTAACGAAAAGTACGGTAATGATCACCTGCTAATGAATGAAAGTAAACTCTACACGGAGGTACTTGTGTAGCTTTACAAAAATAAGCACTCAGTGGTTCTGTAAACCAGACTATCCGTTTTGAGTTGGTTGTGAACTCTTGAGGAAAGTAATCATGTGGGTTATCTGTTTTCGGTTTGAGTTCCTCTGAAGTCAAAGTATAAAAATATTTAAACGATGTCACGAAACAACAATCTATAAAAACGACTGAATCAAAGAGATGAAACTAGCTGATATTCTATGCATTTCTTTTGCATCTAAGCAGATTCTTATAAATTAATTCTTATTTTTCACCTTTTATAAATAAACAAATGGACAAGGTTCAGCTAATTGAACCTTCAATTAAAAATCCCGATAAATACGATCCCAATAAACCCGTGAGAATAAGTAAAACTAAGATGGTAGAATGGGATATTGAACTTGCACCATGTAAGTCATTTGTATTTTTTTATAACTTTTGCTTACGTTTGACGACAATTTAATTACTGGAAGACTAACCAGCCAGTAAGTTGTCACGACTTATAATCGTGGAGTGGATTTTAAGCAAACCTTTAGATTTCAAGATTTGTTACAGATTAACAAATCCTAGAGCTAGACTGTAAGCCACTGGACATCCATCAGTAGAGTGTATCCCAGATATTCTCCACATAAACGAATCAGTGCATGAACAGCGAGCCGTATATTCCAAATAGTAACTACGTTTCTGATAGTTCACCTTTCCAGTTACTATCCTCTTTTATGGAAATAAAGTGTACAGTAACGTGGCTGTACAGTTATAGAAAATGTACTTTTCAAAAAGAGTGGCATTGCTGAACTACTTTTTTTCTCATTGTTTTAAAACAAGCAATGAAGGTTAATAAAGCAGGATTTAATGAATTCATCAAATTTCGGTAGAACTCGTCAGCTGAATACTCTACATACACGGATATATACTTTTGAAATTACATTGGGAGATATAGGACTGATAAGTAAATAAACTGCATTGAATTAGTCATGCAGAAAGACAGGTGTGAATGTTTTTCCAGGTCATGTTCAAATTCTCATTATTGCTTGGGTGGGGATTATGCATGAATGAAAAAGTGATTAATACAAGTGTGTGGTCTTGAGCATTGATGGAAGTTTATCAGTCATGTTTATAAAAGTGGTGAGCAAATCCAAGTTACACGATGTTTACAGGGCGTTAGGTTTCAATGTATAAAAGAAGTCATATTTAAGCGTAGACGACTGATTTAAATGAGGTCACAGTATTTAAAGTAAACTTTGGGCACAATTCAAATGAAAAATGGGTTTGATCTTGTTCTTTCACTTGATTTGTATGTCTAGTTTAACTGAACTTGGGTTTAAATGCAGTTTGACTGCATAGTTCATTTATTTCACCTAGTTTTATGTTGTAGCAACTATAATTCACATATGACATTGTGTTTTGTATTAGCTGAGTAACACTATGCGACGCATTTATTCAGCATATAATTACTTTTTTCTGCAAGATTAGATGTATTGGAATATACCAAAGGTGTGCACTAAAAGAACATATCAAAATAAAGACTTAGCTCAATGATAACTTAGTCCGCGTGCCAAATTATCCAAAAAATTGTCGTACAAATTGTTCACATCTTCTAGACATTCAGAAGAAATATTAGAATTTTATGCGTACTTCATCAACTTATACAAGGTTCTTATAACGCTTTAACTGACCTGTGGAATTATAACCGAAGTTGTGGAAGCTGTAGGATTCTAACCACCAACATTTTCATAAGAAGATATTCTACGTCCTGTAGATAATGAATTCGCATTTATGTTTTCCTCTCTATTATCTTTTGTTTGATATACATACAAGAGATGTGACAACTTGGACTGGTATTCAATAAACTTAGGTCAAGTCTTTATAACGCCTTTTTTGTCAAACACGGTAACATTACATTCGGTTTTAAACCAGAAACAGAAGCATTTCAGTGATGTCTCCAAGTAGATCCTGCAAGACTTCTGGTCATTCAAAGGGAAGTCATAGAGTGCACTGAATGCTATTTATGTTGGAAATTCTGTTTTATTAATTTTAACAGAACTTATCAGTAAAACACCATGTTACAGGTTTCCTTTTCTGTTGTTCTATACATTTTACAGATGAAACACGTGAACTTGTTTTAAAGTATCTTGTTGAACATCCAGCCATTAAAGATATCGATATTTCGACACTGGGAATACGATAACTATGATAATAAAATATAAATTCAAAAAGATTGAGTCAGAAAAGGAGACAAAAAGTATTTCATTTCTTCTTCTTCTTCTTATAGTTCCACCTTTTTTCATATTAAATAACAGTTAAACTGCACTTTCTATGCTATGAAATCACCATTCTACTGATAACATTACTACTACTGATAATTCTCACTCATCATACTTTGGTTTCCTCACGTATATATCATTTGAAACTATACAATGTAGTCTGTAAAAACAGATCCCATTTTTAAGAATAAATTCGTACTT